>CM071937.1:12138699-12738699 GCA_016081115.2 Rehmannia glutinosa | reverse complement strand
ATGGAGTGGTGTAGCTGTTGTTGTAGATGGAGGATTGGTGAAGAAGACGATGCTGACGTGGATGGAGTACTGTACACTTATATGTTTTTCGATGTATACTTAGATGTGTTTTGATGTATAAGTAGTTAATTTTTTATGTATGTATTTATGTTGTTGTATACTTATTTTATTAGTTGTATACTTATATATGTTTTGCTGTACACTTATATGTGTTTTGTTGTATACTTATTTTTTTGTTTGACAATTGTAATATACAGTACAAATATGTTAAATATACAGCATAATAGTGTTAAATATACATTAAATATATATAAATATATAGTACAATAATGTGCGTGATTTTCTCTCTCTATATAATTGATTTACTTAATCCACGGTCCCCACATGTTAATGAACGTGATTCTCTCTATATATAACTGATTCCTTGATTCGCGGTCCCCACATGTTTTTGTTTGACCATTTTAATACGCAGTAAAATTATGTTAAACATACAGTAAAATAGTGTTAAGTATACATCAAATATATGATAAGTGTACAACATATTGCATGGCAGAGCACGCGATTTTCTCTCTCCAGCGCGATTTTCTCGCGATTTTCTCTCTCCCCACGTGATTTTCTCTCTCCTAGTAAGTAGTAATTGATTCTATATTTGGATGGTCTCCCACATGTTTGTTTTGACAATTATACCCTTATTTTGCATTAATTAAACGTTTAATGTAATTTTAACCCCTATTTATCTTAGCCATTGATATAGATAAGGGAGGATTGAGATGGGTCCACACTGTCTCACTATAATATGTGGTCTCATTTTAACCTCCAACTCCTATATATATATATATATATCATAACATTTAAAATAGATTGTTTACTTATACATATTAAAAGCAAATTGCCCAACAATTTAGTATAGATTCACTTGTGGATGATTTTCATAATATATATGTAAGGGAAATGTTCTAAACTTTAATATACTAGGATTGTAATAATTTATTTTGGATGTTTAATGATGAGTATTAACATTGTATTTGAATATAAAATATATATTTAAAATTTTATTATTACATAAAATATATATTAAACTTTTGGCCCGGTCCCCCAAGTATTGAATCCTTAATCCGTCCCTGCTTAAAGGAAAATGAGGTGCGAATACCGTCACCTAAATGTTTTAACTTATCAAACAAAAAATATCATTAATAAATTCTTAGAACATCCTAAGAATTTAATAATATATATTTGATGAATCAAATGACATAAATATTCTTTTGTCTTTTGTTTTTTTCCCCAAACAACATAATTTGTCATATTTGCAAACATAAACTACGAATTGGGCGGTGTTCCTGCAACATGGCTGGTTTTGGAAAGCTTTCTCCTCCATAGCCATCCCATCAGCTCCTTTCTTTCTTCTTCCCTTTCCTCTTCCAATTGAAAAACCAGAGAGTTTTCCTTCACTGGGCTTCTTCCTCTGGCAAAACCATAACAAGATCGAGAAAATTATTTCACTTCTCGCATGATATAGCTCCAGGTTCTTCAATTTCTTCATGGTTTATGTGTTTGTGTCATTATTTCTTGTATATATTCTTTTTATCTTAATTCTATCATGCAAAAATGGTAACATAGTGTGCGTGCCTTTCGTCCTTCCTTTTTGGAGAACTTTTTTGTCCACTCTATTTTTTCACACAATGCATCTCAATAGATGAAACCCATCATTTCATTTCCCATAATAAAGTGAACCCACCAAAAAGTGCCCTTTGATTGCGCTATTAATCTTTCCTTTTGCATGTGACAGCCCAAAAACATTTAACCCTTTTCTTTTGGGGGTCAAATAATTTTTACACTGGTTTCAGGAAGTGGGAAATTTAAAGGATTATTGGGTTTTTGGAATGATGAGAGGTTGAATTAGAGGAGCCAAGCATGGGTTGGTGTAATAATTATTGGGTTAACTTTGTTGCATTGTCAAATTGCTTTTCATTTTCTTTTTGGTTTGAAAGGGTGGGGAATCTGATTTCCCACATTTTTGTCTCTTCTGATGAAATTAAGGCGCAGAAAATGTATCCCTTCTTGTGCCTCTCACCAGAGAGTATACTGCTGATTCCCTCTCTTTTAACCTTCATAATCTTTTTATTGATTTGTTGATTAAATGGGAGATTAAAACAAAGAAGCTTTGTTCTGAGCAATGCTAGTAGATTCCATGTTGAATTATATGATGCCTTTTTTTTTTTTATTGAATTTCTCCATCCCAATTAGTCTTTTGTTTTCTGATAAGTAGACTTTGTAGTGAAGGATTTTGTAGTCCATGATCATCCTAGGGTGTTAAGAATGCTTGAATTGTAGGACACAATCTCAATAATGCCGAGGAAAAATAAATTTTTTTGTCCTGAAGAATCGAGTTGTATTTTCTTGCACATGTACAATAAACTCTGAGAGTCTATCGACTTCATTTGGCCTGGCCATTGGTATTGATCCTCTGTTGGCATTAACTTTTGGAGTTCTTTTGCTGAATTATGTATTAAACGCGAGAGAAGAAATCATAAGAACTTTGAGTAGTTTTCGTTGCCTGAGCTTTAATGCTGTTCTCAAATATCAAACCTTGGTTTCAAGTTATTTTATTTGCTTGAGTTTCATATCTATTAGATATTATTTTTCTATTTTAAATTTATGTAAATTGTACTAGTTTCTGAATTTTTCCATCTGACTGAATAGTTTTGATGTACATAGCTAAATATTAGAAATAATCACTGATGAATGAGTTAGTAGAATTATGTGATTCTAAGATGCAAGATTTTACTACCTTCATCAGTTTCAAGAGATTTTGTTTTAGATCAATAAACTACTGCTGCTCTGATTGAATTTTTCTTATTATGCTAATATTTGTTATTGTTTTTTTAACTTTCCGGGCATTCTTGTCCTCTACCCACCATGATGATTGATCCAACCTTTTGTACTTTAAACACAGTTTTGAAATTTATTCCATTTTATGACTCTGCTGAGGTGATCTACTTTGGCTTGCTTCCTGATAATGCTGGAAGATGTTTTCTGTTCATTGTCCATATCGAAAGAAGGGATACCCTTGATATTGTTTTGCTTCTTATGCCAAATTAAATGTGGCAAACCAGTTAAAGAAATTTGTTTTGTGCTTAAATATGTTTGTGTTCAGGTTGATGAAGATGAACTATACTGGGATGGAAAGAAGCGAGAGGAAGAATCGGCATGGTTACATAATACTGCTCACGTAATTTCACAGTTAGCTCGGTGCTTTAGTGAGTTCAAATTATTTTCTTTTTCTTTTCTTTTCTTCCCGGGCAATATTGCATCTATTGCTAACTTTTCTTACTCCCCTCTGCCTGTCTTTCCAAGAAGAGAAAAGCACATACTCACAATTTAGGGCATTTGTATTCATTCTTGTATTCATATGTATTCTTCTCAGTGTTACTGTAGCTAAACTTGGTAGATTGTGCTTTTTCTTTCCTCCCTCATATCATTACCGTGCTTGCTATGTTTCTATTCTGTCATTAGATGTCAGATAATGTGGTTGGTTGACATCAAGAAAATGAGCAAAAGAAAACGAAGTCTGCTCCCTTGGGCAAAAGTAATGGGTTTTATCACTTTATGCATCCATGTTGTGATAATATAAAAAATTATATTTGAAAATCAATTGATCAATGGTGTTTCAATACAGTTATGAAGCCTTTTAGATTATTGATTTGATAAAAGATTGGATACCTGAGATAACTGAATTCTGTTTTAGATCTAATCTTTTGATTGCACTGATTGATTATCAGTTGATAAGGAGATTCGAGTCAGCACCAAGCGGTGATTACAGAAAAAACTTAAGCACTTTGCATCTAAGTTAGTTTCATGATACACCAGCACATCCTATTCAGATTCAAATTTTGGTCAATATCTTTCATCTCTGGGATTAAGATATTTTAAATGAACCATCATTATCAATAGTGTTGTACAAATGGAGTAGATAAACAGAAAGGATAATGTGGATTTTGTTCAATTGGGTAGTTTCAGACGTTTAGTTGATAAAGGGATCTGCATCTGAAACTACTTTCCCTTAATTTCAGTTTTGTTAGTTCTATTTATTATTTCCTGATAAGCTTTTGTTGTTTGTAGCTAATGCTATGGTTGGACCACGAGCATGGATAGGAGGATTCTTTAGCCGCTCCACAAATAGAAAATTTGGAAGTGACAAATATCTAAATTTCAGTTTGACTCCTATTCAGGTATTAGGATCTCTGTTCCCTAATTACATTTCTTGTAGGGATAATTACATAAACGCCCCTGAGGTTGGGGCTAATTACAAAAAGATGTTTCCAAATTACAAAAAGCCCCGTCAAGTTTGATTTTGTCTTAAATTTAAGGGGATAACTATAATATTTCTATAAATGTCAGGGGTTTTTGAAATATTTTTTTGCTTATGAATGGGGAAAATGTAATAGGGATTAGGGAATCAAACCTCAAGGATTTTTTTGTAATTTTTAAAAATCTCTGGAGTTTTTTGTACTTAGCACGAACCTCGGGTTTTTGTTTGTAATTATTCCTCTCTTGTATGACACGCTCTATCATACACTAAAAAAACTTTGGCACTACTCATGTATCTATTCTGTAACTCACATAATCTGATTCTTCCAGGAAGAAAGACTGAAAAGGCTTCAAGAACGACTAGGAGTACCTTTTGACGAGACACTGACTGATCATCAAGTAAATTTTTCGCACTTTTTTCTTGTTCTCTCTTTGCATGGTCATTTGACTTACGGAAAAGGGGAAAAAGAATTAAAATTACCTTAATTTCATTAAGATTAGCAAAATATAAGTAAAGGTGTTAAGGCTCCAAGATATCTGTTATAGCATTGACATTTAGTTGTTATTATATGATGCTTGTTATGAAATTAGGTAATGCTCATTCTTTCTGTAAGTACATCTGATATGAAGATGGGGCGATTTTAACTACTTTCTTTGTTTCAAGTAGTTTTAAGAACATTATAGTCCTTGTCCATTATACCAGGAAGCTCTCCAAGCCTTGTGGAATGCTGCCTTTCCAAACATTAAGCTTAAAAGTATGATCTCTGAGCAGTGGAAAGATATGGGCTGGCAAGGGGCTAATCCGTCGACCGACTTCAGGTGCAGTTCCATATCTGGTTTTTCCATCCCCCGAGAAATCAGTAGCTTTTCGAGTGGTAATAGAAAAAGTTGGATTAATAAATAAAAAAGGGATAATTGCAACAAAGGTTTTTGAAAATTGCAAAAAACCCCTTTGAGGTTTGATTCCGTCTTGCATTTTCCAACTTCATAAGCAAAAGACATTTCAAAAATCCCCCTAACATTTATGGGAATATTATAGTTACCCCCCTTGAATTTAAGACAAAATCAAACCTGATGGGGTATTTTGTAATTTTGAAACATCTCTGAATTTTTTGTAATCAAATTTGAAACTCGGGGGGTGCTTGTTTATCCCAATAAAAAAATGATTTGATGGAGTTCCTGATGCTACTGAGTTGTGTTAAGCTGGCACTTTCATATGCACGAACTCTAAGTCTCGTTTTTTATCATTATATACTGAAAACACCACGTGATGGACGAGCATGTAGGTTTCACATTCATAAGTAGCAATTTAGTCACTGTTTATATTGAATACATAGAAAAGGCACTAAGGCATGATTTGTTGAACAAATGCAGAACATCTATTCATATTCTATAGGGTTAATTACGAAAAATAAATTTGAGGTCGAGTCTAATTAAAAAAAATAGCTATCTTTTAAAAGTAGAAGTACCCCATTGACAGGGTGTTTGTGTCGGGATTCACCATAAATCATGGAATGAAAAGTCAAAGATTGCAACCTACATTTGCCAACCTTTGCCAAACTTGCTGACAATTTGGCACTGTCCAAATTGAAATTGTAAATGATGCCAACCATATATAGAAATTAAGCAAGCTTGATTTCTCTATAAATAGAGATATGAGAGCATAAGAGAAATTATGGCAGCAGGTGATGAGCTTGGCCATCCAACTGGGTATGAGGGGAAAAATGAGTGCATACATCTGGGAGATCAATTTGGTGATTCAAATTGTGATAGATGCGGGGAAGCACTCGGGTATTTTTCTCTTGGACAATACAAAGGGATACGAAGGGGTTGAAGAGAATGTTCTTTGATAACTAGTAAAGTGGTTGTACGAGTGTCTTATTTTCTTGGGTTTGGTCCACAAAACTCAAGGGTTGTATTGAAATTCTTTATTAGTAAAGAACAGAAACTCGCGTGGATGTAGGCGGGTTTTGCCTAACCACATAAATTCTCTGTGTGTATTTATATTCTCCGTGGATTCCAATAGCTACGAGTATTCAACTGGAGGTGGAGTCTTGAAAGTCACACGTGGTGGAAAGGCCCTAAGGGTGGGAGAGAAGTATCGAAATTTGTATCGTCTGGTGATCTCAAGTATTGCTGGAAGTGGAGCGCGCCGGAAGACTTCCAGGGAGCAGACGGATGTGAGGGAAATCCTACTGGGTAAGAGGATGGATGAGGTCGTCCCTCTCGGCAGTTAACTAGTGGTGTTGACTAGACTGCACGTATGCATTGGCCGATTGGATCAGTTTGGACCTTGCTGATTTAGCATGTGCAGAGAACTTAAGGTTAATGGTGTTTTCTAGTTTATTGGATGGCCAAGCTCATCACATTACCTGTTTGCCATAATTTCTCTTATGCTCTCATATCTCTATTTATAGAGAAATCTAGCTTGCTTAATTTCTACATATGGTTGGCATCATTTACAATTTCAATTTGGATTTGCCAAATTGTCGCAAGTTTGGCAATGGTTGGCAAATGTAGTGAAAGAATTTAAGGGGGTGAATTTCGAGTTGCGGTGAGTGTTGTTGTGCGAAGTGTTGCCAACACCTAAGATAACACAATGGAAGACTTTATGGCTAAACACAATGCACATTAATATGATGAAAGATCAATATAGCAAGATCAAAATGAACACAATGTTTTGGTTTTTGCACAAGTATATAAAAATATACTTGTGCGGTAAATTAGGCCAAAAATTCATTAAGTGAAATGTGTACAAAATAAAAAAAAAAAACAAGACAAAAGCTCCCTTTTGATCTTGCTCTCAAAATTACATTCATCGTAAATGAGAGATTCCTCGTTTCAATCTATATAGCTCTCCACTACAAAAGAAAGGCTCTCTCGAAAATCACAAGAAAAACAAGTTCTAAGGAAGGTGTTGCCAAGTGTGACGTCACACTTCTGAACACACTTGACACCTTCCAAAGAAACCGAAATCGACTCTTTTTTATGCCCTTAAGCTCTCAACAACGGCTCTATGTTTTTCCAGCATTTGCAGAGTTTAAATAGTTGTAGAAGACATCCATCCACCTGTAAAAGACATCACAAAGATAGTACTAACACAACAAATGATAATGGGTTAGTAGGTTAGCACATGGATAATATGTTAGCACATGGGTTAGTGGAATGCACAAGATAAAGAGATAAACATGTTATGGGTTAAAACATGGGATATGGGTGGTTGCTCCCAAAAACGACCTCTCCCCGCCGATCACCTTTCAAGACGAAGTCCTCCGTGAAACCTGCACAAGGGGGGCGGGGTGGCACCGCGTGCCTCTCCGATGCTTAAGTCGATTACCTGGAAAGGAAGTAAAGGCTAGAGAGAAAAACAATGTAACAAAAAAAAATGAGATTAGGTTAGAATGAACCTGGCTTCGCCTTTTATACCTTAGCTAGGATTAGGGTTTCCGTAAAATCCGGGATTCCGTTACGATTTGGTGTCAGAGTCATCATTAGATTAGGATCGGATCTCATAAAAACCCTAATTTTACGCCCGTAAGACCATAGCTCCGACCTGTTTCAGGACACGTCGGTCCCTTGTACTATGCAAAGCTCCCTTACATTTCCAAGGCATCCTCGCACCTACATCTCTCTGGGCTCGAGCCGACCTTTTCTTCCGACGTCAGGTTAGACTACAATGGGTCAATAACAGATTGGCTTAACACCACAGACCTTACACAGGCCAGCCTCGTAATAGATCGGCCACAACCACGTACTTGGGCTTTAACAGGTCGGCCCAATATGATCAGCCTTCCACCTAGTTATGGGCTCAGAAGGTCGGCCCAAGACAAACCTTAGATCAATCTCAAACCGCAAGCCTCCACAGATCGGCCCAAGACTTAATGCTTAACAGACCAGCCCAATATTATGGGCCTTGCTGGATCGGTCCGGAGCCGTAGGCCTGGTCAGGTCGGCCCAGACCGTATTTTGCCCTTATCAATGGGTTAGTTGAATTAATAAATTGTTAAGTGGAAGCATGGTCATAAAGGCAAAAAAACAAATGTGGTTGAAATATAAAATTTCAACACCAACATGTAGGTTGCAATCTTTGACTTTTCAGTCCATGATTCATGGTGAATCCCACAGTTCGTTATTTTGAAAGATAACTAGAGTTTTTTTGTAATTAAGCTAAACCTCAGAATTAGTTTTTGCAATTATCCCTATTCTATATGCATGAGTATTCTTTGCTACTTTTCTCATTCCTTTTGAATACATCGGCATGACCATTTTATGCTCGTTTTGTAGTGAACTTCATTCCCATATTTCAATTATTGTCTCATTATGCGTCCTTATTGGCCTTAGGGGTTGTGGCTTCATTTCGCTTGAGAACTTGCTATATTTCGCCAGAACTTATCCGGTAAGGTTGATCAGCTGCTGCTTCTGAAATTAAATAATATGTATGATTACATTTTTGAAGTTCTATATAAAATACGGTATGCAAGATGGATTTTCACTAATAGGGAATATTTGAAGGTTACTTTTCATAGGTTACTTCTAAAGCAAGGCGGAAAACGTTCTGAATGGGAATACCCCTTTGCTGTTGCTGGCATTAATGTTTCTTATATGCTGATTCTGATGCTGGACTTACAGTCAGGTATGTAAAAATCGTTAAGTTTTTCCTGAGGATTTTAGGTTATGTTTCTGTGTTGTGTGCATTAGAACATTAGGTTTCTGGCCACCACTCAAAAGACGTTTCCCGTATAGACTAGTTTTAGGTTGATTGGTATAATTATAAAATTTTCTTTCTTGCTTTTTTAATGATATTGAATTCTAATTTATTAGTTTTCCATTCTCTAAAATCTTTTAAGTTCCATTGAAGTCTTGATCAATTTCAGTAAGGATTTTCTCCAGTGAATGGTCCAAAGATTGAAAAGTTATTCTCACATCTGGGCACTTGCAACAATTTAGGATGTAATTTTTAATTCTTAGGTAAAATTTTGCAACAATAAAACAGTGATCTGACCGGCTATCTTCATTTGCTTTACAGAAAAACCGAGATGTCTTCCTGGGCATAATTTTGTTAAGTTATTAGGAGGTAACGCAACATTGTAACACAAAGAATCTCCATTTTTTTTAATTAGTTAATTTATTTTCACCATTTGATGTCACTGAATGAGAAATTTGCTTCACACATCTGCAGAAGATGAAGAGGCATTTGATGTCCTCTATTGTATAGCATTCGCAATGATGGACGCTCAGTGGCTTGCCATGCACGCTTCTTATATGGAGTTCAATGTACCCTTTCACTCTCTCTCGTTCAAAATTACAGAAATCCCTTGAGGTTTGAATTCATCTTACATTTTCATCATGATTGTTAGTTGAACAGACAGAATTTGTTGACATTGTCAAATTTTTACAATTACACACTTCAACTTTTCTAAATATTACAAATAACCATATTACAAGTTTGGGCTATTTGTAATATCTAGAAAAGTAGAAAAGTTGAAGAATGTAATTATAAAAAATTTGATGATGTCAGTTCGACTAACAGTTACGACGAAAATGCAAGACCGAATCAAACCTTAAGGGGGTTTCCGTAAATTTGAAACTTCTCTAAATTTTTTGTAATTACACCAAACCTCAGGTTTTTTTTTTCTGTAATTATCCAAAAAAGAAACTCGAAATTACATTTACAAATTTTGACAGAAGCTATAGCTGTTATGAATCTTGAAAAACCGACTCATTTCTCATTGTCTGGTGTTCTCATGATCCTAACTCAACCCCAAACTCCCTTTGTACTTTTTTCTAACTTTATCTAAAAGCCGAACAATTTAAGAAAATTTCAAACTCTGTTTGTTTTACCGTTCCAACCACAAGATACTTAATCTGTCAATTTTCCATTCCGTTTGTTCAGGAGGTTCTGCAAGTAACAAGACAACAATTGGAGAGAGAATTGTCTTTAGAAGATGTTCATAGAATACAGGATTTGCCGGCTTATAACATGTTGTATCAATAGTTACGCTTAGTCCAAAATTTAGAAGCAGTGCAATTATGCGACATAAATTCTCCATTTTCGTATGCTCAGTTTTGCAATGAGCATCAGTTCATGAGGAATACTGTTAAAAGAGCAGATGTTTCCGAGCATGACTGGCATCGCAAAATGTCGATAAATCTCTCTTTTGAAAAACCAGCAGCTGGAAGGAGATCACATTAATGATTTCCTGATAGATTTGTTAGGTAATGCAATGTCAAATTTTGCTGTTTTGAGGCAAACAGATTTCAGTGTATAGCATTTTATTCTTGTACACTAGCTACTATATATGTTCCATCAAAGTTTCTTGTTTTCTGCACATGATTTTGAAGTGCCAACTTCTTTTAATTTCATTTTAGGGAGTTTCTTGTTCTTGAATTTGACAGGAAGAAGAGTTTTATGCAATGAATTTTAGCTCAATTTCTAACTTCAATTTCTTGGATGCAAACTTCAAGTTCTAACTTCAATTTCTAAATTTTAGCTCAATATTTAGCTCAATATTGGACGCAAACTATATGCATATCTAGAAAAAAAAATTAAATATTCAAGTTGTACTTATTGTTATATTATGTTATACTGATAATATTTAATTACAGAAAAAGTATTTAAAATAAAAACTAAAAAGATGAGAAGAGAATTATTATTTCTCGTACTTTTTGTTTTCGTTCCTTTACTGAAATCCTAAATTCAAGCATAACCTAAGTAATTCATCATAAACTGTGGTAGTGATATCATTTTTATAGTAACTTTTTTTGAACAACAAAATCATGGGGTTAATTAAATTTAGAGTCGAATCAAATTTAAATTACAACCTTGTTTTCATTTTACAACCTATCTCAATAGGTGTTATTTATAATAAGTTAAATTTTAATCAGGTATTTGTAATTTATAAGTAAATTTTTGTATTAATAGTCCAAACTTTAAGAATATTTTTTTGTACTTTACCTTATTTTGAATGAGAGCTTTGTTCACTAATACACTAATACATACTCATTTTTAATTTTATATTATATAAGTGAGACTCACTACTACCACTTACATCCACATAAATTATATTTCCAAATTACAATTTTAATGTGGGTCACGCCGATCATTATCAATTTTATCAAATTATATATTATTATTTTTCCAACAACGTCACTCAAATGGGTCCCACTACTTATATATTATATATATAAATTACCATTTTATCATATTTTTCAATAACAAAATTTAAAACAACATTCTAAATCAAATATATTTTCAAATTTGCACCCTATAAATTCTACATCAAATTTTATATAACCAAACATATTTTTACTTTTGAACAAATTTCAATAAAAATTCGAGAATTTATCTCAATGGAATGAACAATGACTTTTTTTTTGCAATGAAAACCATGCAACCCTTAATTTCGGAACTTTCTTCTACCTACTTCGCCTTAGCTTGGACCCAAAATCCAATGAGCCCAACATGTCTGATATTCAATTTTATTTTATTTTTATGCGTTTACCCTTATATATCAAAAGCAATAGATTGCACATACAAAATCACAAACTGAAATTTACATATTATTACACCAAACTATCAAAATACAACATGAATTATGAATTAAAGACTCTAGCTAGTTTGGAAAAACATATAGGTAACACATACACAATATTAAGAAAGAGAGAGGATAATTTGTCTCATAATTATGTGAATAACAGAATAAGTCAATGTCAATATCCCTAATATATATATATGGATCAAATAGGTCCTCCTACTTGGGGTGAGTCCATGAAGACACATTCTAACCATAGATTAACAATTTTGGTCCCGTCATTTTTAGGGGTTTTATTTTTTTTTTTTTTTGTTTCAAAGAACTAAGAAGGGTAGGATGGTCATTTTGCATTATAGAATCAGTTATTGAGATTTCATTCCCCTTTCACGCGATTTCACCCACTTTTCACGCACACTCTCTCTCCAACGTTTCAGTTTCAAAAACATTTCTCTGTTGCTTATGTAGTATAGTGTTGTTGCTTATGACTTGTTTATGTAGTTAATGTATCTGTGATGCATGTGTAGTGTATATTCGTTGCTTATGTAGTATAGGCTTATCGCTTATGTAGTATGGTTTTGTTGCTTATGTAGTTAATGTATTCGTGGTGCATACGTAATGTATATTCGTTGCTTATGTAATATGGACTTGTCACTTATGTAGTATGAGTTTGTTGCTTATGACTTGCTATGTGGTTAATGTATCTGTGGTGCATACGTAGTGTATATTTGTTGCTTATGTAGTACGAGTTTGTTGCTATGACTTGCTTATGTAGTTAATATATTCGTGGTGCATACGTAGTCTATATTTGTTGCTTATGTAGTATATGATTGTTGCTTATGTAATATGGATTTGTTGCTTATGACTTGCTTATGTAGTTAATGGTATATAAAAGCACCATGACACATCTACACAAGCAACAAATTACATCTTCATAAGCAAACTTCGAACTGAAGTCGAGCTCTAGCAACTATGGCAAATTGTCTGCAACTTTTTTCACACAATAATGCATTGAAGAAGAAGGATGAATGATTTCTCACAGTAGTGACTGTTTCTTGTTCTCTCATGAACAACGTTCGAAGAAGAAAGAAGATTAGATTTGTTCACGTTGAATTTAATGTGAGATTTGGATAGATTGTGTGATCATAATGTGAACAAAATCCCATGAATATTGGGTAATTTTGTAGGATGACTAATTTACCCTTTTCTCTAATTACCAACATTTAATCTGAATTTTTAGCTCTAAAATCACAACCATTGAAAAATCTAGATATGTGGCTAGGATTGGTCCCTATGGACTTACCCTATGAGGTGGTCTCATATAACCCTCTCCCTATATATATATATATATATATATATATATATATATATATATAGGGGGAGGTTAAAATGAGACCACATATTATAGTGAGACAGTGTGGACTCATCTCAACCCTCCATTATCTACATCAATGGCTAAGATAAATAGAGGTTAAAATTACATTAAACATTTAATTAATGCAAAATAAGGGTATAATTGTCAAATTAACCAAGTGGGGGACCATCCAAATATGGAATCAGTTATTAGGAGAGAGAAAATCACGTGGGGAGAGAGAAATCGAGAGAAAATCGCGCTGGAGAGAGAAAATCGCGCATATGCTTTGCCATGCAGTATGCTGTACATTTATCATATATTTGATGTATACTTAACTCTATTTTAATGTATGTTTAACATAATTTTACCGCATATTAAAATGGGTCAAACAAAAATATGTAGGGATCGTGAATTAAAGAATCAGTAATAGAGAGAGAGAATCACGCTCATTACCATGTGGGGACCGTAGATTAAGTAAATCAATTATATATAGAGAGAAAATTACGCTCATTATTGTGATGTATATTTATCAATGATTTGTTGTATACTTAACAATATTTTGCTGTATGTAACATAATTTTACTGTATATTAAAATGGTCAAACAAAAATATGTGGGGACCGTGGATTAAAGAATCAATTAATAAGATTGTTCCGGGCAGACCAATAATTACGGTTTATTACGGTATACCAAATAACAGTAATTAAAAATATCAACAACTAATCGAAACAGATTAATTAACTAAATTATTGTACAGTTAACTATGTCTACATATACAATAAAATCAGGCTACGTATACAGTAAACTATGTCTAACTATACAAATAAAATCAAACTATATATATAATAAACTATGCCTAACTATACAATAAAATCAGACTATCTATACAATAAACTATGCCTAACTATACAATAAAATCAGACTATGTATACAGTCGCCCTCCACGCATTGCCCACTTTTTCTATCTCTTTTAGGCATGATTAACAAAACTCCAGTCCTGACACAGACACAAAAAACCAAAAATAAAGTGTTAGTGCAGAATATATACAAAAACATACGGTAAAAATTAAATAAATAAGCATCAAAACACATATAAGTATACAACAAAACTCTCATACTTTTTTTTCAATAAAAATAGGTATACAACAAAACACATATAAGTATACAGCAAAACACGTAAACATACAACATTATAAATACATACATAAAAATCAATTGTGCAGGCTGAAATTATTTTCCATCATCAATTGATTCCATGTATGGTTTTAAAAAGCCAAACTCTAAAGTTCCAGAATTTTATGATAAATGAAAATCGACGAATTACACGAACAAGTTAGTCTATCACAACTCATAAAAATCAGAGGGCTTCTAATCTTTCCTTTTGTTGTCTGCTTTATCTAAGCAATTAATCTCCACCGTTCCTTCATCGAAGCACGAATCAAATACAATCAAATGGTTGACCGCTGGATTGTTGTTGAGGAGGCGGTGGCTGACCGTATTGGGGGCGTCTCGGCGGATATCCCTGGGGTGGGTAGCCCTGTGGGCATCCCTGTGGTGTACACGTGTGTGGCACGCTCGGAGGTTTCAGAATGGATGTAAGCTATGGGGACTGGGGAGAGGAGAAGAAGGAGGAGGAAAAATTTGGGGGAACAGAGAGAGAAAGACATTGTGGGGGAGATGAACGGGATTTGGGGGAGATATCAATTGGGGATGAAAACTACTAATAAAAAAATGACCAATATGCTCTTTTCAGCTTTAAAATAAATCTAAAAGGATTATTAAATTGGGAAAATCTCAACTATCTAAAATTTGAGATTTGTGGCTAAGACTAGTCCACACTGTCTCACTATAATATATATATATATATATATATATATATATATTATGTAATTATATTAAAAAAAATATACATATAATATATACTACATAGTGGAGCGAGCCCGAGACAAGCCTAACGGACCCGCTACTCATTTCAAGACCTTTTTGAGCAAATTAGATCCACCTAGCCACTGTAGCCAGAGTGAAATCATTGCAAGACAAAGTTAAAACCGACCCATTACAATCTATATTCGTTATTGATAATTTGATGTCTTATAATGCTACCGAGGAAATACACCAAGTGTAATATATACCGTAAATTTGCATATAATACACGTTGGATTGTGTAACTGTATGAAAATATTTATACATTCATAATAAATCTACGGTTATTATTCATTTGGAGTATCTCGATCTCCAATTGTAGCATGAAATAAACGGATTAACAAAAATGTTTAGTAATTTTTTTTTATAATATCAGTAAAAATGAACAATTTTCTTAATTTATTATAACAACTAAACCATAAATTGGTATCCACGTGTTAAGCCATATCATAACATTTGATTCTTTTAACTATATCCAATTGTTGTTTCTACGCAATACATGCAATAAATGCCCACTGAGCTATAGAAAACCCATAATGAATTGAAAGGAAGGCAAGTGGAAGCTTTCTAGATTATTCTAGTGTGGTACATCGTACATAGTTCATAATGTCCCATGTTGATTCGTGAGTTCTAACTAAAATAATATGCCACAGTCCTACTTAGTATTGGATAACATGAGATCTCTTGGTTGTACTGTCTAGCATATATTTACATATAATATTAAAGGTGTCACACATCAATTTAGTGTAGCATTTAGGTAAATATATTGATGGGGCCTATTTAGGCCGACCTGTCTATATGGGCTTGATGAAAGACTTGAGCCAATGGTGGACTTGAATTGGGCCGACCTCTAGGACTGGGCCGACCTCCGGAAGTAGAGGTTTGGACTTGGGCCTACAATGGGGCTGGAGTTGATAACTTGGCAAGGCCCGAGATCTGGGTCTCATAGGCCGATCTATTGGGTTAGACCCTCGAATGGGCCAACCTAAGGGCCTACCGATCTATTGGGTTGGCCCCTCGAGTGGACCAACCTAAGGGCCTACCGACCTATTGGGTTGGACCCTCGAATAGGCCTACCGATCTATTGGGTTGGACCCTCGAGTGGGCCAACCTAAGGGCTTACCGACCTATTGGGTTAGACCCTTGAATGGGCCAACCTAAGGGCTTACCGATCTTATGGGCCGGACGCTTAAATGGACCAACTTAAGGGCCTGCCGATCTCTTGGGCTTGATAGGCTTACGGCCCAATACGGGTGATTAACCTAGGCCTCCGTGTTAATTAAGATTTTAGTATGGTTTGATGCCTACGCAACCCTAATTGCTAAACCTATAAATAGGGCACAAACCAGGTACGTCGTTGGTTAGACTTTGAATACACTTTTCAATACTTTGCTATTTGATATTTCTTCTCTCCTAAACGATACTGACTTGAGCGTCGGAGTGGGTACGCCGGAAAACCCTTCCGCCCCCCTTCTAATGGTGGTGTTGCAGGTTCTTAGGTCAGTTCTGGAATTGGCTGTCCCCCTCAAGGGGTGGCTGGAGTTGCTGATCCGATGGTGGGTGTAAGTGGTTTAGGACCTGGCTTCTTCCAACAGATGTCCTCCTTCATCAAGGCCACTGTGGAAGAGGCCGTGAGTAGCCGGAAGCGAGACTTTGTCCAGACTACGGCAGCAGCGCAGCCTGGACCGGTGCATGAGATGAGGCCTCCCCCGGTTGGGGGGGAGCGGTGGCGAAAAACGCCAGTGTTCGAGGAGGAAAGTGCCTCCGCGGCCTTTACTCAAACGGCCACAGAGACAGATCTGGACTGGAACGAAAAGATGGATGATCTGCATAGGGAGGTGAGAGAACTGAAGAAAAAGGTGTCTGGAAGTGGCTTGGGAAGATCGAGTAGGGGTACTCCTTTCTCAGAGAAGATTATGGCTGATGAACTCCCCTCCTCATACCGGGCGCTGAGTTTTGAGTATGATGGCACCACTGACCCGTGGGATCACCTATGCCGCTTTGAGAATGTTGCAGTGCTCCATAGGTTTTCCGACGGTGTAATGTGCCGAGTGTTTCCGACTACCCTGACTAAGTAGACACATCAGTGGTTCAGTCAGCTGTCGCCAAATTCCATTAAGAGTTTTGATGAGTTCAGCTCAATGTTCTTACATCAATTCACTAGCTGTAGAAGGTGTCAAAAGACTCCGTTGACGTTGTTCAGCATCAAACAGAAGGACAACGAAGGGTTGAGGAGCTATGTTCAACGGTTCACAGAGGCGAAGCTTGAGGTTCCCTCGGCGACTCATGACATATTAGCCAACGCCCTAGCTCATTGGCTAGAACTGAGAAGTACATTAACCTGCAACGGTTCTTAGGCCTACATTCGATGAACTCTTGGCTAGAACTGAGAAGTACATTAACCTGGAAGAGGCCAGGATGATGAAGCGTGAGGAATGAGATAAGAGGAAGGAACGGAAAGACGATCAAGATGAGGTCCCCAGTAAGAAGCCTAACATCCTTAAGCCTGAGTTAATGTGTTGAAAGTCGCGGTACGAGAAGTTCACTCTCCTAGTGGCTCCCTAGGGGGATGTTTTCATAGAGACTGAGTGTCATTTTGACCTAAGGTGATAAAAAATTTATGTAATGAAATAACCATCAATGAAGCAAATTTCCTTTTGAAAAAATTACGCGAAGTTCTCTTCAAACCTACGGAAGGGCACACAATGTTAGGGGGCAAGTCAAGCTCGAGCTTGGAAACTTGTCCTCAAATTGAAGAATCAATCAAGTGTTTGGAGATCGGCTCGAGCCAACACTCCAAACACCTCGAGCGCGATGGCCCAGAGGGCAAGTCAAGCTCGAGCTTGGAAACTTGTCCTCAAATTGAAGAATCAATCAAGTGTTTGGAGCTCGGCTCGAGCCAACACTCCAAACACCTCGGGCGCGATGGCCTAGAGGACAAGTCAAGCTCGAGCTTGGATACCTGTCCTCAAATTGAAGAATCAATCAAGTGTTTGGAGCTCGGCTCGAGCCAACACTCCAAACACCTCGGGCGCGATGGCCTAGAGGACAAGTCAAGCTCGAGCTTGGATACTTGTCCTCAAATTGAAGAATCAATCAAGTGTTTGGAGCTCGGCTCGAGCCAACACTCCAAACACCTTGGGCACGATGGCCCAGAGGGCAAGATGAGCACGAGCTTGAAAATTTGTCCTCAAATTGAAGAATCAATCAAGTGTTTGGAGCTCGGCTCGAGCCAACACTCCAAACACCTCGGGCGCGATGGCCCAGAGGGTAAGTCAAGCTCGAGCTTGGAAGATTGTCCTCAAATTGAAGAATCAATCAAGTGTTTAGAGCTCGGATCGAGCCAACACTCCAAACACCTCGGGCGCGATGGCCTAGAGGACAAGTCAAGCTCGAGCTTGGATACTTGTCCTCAAATTGAAGAATCAATCAAGTGTTTGGAGATCGGCTCGAGCCAACACTCCAAACACCTCGGGCGCGATGGCCTAGAGGACAAGTCAAGCTCGAGCTTGGATACTTGTCCTCAAATTGAAGAATCATTCAAGTGTTTGGAGCTCGGCTTGAGCCAACACTCCAAACACCTTGGGCACGATGGCCTAGAGGACAAGTCAAGCTCGAGCTTGGAAGCTTGTCCTCAAAATTGAAGAATCAATCAAGTGTTTGGAGCTCGGCTCGAGCCAACACTCCAAACACCTCAGGTCCGATGGCCCAGAGGGCAAGAAGCTCGAGCTTGGATACTTGCCTCGAATGAAAAATTTGACCAAGTGTTGGAGCTCAGCCAGAGCCAAAACTCCAAACACCTCGGGCAAAGCTTAGAGGCTTGCTCTCGATTGAATTTTTTTGACCGTGTTTGGAGCTCGGCCTGAGCCAAAACTCCAAACACCTCGGGCAAGTTTGGAGGTTTGTCCTCAAATGAAAATTTTTGACCAAGTGTTTGGAGCTCGGTCAGAGCCCACACTCCAAATACCTCACACAAGCTTGGAGCCTTGCCCCCGATTGAAAATTTTGACCGAGTGTTTGGAGCTCGGCCATAGCCAAAACTCCAAACACCTCGAAACTAAAATTAGGAGGAAGGATTGGAAAATTCTACTTTTAGATCGGTCTAGGCAAATTCCAAAAGTTTGGAAACTCTAGTTATAGGTCGGGAAACTAATTGATTGTGAGGAGCTAGTAAAGCTTTGGGATAGATGTGCCCTTGCAAGGTTGAATTAGCTTGGGATCTATCTAGTAGATAAGGATCTTAGAGGTCGGTCAAGGTTATAACAAAATTATGTTGAAGTAGATGAACTACTTCGGGACATAATTGGGGGGACTGATAAAACTCCAAACACCTCGGGCACGATGGCCCGAGGAGGTCAGGTCAAGCTCGAGCTTAGAAACTTGTCCTCGACTTTAAAAAAATGATAAAGTGTTTGGAGCTCGGCTTGAGCCAAAACTCCAAACACCTCGGGAAAGCTTGGAGGCTTGCCCTCGAATGGAATTTTTCAGTGTTTGGAGCTCGACTAGAGCCAACGCTCCAAACACCTCGGGAATGTTTGGGCGCTCGCCCCGAATGAAATTTTTTGACCTGATGGATCTTGGGATATAGTTAACAAGAGGGAGTTGTTTTAATTTCGAGATCGGAAGCAGTAAAATGAGTCAAATTCTCAAAGGTGGTTTGAGTTAGAAAATGATAATTATATCCGAAGTAACCGAAGCACTTTGGGACATATAGTTGGGGAACTGATTATGGAAGATGTGGAGGGATTTAATGTCCAGAGGCACATGGACTGAGGTGGGGGGCTTGTCAAATTTTTCCAAGAGTCTGATCGAATGTTGACCGAGGCAAGGTCTTGTCCGTGCTTTCGGATCTCTAACCGATGTGAGGGCTGGCAAAGGCTAAGTGCTAGGACCAAGGTGAGATTTTTTCAATTGTGGGCACGCTGGATTGCATGGCTCTAGAGGTGTTACTGAAGAAAGGATATGGGATTGAGTGTGATTGGTTAGTGAAATTTGCAAATACTTTCCCATGATTTATGAGGTGGACATCTTATGACAAGGATGCGGAAACCGAGGAGGTGTGCAAGGACCGAGGTAAATGTTGAAAATTATTTCCTCTTATTTTCAGACCACTTTTTGGATTAATAATTATCCTAGGAAGGCCAATTAAGAGCAAGCCACCTAAATTCAATTATGGGGGCTTCAATTGGGTAAAGTTGAATGACTCCTTATTATATTAAAACACACTGCTTTGATAAAATGGAAAATCATTAAGCCTTTTGCATGGAAAAATATGATGCGACATTTTGGATGCTTGCCCCAACCGGTATTTATTTATAAAAAAAAATCATAGGGTCGTTCCTCGAGAAATGCAAAATGGACAAAATGTGATGTTGTAGATCGGTACCGAAAATTTAAGTCGGTCACATAAGTTCGGTACTTAATTATGTTTGAGTTGAAAGAATTCCTCTCTAAACATAACTGGGGGGACTGATTGATGGGGGCCTATTTAGACCGACCTGTCTATATGGGCTTGATGAAAGACTTGAGCCAATGGTGGGCTTGAATTGGGCCGACCTCTTGGACTGCGCCGACCTCCGGAAGTAGAGGTTTGGACTTGGGCCTACAATGGGGCTGGAGTTGATAACTTGGCAAGGCCCGAGATCTGGGTCTCATAGGCCGATCTATTGGGTTAGATCCTCGAATGGGCCAACCTAAGGGCCTACCGATCTATTGGGTTGGACCCTCGAGTGGGCTAACCTAAGGGCTTACCGACCTATTGGGTTGGACCCTCGAATGGGCCAACCTAAGGGCCTACCGATCTATTGGGTTGGACCCTCAAGTGGGCCAACCTAATGGCCTGCCGACCTATTGGGTTGGACCCTTGAATGGGCCAACCTAAGGGCTTACCGATCTTATAGGTCGGACGCTTAAATGGACCGACTTAAGGGTCTGTCGATCTCTTGGGCTTGATAGGCTTACGGCCTAATACGGGTGATTAACCTAGGCCTGCGTGTTAATTAAGATTTTAGTATGGCTTGATGCCTGTGCAACCCTAATTGCCAAACCTATAAATAGGGCACAAACCAGGTACGCCATTGGTTAGACTTTGAATACACTTTTCAATACTTTGCTATTTGCTATTTCTTCTCTTTAAAACGATACTGACTTGAGCGTCGGAGTGGGTACGCCGGAAAACCCTTCCGGCCCCCCTTCTAACAGTGGTGTTACAGGTTCTTAGGTCAGTCACATAGCGGAGCGTGGATTCATTGGGCGGCGGACATTCTAGTGCCGACCACATATTAATGAAGTTGCCTCATAATGCGTATGCATTAGATCTTGCTTTGAGCTTTTTTTGTGTACATATATGTAATATGTGTTGGAATTTTGGTCTTGAGAAATGGGTGTTGATCCGATTTTGACCAAATAATTAAGTGGTTTCCATTTGTGAAATATGAAATTAAATTATTTGTAAAAATTCTACTAAGAGAGTAGATGAGAATAGCATTTGGAATTTCTCAAAACCGATTCCGGGTGAATGAGAAATTAATGCTAGAAGTTAGCCACTTAATACAAATAAATGGTATGGAAAGTAGAAAAAATGGGTAAGGAAAGATGATCCATCCCACATAGGAAAATGAGGATAAGTTTGCACACTTAATATATCCCAAGTTGGATATATGGGTTTTGGCCCTTGGGGGCACCCAAGTTTTTAAAGGGGTGAGAACCTACATGCTTATGGATTTGGTTCAAAGCACACGTGCGCGCGCCGCCGCCGGCGGCACAAGACCCGAGTCGTGGGCCTGGGCTTGGGCTTCAAGGCTCTTATTCTTTTTGGACCAAGAATATTTAAAATTAAATGTTTAATTAATTTTCTTAATTAATTAAATAATTTTCCAACTGGGAACGTTCGGACCTGCGCACAGGTGGAAGCACGGGTCGTGCTACCTGCCAAACTTTTGCTCCTACACGCACGGGAAGGCGCACAACCCGTGTGCCGGGGTCGTGCGCCCTGCCGAACGTTGGAGCACCAGCGCATGATCCGTGCGTCTGGTCGTGCGCCCCTGAACATGTGCATCTGTCAGTGCAAAAATATGTCTTTTCGAGCCAAAAGACGCGATTTTCCGTACGGGCACTTGCTTGCCTATATTACAGAAGCCCCTGTAGATGAATTAACAGACGAGAATTCTCAGATAATAACCGATCACTCTGCATACGAAGCATATTGATTCTTCCCTTCCTTTGTAGCTTGAAAGTCAGAAACACTTTGTTTGTTCGCTGTGATTCCGGTTTTGCTAGTGCTGCTAACCGGAACGAAAAGTCGTTGTATCTTAGAGACGAGTGCTGGAATCATAAGCACTCGTTATACAGGACGTTTTTTGTCTTCCAGAGACTGAATCTAATTCAGGTCTCGACTTAAGCCTATACACTTATTCTTAGCCATTTTCTTCCTAAACAGAAACCTTCACCATATATTTTACCCAACAATCGCAAGACGAAAAATTATGTTTCTGTTCAAGGCAATGGATTCGAGATCGTTCACTCCGATGGCTATTGCTCCTGCTCATGGTGAGAAACCGGTGAAGTTCTCCGGTGGTGACTTCAAGAGATGGCAACAAAAGATGATGTTCTACGTGTCAACCTTGGGGTTGTCCTGTTTTCTGAAGGAGGATCTCCCTACCGCTGGAGATGAAGAATTCGACAATGAACGGAGAATCACTGTGGATGCTTGGCATAACAGTGATTTCCTTTATCGGAATTATATTTTGAACGGACTAGATGATACCTTGTACAAAGTCTATAGTTCGTTCAACACGTCCAAAGAGTTGTGGGACTCTTTGGAGAAGAAATATAAAATAGAAGATGCCGGTGCAAAGAAATTTATAGTCGGTAAATTTCTGGACTATAAGATGGTTGACACCAAGACAGTGATTAGCCAAGTTCAAGAAATTCAGATCATACTTCACGACTTAGTGTCTGAAGGGATGATTCTGTTAGTCCAAGTGGCTATGATAATCTAGAGGGGGGTGAATAGATTATCCCAGTTTTTCAGATTTTGCCCTCTTTTTCGAATAATCAAGCAAGAATGAAAACTAAAGTGCAGAAAATAAACAACACACATCGATTTAAAGAGCTTCACCCCACCTAGGGACTACGTGCTCTACCACCCCAGTATATCCGGGATGGGTTTCAAAAAAGGAAAAAGAGTTTTATTAATTACCAAAATTAATACAACACCACCTTGAGGATTACCACAATCCTCTTACAACACATTCAAGGAGATTACCACAATCTTTCTTCAACACCTATGAAGAGTACCACACTCTTAAACACCTAAGATCACCCAAGTGTGCTCTTAACACAAGAACAACAACAAGGATATCTTATTTTGGATGATTGACAAAATTCAAGATTACAACTCTATAAAACCAATACAAAGATTGAGTGTAAGTGTAATCAAGAATCAGAAACCTAGACCTCAAGAGTGTGCAAGTGAAAGTACTTAGGCTAGAATGCAACAAGATATGAAAGTGTTTGCTTGTATGTTCTTTGCTTGTATGTTGTGTTGTATCTTGTTGCTTGAATGAAGCCTCTATTTACAGGAGAGGTCTTGGCTTAATTTCCAGACATAGGCTCCTCCTTGGGGAGTGATTTTTTGCAAAAGAAACCATTTAAAATCAAGATTATAGCTGTTAGAAATCAATCCCACAAATTAGGGAAAAGTCATTCGAAAATGCAACGGATAGTTTGCTGATAAAAGAAGGGTTCGACCGGTCACACAGAGATAAGTTTGAAATGAGTTTGCTGCAATATTTACACAGGGGGACCGGTCGAAGGAGGGTTCGACCGGTCGCCCTTATGCTTGACCGGTTGGGGTTGTCAAAAATCAAAACAGAGAAGTCTGCTCTTGATGAGGGCTTCCCAGGTACCGGTCGCCCTCCCCTATTTTTCATACGTCCCGTTTTCTGTTTCAAAACTCAACTTAGGTACAGGTTGCCCTATAGGGCGATCGGGCCTGAATTAAAAGTGTTGTCCAATTTTATATCGAAAATAAACTCCAAGAAATACTCCAAAAAATAGTAAAAATATTTTAAAACGACCGGGTATTTAGACAACATTTAGGGACATTGTTTTGGTATAAAAACACATTTGAACAAAATCATCAAAATCATGACAAAATCATTTTAACTTAACAAACTCCCCCTTTTTGATGATTACAAACCAAAACAATTTTCAAGAGGACGATATTAAAAACAAAACAATTTTCCATTTTAAGAGTAAACTATCCGTTTAAAAAAAAACATTTTACAAAAGCTCCCCTATCAATAAGCATATTAATAAGAATGATAACAATAAGCTAGAAACACAATCTAATACAAGATAACCAAAAATGTCAAGAGCTTAGAGGCTCCCCCTGTCACAAGTACTCATAATTCATGCCAACAAGTCCATAATACAACCATTGGACTAAGAGCACTTCACAACTTATGGCTTTAAATGGCCATAACTTATAGCTTCTTTCTTGAGCTTTTATAAGCTTCTTTGAGCTAATAAGCCAATTTCCTGTTTCTCCCCCTTTAGAATCATCAAAAAGAATGTTAGGATGGTAAAGACATCAAACATGTATATCAAAGTGCGCCAAAGAGTCAAGTTTATCAACCGTTTGGAAGAGTAGTCGTAGAATCCAAAGAGAAATGGGAGAATGTAATCATTTGATATCCATAAGCCCGTTTTGATTGACAAGTCATGATCTCAAGAAACATACAAGATGTGTAAAAGCATAAGAGTCATGATTAAGATGGAAAATTCTTTGTGACAATTCATCGAACACCTTGTGGGCGTGAAAAATAAAAGAGGTTGTATAAAGCCCTTGTAAATGAATAAAGCCAAAAATTTTCATCACCAAATCATTACAAACACAATGCAATACATCATAATGAATAAGCTCATCACAATCATATGACATTTATAACAAGAAAATTACACAAAAGCCAAAAACTCAAGGGTTCAACCCAATTGAGCAAAAGAGAGTAGAATGCTTACCATTCAATCGGTAAAGATGAGCAAAGATGATGATAATCGAGCTATATTAAGTCCAAGATATGAAATACATGCAAGAGAACAAATTTGAAGTGAAATATGTGTGCAATTGGCGAAGGGAACGAAAGATAGAGAAAATAAGCCAAAATGGCAGTGGGCGACCGATCGATGGTGTAGGTGATCGGTCGACGGCAAGGGTGACCGGTTGCCCTCACCCTAGCCAGCCAACTGTCTCATTCTGTTTTCCAAAACTCCGAAATTTTAACCAAAAATCCAATTTTTCGCCCATAAGTTTTAAAAACATGCAAAATACAAATGTAAACCTCATTCAATATACATTATGCCTAACCGAGCTCGTATTGACGCAAAAGTCTCGGAAGATAGCGGTTTTGTAAAAATATCCACCAATTGATCTTGAGATGGTACGAAAGATATCTCAATTTTTTGTTTAGAAACACAATCCCTTAGAAAATGATGTCTAATCTCAATATGTTTAGTACGGTTATGATGAACCGGGTTTTGAGCAATATTAATAGCGGATATGTTATCACAAAAGATAGAAACATTTTCAAAAGAACATTTGTAATCCGCTAAGATTTGTTTCATCCAAAGAAGTTGAGTACAACAAAACGCTGCGGAAATATATTCGGCTTCGGCCGTTGAAAGTGAAACACAATTTTGTTTCTTTGAAAACCAAGATACTAGGCAATCGCCTAAAAATTGACATGATCCAGAGGTACTTTTCCGATCATCAATATTTCCCGCATAATCCGAATCACTATAACCTTTAAGAGAAGAATTTTCATTCTTTGGATAAAATAAACCATATTGAATAGTGCCTTTCAAATATCGAAAAATCCTTTTAACGACACTCATATGAGATTCTTTGGGATTGCTTTAAAAACGAGCACATAGGCATACGACATGAAGAATGTCGGGTCTACTTGCGGTTAAATAGAGTAAACTACCAATCATACCTCGATACTTTGATTCATCTACGGACTTGTCTTTCTCATCTTTGTCAATTTTGACATTTGTCGCCATAGGGGTAGTGACGGTTCTTCCTTCTTCAATGCCGAACTTTTTTAAAAGTTCTTTTGTATATTTAGATTGCGAAATGTAGATACCTTCTTGGCACTGCTTAATTTGAAGTCCAAGGAAGAAATTAAGCTCCCCCATCATGCTCATTTCAAATTCACCTTGCATCAACTTAGAAAATTTCTTGCACAAAGATTCATTAGTAGCACCAAATATGATATCATCAACATAAATTTGCACAAGTAAGCAATCTTGCCCTTTTTCAAAAACAAAGAGAGTAGTATCAACTTTACCTCTTGTAAAACCATTTTGTAAAAGAAAAGAGCTAAGTCTATCATACCATGCACGGGGTGCTTGTTTTAAACCATACGAGGCCTTTTTAAGTTTATAAACATCATTAGGCCTAGAAAAATTTTCAAACCCCGGAGGTTGTTTTACATAGACTTCTTCTTGAATGAAACCATTTAAGAAAGCGGATTTAACATTCATTTGGTAAAGCTTGAAATTTTTGAAACAAGAATAGGCAAGTAAAATACGAATAGCTTCTAAATGTGCTACGGGTGCAAAAGTTTCATCATAGTCAATACCTTCTTCTTGACAATACCCTTGAGCTACTAACCTTGCGTTGTTTCGAACAATGTTGCCTTGATCATCAAGTTTGTTCCGGAATACCCATTTAGTACCAATAATAGTTTGAGATGGAAGACAAGGTACCCTATTCCCATACATCATTTCTTTCAAATTGATTCAACTCTTCTTGCATCTCCAAAAACCAATCATCATCCTCAATAGCCTCCTTAGCATTTTTAGGCTCTTTTTGAGATATAAGAGCTTTCTCAGCAAATCCTCTTCAGGTCATCACTCTATCAAGGGGATCACCAATAATAAGATCTTTTGGATGATCTCCCTTAAATTTCAATGCCACGGGAAGATCCGAAATATCACCTCTATCTTCTTGAGGAACATTAGAAGTGGATGGTTGATCAATTGAAGTAGAAGGTTGATCATTTTGAGCATCATTTTGAACAACCTCTTCATCACTTTCATCATTGGGTATCCTTTCAACACTCGAAGCTTCATTGAATTTGACATGGGTGGATTCTTCAACAACCCCATTAGTCTTATTGTAAACCCGATATGCTTTGCTTTTTGTAGAATACCCCATAAAAATTCCTTCATCGGCTTTAGGATCAAGTTTGTCCAATTGATCCTTAGTATTCAAAATAAAACACTTACATCCAAATATTTTGAAGTAACTAATATTTGGAGTTTTTCCTTTCCAAAGCTCATATGGAGTTTTATTCATCTTAGGACGAATATAAACCCGATTAATGACATAGCAAGCGGTACTTACGGCATGGGCCCAAAAATTTTTTGGAAGAGAGAATTCATTGAGCATGGACCGACTCATCTCTTGTAGTGCCCGATTTTTCCTTTCGGCTACTCCATTTTGTTGAGGTGTCCTTGGGCCGAAAAAATATGTGCATATCCCTTGGTTTCACAAAAGACTCTAAATTCGCCATCAAATTCTCCACCTCGATCACTTCGGATAGACTTAATAGTATCTTCCTTTTCATTTTCAATAAGTCTACACAATTTAACAAACTCATTAACGGCATCGCTTTTATTGGTAAGAAAAAGAGCCCAAGTATATCTAGAAAAATAATCGACAATAACGAAAGTGTAATGTTTTCCCTTAGACTAGCCGTACCAATATCCCCATACAAATCAAGGTGAAGCAATTGTAGGGGTTTGGTTGTGGAAATTTCATTTTTGGGCTTGAAACTACTTTTAACTAATTTGTTCTTTTGACAAGTGTCACTTAAGCCAAGATTTTCAAAATTCAATTTGGGTAGTCCTTTTACATGTTGGTTTTTGTAAATATTTTTCAAATTCTTGTATCCAACATGTCCAAGTCGCCTATGCCATAAACTAGTTAAATCATTATTGGCGACAAGACAAGAAATATTTTGACTAACCAAATCACTTGTACAAATTTTGTAAAGATTGCCTTTTCTATTTGCTTCACAAATAATTTTACCATTTTTAAAAATAAGGCATTTTTCTTTATTGAAAGAAATATCATAATTTGAATCGCAAAGTTGGCTAACACTTATCAAATTAAACTTAAGCCCTTCTACTAAAAGAACATTACTAAGAGAAAAAGAAGAGTTACCAATTTCTCCATTTCCAAGAATTCTTCCTTTGCCATTGCCGAACATGACCATACCCTCTTCTTGGAGCTTGATGTTGGTAAAAAGTTCTCTCCTCCCGGTCATATGGCATGAACATCCGCTGTCCACGAGCCATTTTGAATCTTCCATGGTTGTTATAACCCCTATTACCTACAAAAGAATTTCTTTTAGGTACCCTATAATTTTGGGGTCCATGGGGGTTAGTCTTGAGACCTTTGGGTCTCCAAATATGACTAGAGCTATTTCTCAATTTTCAATTGTTAGCATAATGTCCAACTTTGCCACAATAAAAACAAGTAGGAGTATAAGAGCTACTAGCATGTACGAAAGTCGGACCTTGGTTATTTTTCTTAGAAACATTTTGAAATGGTTTATAACCAAGTCTTAATTTGGAATGCTCACCTCTTTGTGCATCTAAAATTTTTGTAACTTTATCCGTGCTTATGTTGAAACGATGCACATCCTTTTTCAAACATTCAAGATCTTTGGTGAGCGATTCTTTTTTGGTTTCAAGAGAGTGAACTCTAATAAGAGTAAGAGCATGAGCTTTGTCAAGAGATTCATAAGAGGTAAATAATTTTTTTTTTCAATTTTAAGCTCTTTATGCTCCTTTTTCAAAGACTTGTATTTAACAATCAAATTTTGAAACTCAATTTGCAATTCATCAAAATCACATTGCAATTCATCAACTAAGGAGGAGGTAGAAGAGTTAGAGCGTACCTCATTATTTTCATCGTCTATGACCATAAGACCATGTTCGGTTTCTCCTTCCTCGTCGGTTGTTTCAAGTAGTTCATCCCAAGTTTTGACCTCCGCATTTAGAGCCTTCTTTTTTGCAAAAGGCTTCTTTTTCTTTTGTTCCTCCTCATCGAGTTTTGGGCAATCGGCAATGAAGTACCCGGGTTTTCCACATTTAAAGCAAGCATTATCTCTCGGTTTTCTTGCTTTATTTTTATTCACAATTTTTCGAACAAGCGCGGCCATCTCCTCATCATCATCATCATTATCATAGTATGCATTATTAGAAGAAGAAGCAAGACCTTTAGGAATAATTTGCATACCCGATTGATTTATGGATGGTTTGGAATTTTTCCTTTCCTTGAGATAGACTTCATAGATGAGGAGATTTCCGATGAGCTCGTCGAACTTGAGTGTCTCAAGATTTTGTGCCTCCGTGATAGCCGTCACCTTTTTGGACCATGAGCAGAGAAGAGCATTCAATACGTTAGTCACCTTGTCTTCTTCGGAGATGACTTTACCGAGGGCCACAAGAGTATTGACAATGTTGTCAAGCCTTTCCACCATCTTTGAGATACTTTCACCATCATGCATGTTAAAGTTTTCAAAATCTTTAACAAGCATGGTCTTTCTTGCTTGCTTGACCTTCTTAGTCCCTTCATAAATAGTCTCCAATTTTTCCCAAACTTCATGTGCCGACCTTATGCCTCTTATGCGATTATACTCGGTGGCGGTAAGAGAACAATGCAAAATATTTAAGGTCTTACCGTTTAGAGAGAAGGCCTTGTCGTTTTCATCGAACTCCATGAAAAGTTTAGGAGCCGAGGTGCCATCCTACAATTTCTTGGTTGGTTGAGCAACTCCTTCAATGACCACATTCCAAATGTCGAACCCACACCCTTGTAGAAATCATTCCATACGGTCTTTCCAAAATGCGTAGTTGTTGGCATCGAATAGTGGTGGCTTGTTGGTGGAGGCGTCGGCGGTGAGATAAGCGTCATTCGTAGCCATGGATCTTTCCTCTTTACACAGAACGAGATAGCCAAAGAGTTTGGCTCAGATACCACTTGTTAGTCCAAATGGCTACGATAATCTAGAGGGGGGTGAATAGATTATCCCGGTTTTTCAGATTTTGCCCTCTTTTTCGAATAATCAAGCAAGAATGAAAACTAAAGTGCAGAAAATAAACAACACACGTCGATTTAAAGAGCTTCACCCCACCTAGGGACTACGTGCTCTACCACCCAAGTATATCCGGGATGGGTTTCAAAAAAAGAAATAGAGTTTTATTAATTACCAAAATTAATACAACACCACCTTGAGGATTACCATAATCCTCTTACAAAACCTTCAAGGAGATTACCACAATCTTCCTTCAACACCTATGAAGAGTACCACACTCTTCAACACCTAAGATCACCTAAGTGTGCTATTACCACAAGAACAACAACAAGGATATCTTGTTTTGGATGATTGACAAAATTCAAGATTACAGCTCTATAAAACCAATACAAAGATTGAGTGCAAGTGTAATCAAGAATCATAAACCTAGACCTCAAGAGTGTGCAAGTGAAAGTACTTAGGCTAGAATGCAACAAGATATGAAAGTGTTTGCTTGTATGCTCTTTGCTTGTATGTTGTGTTGTATCTTGTTGCTTGAATGAAGCCTCTATTTATAGGAGAGGTCTTGGCTTAATTTCCAGACATAGGATCCTCCTTGGGGAGTAATTTTCTGCAAAAGAAACCATTTAAAATCAAGATTATAGCTGTTAGAAATCAATCCCAGAAATTAGGGAAAAGTTGTCTGAAAATGCAACGGATAGTTTGCTGATAAAAGAAGGGTTCGACCGGTCGCGCAGAGATAAGTTTGAAATGAGTTTGTTGCAATATTTACACAGGGGGACTGGTCGAAGGGGGGTTCGACCTGTCGCCCTTATTCTTGACCGGTTGGGGGTTGTCAAAAATTGAAACAGAAGTCTTTTGAGGGAGGGCTTCCCCCTGTCTGCGGTCGCCTAGGGTCGGTCGACCGCCCCTATAGGTCGACCAGTCGACCGGTTGCCCTTCCCTATTTTTCATATGTCCCGTTTTCTGTTTCAAAACTCAACTCAGGTACAGGTTGCCCTATAGGGCGACCGGTCGAGCCTGAAACAAAAATGTTGTCCAATTTTATATCAAAAATAAACTCCAAAAAATACTTCGAAAAAAATAGTAAAAATATTTTAAAACGATCGGAAGTATTTAGACAACATTTAGGGACATTGTTTTGGTATAAAAACGCATTTGAACAAAATCATCAAAATCATGATAAAAATATTTTAACTTAACAGATTCTGAACGAGCCCTTTCAAGTGGCTGCGATTGTCGAAAAATTGCCGCCATCGTGGAAAGATTTTAAGAACTACCTCAAGCACAAGCGAAAGGATATGGGGCTTGAGGATTTGATAGTTCGACTTCGGATTGAGGAAGACAACCGTGATTCTGAATAGAAATCGACAAATGTGGGGGTATGACCACACTTTGTGGAACACCAGTGGAGTTTTTGTTGCATTTTTAAATGTAACAGAAGGTGTTGCCAAAAGTGTTGTAAACACCGAAACTACATTTGCATGAAGTGTTGTAACACTAAAGGCAGACACTCGTAACAAGTTAAGTCTGAAGTCTTACTAAAAATGTGATAACACCAAAAGGTTACACACCTTGTAAAAGGTGGTAATGGAATTGTTGGAACTAAGGTCTGAAATCTATTAGAACGAGATTCTAATTGGTTTAATGGGGCAATGTTCTAACAAATAAAATAAAATGGCCGAGAGCTTTAAGAGTTCTGGTTAATCTTGATAAAAACAAGGATACCAGAAGTTGGAAGGGGAGCTTTACTTTTTAGCAAACCACATAAAGGAGATTGCCTTGAAATGTGGGGGTACTTTGGAAAAAGTAGAAGCATCCAATGAAATAAATTCAGCATTTATGATATAAGTGATGGTACGATCTTTAAATCAAGAAATGTTGTATTTATTAAAGGTGTCTTTCTTGGAAAGGAAAGAGGTAAGTCTAGACGTTTGTGTCGTATACATAATACCAATAAATAGTTGATTTCGAAATAGGGTTATTTCGGTTGACTACGTGAAGTCAAAGGAAAACCTTGTGGATTCGCTTACGAAAGGCATAAATTGAGATCAACTATATAAACTGTTAAGGGGAATGGGTTTAAAATCTACAACTTAAAGAATGTTCATAGCGGTAACCCAACCTTGTGAATTGGAGATCCCAAGACCTTGGTTTAATGGGACAACTAAGTTATGAATGTTCAGCTGAACACTTGGAAAATGTGTTAGCTCATTCTCGAAACATCCAAGTGAATGAAAACCTACTGAATGTGGTGAGGTTAAGTTTAAGGCTTTTAATGATTCCAATACCGAAAGGTGGAGTATGGCAGGATACTCTTCAATAGGAGATTACCTATATAAGTGAGAAGTAATGGCCGCTTCAAAGAAACACTTATGAATCTAAGATATGGTCCAGGGCTGAAATGGACACAATGTGAGAACAACAAGTGTTAGAGTTGTTATTGTGTAAGTATTGTTGTCTCGGTTTACACAAACGACTGAGTAGTTCAAGACATCGCGTCACTAAGTAGCTAGTAAATCCGACAGTATTTTACTAAGGAAGGTTCAAAGCCACAAGCTACCTATCCTAATGCAATAACGATTCGCTGAGACTTTCAAGTGAATCTGCATACACGCATGCATTAATTTCATTCATGTGGGGGATTGTTGGAATTTTGGTCTTGAGAAATGGATGTTGACCTGATTTGACCAAATAATAAAGTGGTTTCCATTTGTGAAAAATAGAATTAAATTATTTGTAAAAATTCTACTAAGAGAGTAGATGAGAATAACATTTGAAATTTCTCAAAACCGATTCCGGACGAATGAGAAATTAATGCTAGAAGTTAGCCACTTAATATAAATAAATGGTATGAAAAATGGAAAATGTGGGGAATGAGAGATGCACCATCTCACATAGGAAAATGGGGATAAGTTTGTCACTTAATATATCCAAAGTTGGACAAATGGGTTTGGGCTCTTCGGGGCACCCAAGTTTTTAAAGGGGTGAAGATCTACATGCTTGTGGGTTTGGTTCAAAGCACACGCGCACGCGCGTCGCCCACCGTGAGTCGCGGGCCTTGGGCCTGGGCTTGGGCTTCACGGCCCTTATTCCTTTTGGACCAAAAACCTTTAAAATTAAATGGCTAATTAATTTTCGTAATTAATTAAATGATTTTCTAATTGGGAACGTTCGGACCCACGCACGGGCAGAAGCACGGCCCGTGCGGTCAGGTCTTGCTACCTGTCGAACTTTTGCGCCTACACGCACGGGCAGGCGCACGGCCCGTGCGTTGGGGTCGTGCGCCCTGCCGAACATTGGAGCACCCGTGCGCCCCTGAACAGGTGCGTCTGTCAGTGCAAAAATGTGTCTTTTCGAGCCAAAAGATGCGATTTTCCGTACGGGCACTTTCTTGCCTATATTACAGAAGCCCCTGCAGATGAATTAACAGATGAAAATTCTCAGATAATAACCGATCATTCTGCATACGAAGCATATTGATTCTTCCCTTCCTTTGTAGCTTGAAAGTCAGAAACACTTCGTTTGTTCACTGTGATTCTGGTTTTGCTAGTGCTGCTAACCGGAACGAAAAGTCATTGTATCTTAGAGACGAGCGCCGGAACCATAAGCATTCGGTATACGGGGCGTTTTTTGTCTTGCGGAGACTGAATCTAATTCAGGCCTCGACTTAAGCCTATACACTTATTCTTAGCCATTTTCTTCCTAAACAGAAACCTTCACCATATATTTTACCCAACAATATGTGTGTAAGTTCCATAATTTCCCAAAATTTGGAATTTCCTTATATTATGAGGAAACACCGAGAAAATCTAAAAGTTTAAGTTTTGTACAACATATATTTTATATGAACATAAGAAAGGGTAAAAGGAGAGAAAAATGATAGGATGCAATTTGAAGTGCCCCGTTCAAGACCCCACCTAGCCCACCTCGTTTGGGTCACCCCGCCCCATGACTAGAGTTGTAAATTGGGCCCACCAGCCCAATGCGATATGCCTACCGAGATAAAGAGAAATGTTTGGGCTGAGCCAGATCGAGTCGGGCAAGAATTCCATCGAACCGCTATTTTTTAGACCCAAATCCGGTCCAACCCATGAAAATACGCTTGAAATAACCAAGTCTGTCCAGCTTTCCAGGCCAAATATGACTTGTCCTTTTCGGGCCTACAAAAATTATAGCCCAAATTGGCCTTTTAACCTGGCCGTCGGGCCAATATTTACACCTTTACCTGTGACCCCTCGACGGAGCGCTGGGGTCTGGGTATCACCTCTGCCCCACCTAGTATTTTTATTTTTTAATATAGTTAATATATATTTTACTTATATCTTATATGTGATAATGTAATTCTTACGTGTTTACTATTATATCTGACATATATAATGCCAAGTTTTATAAATAATATGCATTTTTAATTCAAAATATAAGATAAATTTTTTATTACTAATACAAAATACAAGGTAAAAATATGATAATAATAAAATTGTGTTCAACGGGTAAACCCGTCCATGTGGGGAGGACGAGGCATGTTTGGATCTTCAAGTACCACCCGCTCCGCCCCATCCTGACCCACTTTATTGGCATCCCTAAAAAAGGACTCCCAACAGAAGTGGGTTATAGCCATTGAAGGTAATTTCGCGCGAGAGCTTCCAAGGAAATTGGACTCAAGCCGAAGTAGGTTATTGCCATTGGAAAATTTGGGAAATCTTAAAAACTTTTAGGTTTTAGCTATTTTGCAGAAAATTTACTTAATTGAAACCAAGAGCCTCCAACGAGTTTTCATCTTTATGACTTCTTTGCAGTTTCTACTTTATAAATATACTAATGATTTATGCTCCAAAAATATTCTAAGAAGTGTAATTTTATATTTCTCTTATAATAGAGATTTTATATATGAAGGTTAATTCGTTAGAAACCATTTTTATATAATAGGAAGGAATTTATAACCTAATGAAGCATTTTTAAAGATGTGTCTATATAACCTATACGAAAATCTGAGGCATACAAAACTTAATGTATACCCACTTTAAACATATATACACACAACACTTGTGTTACACTCTCTATTACATTTGTATAATTAAATATAAAGACCATTTTAGAGAATAACTAAAACAAAATATTTATTTATTGTGATAGGCCCTTCAGCGAAGGCTCTAACTTTAATTACCACAAAAATTAGCTCAATAGTGTAGATTTGACCCAAATTTTAAGTTCCAACCCACATTTGCTTGTGGATCCGAAGTGGATCAATATCATATTTGTTAGGATTTTCGTATCCTATATATGTACACGCCAATTTGTGGTGTTCTAATTGTGTTAACGTTAGGATTATATTTTATCTTTCTAGACTTATTCCTAGAATATAGAGTTTGAATAGATATAGAAAGACTTATTTTGTAAATATCTAGATTGGAATATTTTATATATGATAAGTTTTGGATAGACCTTATATCTAGATATGTTAGGACTTATATTGATATGATATTGATAAGATATGTCACTTAATAGATATTGTAACGCCCTGATTTACAATAATAAATAGTCCGACTTTTATGGAAAATGCTATTATAAAAACACGAGTTTTAAGAAGATAACTTAATAAAACTTAAACATTTAACTAATACCAGTCACATTACAATTTAAATTTTATCAAAATTTTTCAAGACATAAAATAAAAATTTGTTCAAATTCCAAAATTTAATTTGGTCTTCATCCATCACTGACGTATCCTCAGCCCGACTCCTTAATCTGAAAAATTATAAAAATGAAGGGGTGAGCTTCCACTTGCTCAGTAGGGACCAACTTTTGTCAATACATAATAAATCATACAAGCAATAAACATTTATAATAAAACATGTAATTCCTCTGTAATTTTCTCTGTAATTTCCTCTGGCTGGCCAGTAAATTTAGTACGGCGGGCTTAACCCGAGGATACTTTTGATCCCGAACCTATTTACGGCCCCTGACTAGTTCCTCTGCATATCATATATAAATGAAAATACTCGCGTGAAACATTATATAAAGACAAAAATTTAAAAAAATCCCTACCTCAACTGTTTCCTGTAAATCCTCGTAGAAAATAAAAGTGATTATTCTAATCCTCGTGATTCTCGATTCCTACAAGTATACAAATGTTTAACTAATGTAATAATCGAATATCGAGTCCTACAAGTATACTACTAACACAATATAAGAAAATAATCGCAGACAGAATATTAGACTTTCATTCATAATATAACTTCAACCCTTTAACAATGATTTATTTGGACTAGAAGAAAAATAAAGCAGATTTTTAAACAACTTAAAAGTTCTGGCCCTCTTCCTCATTTCCATCCTCACTCGGATCCTCCTATTCATCTTCTTTCATGGCCTCAGTTAGACGGTCAATCCACTTTGTAAACAATCTTTTAGTGAATGCCCCATAGTCAATCTTGAGTGTGTAGTCTTGTCGTCATACTTCACCATGGTTCCACACAAATATTCACCTCACCGCCCATTTGGGTGGCAGTGAATCAACCACCCTGCGTGTAGCACCATATTGATCTGGAGCACCACTCAGAAAATGCACATCATACCTTGAGGTAGCCGGCTGAGATATGACGGTGATGGATGACTCTAAATTATTTTGTCTAAAAAATACTCTTTTTTTTTATCAAGTCTACAGAATCATAGACCTGCTCTGATACCACTGTTGTAACGCCCCGATTTACAACATAAAATAGTCCGACTTTTATGGAAAATGCTATTATAAAAACAGGAGTTTTAAGAAAATAACTTAATAAAACTTAAACATTTAACTAATACCAGTCACATTACAATTTAAATTTTATCAAAATTTTCCAAGACATAAAATAAAAATTTGTCAAATTCCAAAATTTAATTTTTTCTGCATCCATCACTGATGTATCCTCAGCCCGACTCCTTAATTTGAAAAATTATAAAAATGGGGTGAGCTTTCAACTCGCTCCGTGGGGACACGTTTGTCATAATTAAATACATCAATAGGCGTAATCGTAAATATTCAACATGTAATTTTTCCTCTATAATTTTCCTCTGACTGGCCAGTTACTTTATAGTACTGCGGGCTACCCCGAGGATTCTTTTGATCCCAGACCTATTTACGGTCCTTGACTAACATGATTTCCTCTTTCCACGTTGCACATAAACGAAAACACATATATGAAATATTTAATAATGACAAACAATACTTGAATAGAAATATCCCCACCTCAACTGATTTCTGTTAATCCGCGTAGTAACTAAAACGATTATTCTAATCCTCTTGATTCTCGATTCTTGAATCTGATTTGTAGAGAAATGGGGTGAAGTTTGTGAAGGAAAATTCTCAATTTATAGAGTTGAATTATGGAATTTATGATTGAGAATTAAGTTCATACATTAAAAATTATAACCCTTCACCTTTCATATTCTTTTAATTAAGTTAGAGTCCTTCTAAATTCATAACTGAAATTCTATTAAATGTGGCAATTAAAATTATATTTTTCTGATTAATAAAATTATAATTCATATAATAATAATAGAAAAATACGGGATATTACATACTATCCCCCTTTAAAAATTTCGTCCTCGAAATTCGTTGTCTTAACAAAGTTCATAGAAAATAGTGTCATTTTTTTTACACGAGGAATTTTTGTCTAATGTTGAAAGTACGCGTGCAGTAATGCTTTTAAAAAAAATGATGACTTGAATTTATAAAATGTACTTTTAAAACTTGATAATATAAAAACATTTCATGAATAAAATAAATAGCGTGACATAATAAATGGCGTACCTTGAGGAATCCGACGAGATATGGCGGAGGTGGATGCCACTAGATAATTTTCTTTTAAAATTTGAAAAGATATATTTTTTTCCAAGTCTACAGAACCGTAGATCTGCTCTGATACCACTTGTAACGACCCAATTTTCAAAAATACAAGTAATTCAATAAAAGAATTATAAAAGAACATATTTTATAAAACATTGCCTATAATTCAAAAAGAATTTCCAAATAAACAAAAGTACTTTAATTCAAACCAAAACATTTATTCTAAAAAAATTAAAATACTAACTATTAACTGTAAGTACTCAAATTAGTTAACAAATAAGGGTTCCTAAAAGTTTAAATTAAATAAAAATTAGCTGACTTTGCATCCACCGCCTCCAATCCTCGCTCGGGCTTCTCAACCTGAAAAGTTTTAATAAAAATGGGGTGAACTTTCAACTTGCTCCGTGGGGACACGTTTGTCATAATTAAATACATCAATAGGCGTAATCGTAAATATTCAACATGTAATTTTTCCTCTATAATTTTCCTCTGACTGGCCAGTTATTTTATAGTACTGCGGGCTACCCCGAGGATTCTTTTGATCTCAGACCTATTTACGGTCCCTGACTAACATGATTTCCTCTTTCCACGTTGCACATAAACGAAAACACATATATGAAATATTTAATAATGACAAACAATACTTGAATAGAAATATCCCCACCTCAACTGATTTATGTTAATCCGCGTAGTAATTAAAACGATTATTCTAATCCTCTTGATTCTCGATTCTTGAATCTGATTTGTAGAGAAATGGGGTGAAGTTTGTGAAGGAAAATTCTCAATTTATAGAGTTGAATTATGGAATTTATGATTGAGAATTAAGTTCATACATTAAAAATTATAACCCTTCACCTTTCATATTCTTTTAATTAAGTTAGAGTCCTTCTAAATTCATAACTGATATTATATTAAATGTGGAAATTAAAATTATATTTTTCTGATTAATAAAATTATAATTCATATAATAATAATAGAAAAATACGGGATATTACAGATATTATCTTCTTTCCTAACTTAAAGAGTTTTACTTCTGTGAAACTGATTTACTTTCTTGTATTAAAACATGAAGGGAATACAACATTATATAGGCAAAAGACTACTCTAATCATCCCATAAATTAAGGAAAATAAAGAAAACATAAACCCCCCAAAATAGGGCACTACCCTAAAGTAAGGCACTAATCTATATATATTATAATATCTCAACACCCCCCCTCAAGGTGGAGCATATACATCATATTCATCCATCTTGTCACATATATAAGTTATCCGAGGGCCCCGTAGAGATTTAGTAAATATATCAGCAAGTTGATCTCTATAGTTGACAAAGGAGGTCTTGATGATTCCACAGATAATCTTTTCTCTAAGGAAATGGCAATCGACTTCTATATGTTTCGTCCTCTCGTGAAAAACTGGATTGGATGAGAGATGCAAGCTGACTGATTATCACACATGAGCTCCATAGAACCAACATCACAAAAATGTAATTCTTGCAATAAATGTTTCAGCCACAAAAGCTCACATGTTGCATGAGCCATAGCCCGATACTCAACTTTCGTACTTGACCGAGCAACAACGGTTTACTTCTTGCTCTTCCATGAAATCATGTTTCCTCTTAAGAATATACAGTAACCAGAAGTAGATCTTCGATCATTCTCATCTCATGCCCAATCCGCATCTGAATACCCAATGATATTGATGTGGCCTCGATCAGTGAAAACAAGTCCTTTCCCAGATGACCCTTTATTGTATTTGATAATTCGAATAATTGCATTACAATGACTATCACAATGAGAGTTGAGAAACTAACTTAGTATACTTACTAGAAAAGATATGTTTGGTCTAGTCATGGTGAGATAATTCAGTTTCCCAACTAGTCTTCAGTATCTTCCCGGATCATGATAGGGCTCCCCCTGATTAGGAAGAAGTTTTACATTAGGATCCATTGTAGTAGAAACTGGTTTACAATCAGTAAGACATGTTTCTTCTAGGATATCAAGAGCATATTTCCTTTGAGAAATAGCAATACCTGACTTTGATTGATCTACTTCAATCCCAAGGAAGTAACGAAGAGGACCTAGGTCCTTCGTTGGAAAATTATGAAATAAGTGTTGTTTTAATGCCTTGAAACCTTCACAATCATCGCCAGTAATTACAATGTCATTAACATAAACCACAAGGTAGATATATCTATTTGTTGAGGAGCATCGAAAGAAGACAAAATGATCTCCTTCACAGCGTATCATCCCAAATTGTTGAAGAACTTTGCTAAATCGGTCAAACCAAGCCCGAGGCGATTGTTTCAAACCATATAAAGACTTCTGTAACTTGCATACCAAACCATACTCCCCCTGAGCAACAAACCCAGGGGGTTGCTCCATATAAATCTCCTCTTCCAAGTCACCATGCAAAAATGCATTCTTGATATCTAACTGAAAGAGGGGCCAATGTTTCATGGCAGCCATAGCGAAGAATAAACGAACTGAGGACATCTTTGCAACAGGAGAAAAAGTATCAGTGTAATCCTGACCATGGACTTGTGTATATCCTTTGGCTACCAGCCGAGCATTCAAGCGATCGACTTGTCCATCAAGGCCGATTTTAACATTAAACACCCAACGACAACCAACAACAGATTTTCCAGAAGAAAGATGAACAAGTTGCCAAGTATGGTTGCAATCCAATGCTGACATTTCATCAATCATGACTTGTTTCCATCCTGGATGGGATAGTGCTTCAGAAACTGTCTTAGGAATAGAAATAGAAGAGAGTGTAGAAACAAAAACACAATATGTAGGAGACAAACGATGGTAGGATAAAAAATTATAGATATGATAAGGGTTACAGGTAGAGCATATACCTTTGCGGATGGCGATAGGCAAATCGGGTGAAATAGGTTGATCGGGTGCAGGGAGAGACCTCTTGAATAGGATCTGAAGCTCGTGGCTCGGACCGTCTTTCATAAGTAATGCCAAATCGATTACTAGGTGGAGGAGACTGCGGTGAAGATGATGGAGCATCTGGCAATGCTGGGGAAACAGAAGGCTCAAGAGTTGGTCGAAGAAACTCTAAGTAGAGTATAGGCAAAACCTGATCCAAGTCATGAGAAGGGATAGTAGTTGCAACAAAGTATGATATGTCCTCGAAAAAAGTAACATCGGCAGAAATGTAGAAACGGTTTGTAGGAGGTGAGTAGCAGCGGTAACCTTTCTGAGAACGAGAGTAACCAAGAAAAATACACTTGATAGATCGAGCAGACAATTTATCACGACTAGGAGATAGATCATGAATAAAACAAGTACAACCAAAAATACGAAGGGGAACAACATATAAGGGGTTGTAGGTTGTAAAGTAGAGTAGGGAACCTGACCATTCAACACAGAGGATGGCATTCGATTTTTCAAATAAGTGGTAGTTAGGACAGCATCGCCCCAAAACTTTAAAGGTGCATTGGCATATATCAACAAGATTCGAGATGTGTCAACAATGTGTCTATGTTTTCGTTCAGCTGCCCCATTTTGTTGAGGAGTATGAGGACAACTAGATTGATGTATAATGTCGTTGGAACGTGTAAAGGAATTGAAACGGTCAGAGAAATATTCTTTTGCATTATCACTATGCAAGACACGAATCATTTTACCGAATTGAGTCTTAATTTCTGAGCAAAAAGTTTCAAAAATACCAAACAACTCAGAACGATCTTTAATTAGAAATACCCGGTACACCGAGAGAAATCATCAATGAAAGTCACATAATACCGATAACCTAGGATAGACGGAACACGACTCGGACCCCAAACATCAGAATGAACAATATCAAAGAGAGATGAAGCTCTGTTGTTAATACGATTAGAAAAAGAGGCTCGAACATGTTTGCCTAATTGACAAGACTCACAATTTAAAGATTCCAAGTGTAAAAGACCGGGTACCATTGTTTTTAACTTGGGTAGACTCGGGTGACCCAAACAACGATGAAGAAGATCGATAGATGCACTAGAATTGTTGGTTGAAGGTAGTAGAGACAACGAGATTCAGATCATGGACCAATCGTCTGCCCCATACTCCGATCTTGTATCAGAAAAAAATCAGAAGTGAAAGTTATGGTGCAATTTAAGGAACGAGTTAATTTACTTATGGATATCAAATTAAAAGGACAATTAGGAACCAATAAGACTAAACTCAATGGAATTGAGGGAGTTGGTGAAACCGCCCAATTCCAGTGGCCTGGATTTTAGACCCATCTGCAACAGTAACAAAATGAGGAAATTTGGTTTGTGATATTTCTGAGAAAACAGAGGAATTACCAGTCACATGATCAAAAGCACCAGAATCCAAAACCCATCCCATTGGTGTAAAGTGAGAGAGACAAAGCGTAGAATTATGAGTGTGAGCTATAGTGGCTGAAGAGGGTGACTGTTGGGATGCCTTTAGCCGTAAATACTCTGTATATTCACTGGGAGATAACATAAACTCACAATTAGATTTCGAGAAATTCGTACCATTCAAAATATCAGTTGTAATGGTTGTGGACCCTTGAAAGGCGAACGAGACGACACCCATTGTTTTGAAAGATGAATCAAACATTATGCCTTAAACAACCAGACATGAACAATGTTTTCCTGCGTAATTAATATTTTCTGGCATGAACAATTTTCCAGGTAAAATAATATTTTCCCGGGGGTGTGAACAATGATTTCAGAAATGAACAGTGTTTTTTTTGTGAAAGCGACGGTACAAATTAATAAATGAGCGAATCGAATGTTCACCATGAACGATGATTCGGTGCGGCGTGATTCCGATCGAAAAAAAAAGAATCGAATACTAATGTTCCCGAAAATGGAACCTTGAAACTGAAACCGGAAACTATAATCTGGAAACTGAAAAATGGAAACTGGGATTTCTGAAAAATAAAAAAAAGGAAAAAAAATAGGTTTTGGGAACCTTGCTCTATGATACCATGTGAAACTGATTTACTTTCTTGTATTAAAACATGAAGGGAATACAACATTATATATGCAAAAGACTACTCTAATCATCCCATAAATTAAGGAAAAGAAAGAAAACATAAACCCCTAAAATAGGGCACTGCCCTAAAATAAGGCACTAATCTATATATATTATAATATCTCAACAACTTCTTCTATACTTGTGATTGTCTTGTTTCCATATTCTTGTAAAACTCTTAGAACTCAGGGAATTCAGTCTATATAAAGAGGAAAACTTCCATTAATCCCATACAACTGAGACACACAAATTTAGAGAGAAAACACGAGAGAGATTCAGTCAAAGAAAAGCAACAAAACAATCGAGCCGAAGAAGAGTTTACTGAAGCAGGTGTCATTCGAGGTGTCCGCGACATCCAAAATTAATATCATGTCCAGATTAGAGTCTTGTTGTTAGGTTTTCATTCATATTGTTTTATTTACGAGCGTTAGTGAGTTTTTTCAATTAGGTTGTTCAACGAGCTGATTTACAAAGTGACGATCTACTCGATAGGAGTTTGTTTTACAGACTAGTTGATACTTTGAGATTTCATGAGTTGTAAACAATACAAATTCAACTAGTGATTTCACCATATTGACATTTCTACAAGTTATTTATAACTTGTAGATAAATTTTAATCGTGTGTTATTTTTTCGCTGCATGTTATACAAAGTGTTACAACATTTGGTTTAACACTTTCTCTCACATCTGATAAAACGAACGTTTCGGAACCTTCAAAACTATCAATATTATTATCGAAACTAGTGGTTGAGTTTGTTGAGTCACGATATTTTTTAAGTAAGTTTGTGTTCTCTAAAAAACAATTATGAATTTGAGTTTTATTTCCCAAACATTTCGAAAATGAAATATGAGTAATAAATTTGGGATGGAGTAGGTAAAACTTGCATTTGCACCATTTCGTTTTACAATCAGTTAAGAGTATTCAGTCGGACGTGATGACATCGCACCCTTGTCAAGATGTTGATGTCGGCACTAAACATATATCTAAGATGGACAAAGAATATGCCATGCATAAGTTGACTTTGAGTTTTTGAATCTGTACACAATAATTCCATTCCATGAAACAAAATCTTGAAACTATGATATGTTACCTAACGATTTACGATTCACAACCCCACTTAAATAGTTTTTAAGTGAACTATTCTTTTACTCGCGCGATACATGGGGTGAATATCTGTTAGATCTCTGTTTTGTATTGTTACATGTATATTTTTCTAACAGTTCTATGAATTTTATCTCCTGCATTTAGGGATAGGAACATCGCCATCGCAGAACCATCCCCCATTGGTAACTGAATAGAATGGGACGGAGAATCCCTGGTTAATTCGGGGATGAGTATTCTCTGCTTCTCTGGAATCAGTGATTGAATATGGATAGTATTTATATCCCCCGTTCTCCTTTCTATTTCAATTAGATATAAAATGGGAATTCTCCTTTCTCATCTACATTCCCAGAATATGTATATTGCACTTATTAACATTAATTCTATTTATAATTTTTTATTTTATTAATTCTAAAAATTAAACCCAAAAATTTTTATATTTTTACTTGTACTTATTCTTTATTTTACAACTTATGGGATTATGTTATCTATGTTTTTTTAATTTTTAAAATAAAAATAGTGCTTGCAAAAAGTTTAAAATTTCAAAAAATAATTAAAATATAAAGATAATTAATTTGATTGTAAATCATACGATAAAACAATAAAAAATAAGCCATTATGGACTTTAAAAAATCTCTTTAAATATGAAATATTTGGTTGTGTGAATATGAATTGTATTTATTTATGAACATGTTTATCTATAAAAAAGTAAAAGTTTGAAAAATATTTTAACTGCCAAATGTTGAATTATTTTTACTACCCCAATGTTGAAAATTTAATAAACTGTATTTTCAATATATACAATCAACAACAAAGTCATTTTAAATTCCAATATTTTTGGGGTCTAGGAAGCTAAACAATTATCGATTTTTTTAAAGGAATTGAATAACAACCTTGCTTTATATTTAGCAACACAGTTTTAAGGGGAAATAAAATATTTCAAAAAATAAAAACTATATATATATATATATATACGCATATATCAGAAAATATCAAACATACAAATCCATATCTAATTTCAAATGTACAACTTTGAAACTTGAATATTAAAACACGTTGATAAATATAAAAAATAATTTCTATTAACATAAAAATATGTTAATAATAAAAAATAATTATATATATATATAAATTACTATTATGAGTACAATTTCATATTAAATAAATATTAATTTTCTTCGTACATAAATATATATAATGATATGTATTACATATGTGATATATAAAACTTAGATACATATTTTGAGATATGTTCTTCAATTAAAATAAGTATTTTTTATTTGAACATAATCAATTTAAATATAATTATACATAGTTATTAAGAAATAGGCTAAGCCCAAATAACAATTATACATATATCAAAAATATCCAAAATACATGAATTTACAAATTGATGTCCAATAGCCCAAATACATAATTTTTAAAACACTTTACAAAATAGAAAATAATGAGTTAATATTTCTTATGTTTTTTATTTATTATATTTGTTATTTATATATGAAATATGAGTGCATGTCAAACTGAAGGTTATAAAAATGATTAATTTGATATATTATACGTTAAAAATGGATCAAAAATAAAAATATTTTTTTAAAAAAAGATAAAAGATAAACATAATAATTAATGCAATACACACAAATTTGGAAAGGTAATTTTGTATAATTCTATTTTTATATCATTTTAAGAAGTGATTATGTAAAGAAAGTTGACTACCATGCAAATATAATGAAATAACTAATATTTATCACTTCTTATCTTCACACATATTTTTTTTTACTTTTTATAGTAACTGCAAAAGCGTGGGAAAATTTTCGACTTACTATTTTCAATGATTTCTCTTTATATATATAGATGACATCTCATGAGTCAACTAATAAAACATCATTCTCTCACAGATTCATATTAGAGATAATTACAAATATCCCCTGAGATTTGGGCTAATTACAAAAAAAATTCAGAGATACTTCAAAATTATAAAAAGCTAGCCCCCAAGTTTGGTTACGTCTTAAATTTAAGGGGTTAATCAATTGATGGCTCAAAAGCTACTCTAAAAACCGTAGTAGCAAGTGCACCTATTGTTTTATAGTATAGATTATTAGTCAGACTTAAGTGTCATTCCCACGAGGATTGTAAGTACTAATAATTACCGTCTTTTTGTTATCAAATCTAGCAATTTTCAGAGTTTTTGTTTGTAAAAAAAATGGAAAATGAAAAATAAATAAATTGAAATAATCACAACTTACAAAAGATCAAATAAAAGTAGATTGTAGAATTAATAAATCAAGAGCTAGAAATGTGTTTGAATGTAAATCCCTCTAGAATGTTTTTGTGATTCAACAAGATAAAAATACAACCATAAGCCCTTAAGCAAAAACCAACCTCTTTTAATAAAATCTCATGTTTCATGGACCGTAGAAATTCCCAATTTAAGTTAAACCCTCTATCGAGTGCGAATAACTCCTAACCTCAAGTTGATTAACTGAAATCATTTTCTAGTTAAAACCCCCAAGATTGCATTATAACGATTTGTGAATTCCCATATTAGGTTTGACCCTAATCCAGAAGATTTATGTCGTCCTATATCTAGGATTCCATGTAACTCTTTTCACTTATATAGGTTCTATTTCACCATGAATCTCTCGATTTCCCGGATGAAAAATAAACTTCAAATCAATATTGCGCTTATACCAATTCGAATGAATAAAGCATAATATAAGTGAATCACACAAAACATGAAGATTTTATTAAAAACATACAAGCCTTAATCACAAATTCATTCTAGAGTTCATTACATTCAAACACTAGAAATTTAGCTACACATGGCTTTGACAAAAGAGTATACTACACAAGAAGATTTGAATAAAATGAACATGGTGTACTTAGCTCTTATTCAAGACCAATACAAGACTTCCTCCTTGGTTGATTGCAATGATGTTGAGCTGCAAGCCTTCTCCTCTAATGCTCTTTAACTTCCAACTCTACATTTTTTTTATCCTCTCAATGTATTTTGCTTTGAAAGAGTGAATGAATGAATGAATGAATTATGAATGGAATGGAATTGAATGCCTCCTCCAACCCAAACTCTTGACTTTTATAGACATTCTTGTTGTGAAAGAACACATTAACAATGTCATCTTTTGATAAATAATTGCTCCACTTCCATAGTTGGGTTGTTGAATCCTTGTTTTCATGTGATAATTGAGAGAATAATAGAGTTTGGTGCAGCAAAATGAGATGTAAAAGTTGCTCAAAGGTTGTCAAAAAGCAAAAAGGGAAAGCTTCCATAATTTCTGCCAAAGAGAATCCTGACTGGATGAAAAGCACGCCCGTGCTTCAAAAGCACGGCCAGGCCACGTTCGCGGACTTTTCCGAACACACCCTGACCGTGTTTGACTGAAAAAGCCCCGAAATGACGCGTTTAGCTTGGGATTTCGAGTGTTTTTGCATCCATAAACCCCGGGGTATGTTTTGACATGAAACCATGGCCCAAAATTCACCAAAAACAGCTCCGAATAATCAATCTACAACAATAAAAACACCTCGAAGTAATATGAACTATGTACAATCAAATATTTATGAAACTAACGATGAAATAACTCAAATCATACTCAAATATACACATAAAACATGCATAAAAAGACCCTTATCAAACAACCTCCAACTTTGAACTTTGCTTGTCCTCAAGCAAAACATTCAATCAAAAAGAATGATTCAATAAATTACAACACACAAGGATTTTTTTTTCAACACATTGAACACAAGCAGTCAAGTTCTTAGCCTTCTCAACCCGAATTAACCATTCAGAAAAATCACAGTTTGTAAAGCAATCGACTGTCAAGAAAGAGTGTAATATCAGCGGGCATTATTCAAACTTGAAATCATTACTCCACAAATATTGATAGTTATGAATAACTCCAATTCAATAATGTCATGAAAATACAAGAATTCAATAGATCATTGTAGTTAGCCTACTAGTCATATAACCAAGCTTCTTGAATTTTTATTGGAATGAGAATTCAAGGAATATACATTCTCCCTTTCGATTTTCTTTTTCTTCTCTTTTTTTATAGGTCCTTTCGAGGCATTCTTCCACTAGGTTTATATTTTGAATTTTCGTTCAAACACTCCTAAGGTGGTTTCCCATACTCATATTTGTGTCGCCGTTTTACGTAAAAGACAAACATGGGGTTCATGAATGCTCCTAGTTACTAAGCAACAACAAATAGAGGAGTATAACCTCGATTGGATCCCTTTTTTTTCTTTTTTTTCATTTGTTTTTGTTTCACAAGCTTGGTATAACAACTAGTTAACCACCACTAAATCATGAATTCTCAAACGTTCATAACACTAAGCTTTGTCGTAAATGCCTTAACAAATCAAGTATTATGGAGTTGGAAAAATCTCGTCAAAATTTAGCACACATCTACGTCAATCTATCCTAGACAATCAATTGCTTCACATTGAAAACACAAATTAAAAAGTTAATTTTGGTGTAATTGGACTAAGTTATTGACTAGCAAACACTCAATTTGTTAATTTTTTTTTACCTCTTGTCGACAGACTCAAAATAAAAACAAGCACACACAGACTCAGAACAAGCACACAAGCATTCTAAGAATGTATTTGCACCCACCTCCAACTTTAAAGGTTCATATTGTCCTCAATGTGAAAGAAAGAGATGAACGAACACAAACAAAACAGTCAAAAATCAACCACACCAGAAGAAAATAAAGAGGTGGAAAAAGAAAAATACGACCTTACTAGAAGAGTGAAATCGGTATTGAGCGATCATTGGGTTGTTTAGTACGAGACCTTCATCGACATCTTCCTACCTAATCAAGGATACATAACTCGAATACCGTGAAATCTACAAATATAATGATTATTATTATTATTTTTTGAGAAATTTTTTTATTTTTTTGAAAAAAAACACAGCCGTGTTCGGTATGAATTTTTTCGGTAAAAAAATATTATTTTTTTTTGATTTTTTTTTGGAATTTAAACACGGGCGTGGTTAGAAAACACGCCCAGGCCGTGTTTTGCACGCATTTTTCCCACAAAGCCTTGGATTTTTGAACACGGCTAGGGTGTGTTCGCGAAATGAGTGACGAACACGGCCGTGTTTTTTTTTATATCCCTAAGCAATAAAAATAAATTAAGCAAAAAAAAATGCATACAAAATGCCGGGTTGCCTCCCGGTTAACGCTTCTTTAACGTCGTATAGCTGGACCGTTTTGCCTTTATGTGAACATTAATCGGGCGGAGCTTCGAACTTATGAAAATCTTTATATCCTTGTTCAACATTGCCATCCAAATCGATTTTCGAACAATTGACCTTCATGGTCCCATTTTTCTGCACGACATCCTTAAATAGGAATTTTTCTGTGGACACTTCTACACACTGAACATCACATACTTTCAAGGGTTTATTAGATGACATATCAAGCAAAGAATCTTTTATCCTTGTCCTAATCAAGTTTATAGGAAAACAACTATCATTTATAGGATTTTTCAAAGGAATTTTAAAGATAACTTGTTCACCCCCTACTCTCAAAGTAAGTTTTCCATCATGCACTCAATGAGAGATTTGGCAGTAGCCAAAGAGGGAGGCCCTAGAATTAAGGGAACCTCTATATCATCATGCATGTCAAGAATAATAAAATCAACTGGTAATATGAATTTATCAATCTTAACTAGCACATCTTTAATAATACCTCTAGGATGTTTAATCGATTTATCAGCTAATTGAATGTCCATCCTAGTAGGTTTAAGTTCACCTAATCCTGCATGCTTGAATGTTTCATAAGACATCACATTGATACTAGCTCCTAAGTCAGCTAGTGCCCTATCAACAGGTAAACCATCAATTGTACAAGGGATAATAAAGCTTCCTGGATCTTTAAATTTTTGTGGTAGTTCATTGGAAGAACATTTATCATCCAATTGCACATTTGATGATTTGTTAAGCTTATTTTCATTAGGGATGATGTCATTTAAATCCCTAGCATGCTTTGAAGGAGGTTGAATAAATGGAATATTGGTATGTAATTGCTTGAATGAATCAAGGTACTTACCAAATTTGTCCTCCCTTCTATCTTTTTCAATTAAACTCGGGTAAGGGATCGTGGTCTTGTATTCGACAACCATCTTTTTCATGGGTTTGTCATTCTCCACATATTTCTGCATGGGAATGCTGGGATAATTATGCTCATGTGGAACATTGATGAAGATTGCCTTTACGTGTTCCCTTGGGTTTGGCTCAGTGTTACCTGGCAAACTTCCTTGTGGCCTTTCAGAAATCATTTTTGCATCTGTCCTATTTGGTTTTCCAAATTATGGATCGATGCCTCTTGATTTCTTAAGGATGTCTCCACCGCCTGGAATCGGGTATCTGTTGATTGCACAAACTTTGTTATAAGATCTTCCAAGTTAGGCTTACCTTGATTTGGCTGAAATCCGGGAGGCGTGTGTAGATCAAGATTGGGATTAGGTCGTGGTTGGCCTTGATTTCCCCAACTAAAATTAGGATGTTGTCGCCACCCAGGATTGTATGTGTTGCTGTAAGGGTTATTTGGGTAATTTCTGCCTTGATTCCCAACGTAATTGGCCCGTTCAGCTTGCGGTATTGTGTGTGGGCATTCCTGATGATTATGCGATCATCCGCAAGTTTCACAAGATAAAACGTGAGGTGGTGGTGGTCTAGGAGCTGCTAGATCGTCGATTTTTTGGGTCAAAGCTTCGACCTGTGCAGCTAGTGTAACCACTGCATCTGCATTGTATACACCCACTGTCTTGTTAGTTTTACCTCTTACAGATTGCCATTGATAACCATTCATGGCCATTCCATCTATTAGATCTTGGGTGGTTTCTGGTGTTTTATTGTTCAAAGTTCCCCCAGCCGCTGCGTAAATCATTTGCCTTGTTGACGAGAGTATCCCATTGTAAAATGTTTGGACTTGCATCCAAATAGGAAGGCCATGATGTGGGCATTTCCGCAATAACTCCTTGAATCTTTCCCAGGTATCGTACAAAGTCTCATCGTCTTCTTGAGTGAATGAAGAGATTTCATTCCTCAGTCGTGCAGTTTTGGCTGGTGGGAAATACTTTAAAAGGAACTTCTCGGCCATAATGCTCCATGTTGTGAATGTTCCCTTTGGTAAAGTATTTAGCCATTGTTTAGCCCGTCCCCGAAGAGTAAATGGGAATAGGCGCAAACGGATAGCATAGTCAGAGACCCCGTTGATTTTGAAGGTATCGCAAATTTCGAGAAAATTCGCGATGTGGTTATTGGGATCTTCATCTGGTAGGCCGTCAAATTGAACTAACTGTTGCACCATTTGAATAACATTCGGTTTAATCTCAAAATTATTGGCGGCAACAGCGGGCCTTACGATACTTGATGACGTGTCGTCCATAGAGGGCTTGGCGTAGTCATACATGGTTCTTTTTTGTTCATCCGCCATATCAGGATCCTTGACTTCATTAATATCCTCCTCGTGGTGCGATTAGTACTTTCCTCCGTGTTGCTACAAGGGTCTCGCTCAATTCGGCGACGGTAGGCATGCATGCACGGTAAATAAAGAGGATAAGTGTAATCCAAGACTTACGAAGATAAATAAGATAACAAGCAATGGTAAAATAAAATAAAAAAAATGATTAGATTAACAAAAATAAAGTGTTCTTAATATTACAATCCCCGGCAACGGCGCCAAAAATTTGATGGCTCAAAAGCTACTCTAGAAAACCGTAGGCAAGTGCACCTATCGTTTTATAGTATAGATTATTGAGTATCGAGTGTCATTCCCACGAGGATTGCAAGTACTAATAATTATCGTCTTTTTGTTATCTAATCTAGCAATTTTCAGAGTTTTTGTTTGTAAAAAAAATGGAAAATGAAAAATAAAGAAATTGAAATAATCACAACTTACAAAAGATCAAATAAAAGTAGATTGTAGAATTAAGAAGTCAAGAGCTAGAAATGTGTTTGAATGTAAATCCCTCTAGAATATTTTTGTAATTCAACAAGATAAAAATACAACCATAAGCCTTTAAGCAAAAACCAACCTCTTTTAATAAAATCTCATGTTTCATGGACCATAGAAATTCCCGATTTAAGTTAAACCCTCTATCGAGCGCGAATAACTCCTAACCTCAAGTTGATTAACTGAAATCTCTTTATAGTTAAAACTCCCAAGATTGCATTATAACGATTTGTGAATTCTCATATTAGGTTTGACCATAATCCAGAAGATTTATGTCGTCCTATATCTAGGATTCCATGCAACTCTTTTCACTTATATAGTTCTATTTCACCATGAATCTCGATTTCCTGATGAAAAATAAACTTCAAATCAATATTGCGTTTATACCAATTCGAATGAATAAAGCATAATATAAGTGAATCACACAAAACATGAAGATTTTATTAAAAACATACAAGCCTTAATCACAAATTCATTCCAGATTTCATTACATTCAAACACTAGAAATTTAGCTACACATGGCTTTGACAAAAGAGTATACTACACAAGAAGATTTGAATAAAATGAACATGGTGTACTTAGCTCTTATTCAAGACCAATACAAGACTTCCTCCTTGGTTGATTGCAATGATGTTGAGCTCCAAGACTTATCCTCTAATGCTCTTTAACTTCCAACTCTATCTCTCTTTTATCCTCTCAATGTATTTTGCTTTGAAACAGCGAATGAATGAATGAATTATGAATGGAATGGAATTGAATGCCTCATCCAACCCAAACTCTTGGCTTTTATAGACATTCTTGTTGTGAAAGAACACATTAACAATGTCATCTTTTGACAAATAATTGCTCCACTTCCATAGTTGGGTTGTTGAATCCTTGTTTTCATGCGATAATTGAGAGAATAATAGAGTTTGGTGCAGCAAAATGAGATGTAAAAGTTGCTCAAAGGTTGTCAAAAAGCAAAAAGGGAAAGCTTCCATAATTTCTGCCAAAGAGAATCTCAGACTGGACGAAAAGCACGCCCGTGCTTCAAAAGCACGGTAGGCCATGTTCGCGGATTTTTCCGAACACTGCCGTGCTTGAAAAGCACGGCCTGACCGTGTTTGGTACGTCATGCCCCAAATTTTGCTCGTTTTTGGCTCCTCAAAAGCACGGCCGTGCTTAAAAGCACACCCTGGTCGTGTTTGACTGAAAAATCCCCGAAATGACGTGTTTAGCTTGGGATTTCGAGTGTTTTTGCATCCATAAACTCCGGGGTATGTTTTGACATGAAACCATGGCCCAAAATTCCCCAAAAACAGCTCCGAATCATCAATCTACAACAATAAAAGCACCTCGGAGTAATATGAACTATGTACAATCAAATATTTATGAAACTAACGATGAAATAACTCAAATCATACTCAAATATAGACATAAAACATGCATAAAAAGACCCTTATTAGTAATATTTCTACAAATATTATGGGGATTTTTGAAATGATTTTTGCTTATAAAGTGGGAAAATGTAAGACGAAATCAAACCTCAAGTATTGTTTTTATAATATTCAAAATCTATTGAGTTTTTTGTAATTAATCCGAACCTCAAGGTGGTTTTTGTAGTTATCCCTTCATATAATGTACAAGATATACATATATTTAATGTAAATTAAGAATTTCATTAGTATTGAAATTACATACAAACCAAATGGTCCAATCTTGTTGACAAAATGTTGCAAATTCCATATTTTATTATTGGGAGGTTGATTGTTGGTGGTTGCACTAAAAGCCATTGTCTAAAACTCAAGTGTGTAATACATGATGCTATGCAAACATGTTTAGTGGTTGCACTTGTGATCAATGCGACGTCGTCCTTTTCTCAAGATAAGCTAGTGAAATAAATAAATGTGTCTTATGTGGACCAATTTATTAAAGTGTGTTACTAGAAAAAGTCAAATAGAAACCAATTTTTTTCAATGTCAATGGAAAAGAAAATGAGTCTCAACAACCAACAAGGAGCAGTGTGTGTAGTTGTAATCAATGAGATACACTATAGTAATCTACTCTAGTCATCCTCATCCTCCTCAAAGTGATGCATTATCAAGGAAAATATAAGAGATACAAATATATTTAAATAAATAAATAAAAGCTTAGGTACGATATTTTGATTCAATGTTGAAAACAAGGTTTAGAAAATACTATTGCCACAATTCATATATTTATGGATATCTAGAAATAACGTGCCACAATTTCTGATATTTGTTTATATAAATATTAATTTTTAGTCTGATTCTTTGAATACATACATTTATATTAATGCAACAAAATCAAAGTGTATGTATTTTTTTTTTTTTTGGCTAATTAAGTTCATGAATATTTAGTGGATTAAATCCACACTCAACTAATTATATATAACTTCACATTTAATTTATTAAATCATATTCAATTGATTAAATTTGTGAAGAAATAAATTTTAGTTGCTCAATATATGTTCATTAAATTATAAATACTTTTGGGTTAATTCATACTTAATTGACTAACATTGATAAAAATGCATGTTTGTTGGATTGTAAATGCACTCTAAAATTATCAAATTATCAATTTATAAATTTAATCGTATCCTTTTAATTAATAAATCTCTATAATTTTAAAGCTCTTAATTATTTATAGATTTTATCGATACATAGACAAGTCGGCAGTTAGATGCTACTCAATTGGGTGCCACACAACTTCCTTATGATTTCGACAAGTGTCTCATTATCACATATAAATGTGTTTAATTTAAAAAAAAATCAAAATAGAGTCAAAAAATTACGATGGAGTTGGGTAGTACCCAGTTGGGTAGCTTCTCGTTACACGAAAAAAAAAAAAAAAAAACCTTATCTATGATGATGAACCTTCAATTCAAGGTTTCACACCAAGATTTGGGGACTTTTGTCCTTAGTAGAATTTCCACATAAATGTCGTCCAAGAAATGCAATGATCCTCACTTTTTGTGATTTCCTCCATTTCTTAGGTTCTTTTTTTCCTCCTTATAAGAAGTTTTATTATTTAATGAGTGCATTTTTTAGAACACTTTTCAAGTGGACATTTTGAAATTTTTAAATTTAAAATGTGTGATGACTTATATTGGATGGTCTTTTGGTCAAATAAGACACTTTAAAAAAGCTTATGCTACTAAAAATTTGTATTTTTCTATTTTATTCATTCTTTTACTATTTAAATGTACCAGTCTTAACCTCACTCTAATAATATTTTATCACTTGTACCTTACTAAAGCACTTTTGTGGAATGAGTGTCCCTAAACATATATTAATAATGTTATTGGACTTTTTTTTAAATGCATTTACTAAAATATCCATGAACTTTAGTTACAGAAGTGCTTTCAAACATGAATTAAGTTTCTATTTAAATTTGTCATAATAACTAAGAAAATAGTTAATTAATAAACTTAATATAGGAATGACAATTTGACTCGCCCTGTTTACGACTGGCTCTGGTCCATCCCATTTGGGTTGCCCTGTCCCGTGAACCGCAGTGTGGCGGGTGAGTCTAGGTATCCCCATTATCCCGTGGATACCCAACCCGCCTAGCATTTTTATTTTTTTAATATATTCAATATATATTAAATATATATAATGTAATTCTTATGTACTTAAATTATATTTCACATATTTACATTGAAAATGATAATTTTATAAATAATATACATTAATAATACAATATATAAGATATAAAAACTTATTAATAATAGAAAATAAAAGATAAAAAACTTTGTAATAATAAAATTATATTCCATATGGATCTATCCGCCCTACCTCGTGGAATGGACGGGATGAATTTGGATCTTCCCGCCCCACCTCACCCCATCTCGCTCCATTGTCATTCATAACTCATAAGCTTGAAGGGATAAAGAACGAGCATACGCCACTAGCCAAGTTCACGTGATTTTGGTGTGCCAATTGGTGGGAAAGTCTCCAGTCCCTAGCTAAATACCCATGTTCCCTAAATTTTAATATTACCAAAATTTCAATTGGAAGTTGGAACACTTGAAATTATTTAATTATATAACGCAACACTTTTATAAAAGGTCAGTATAACACTCTCCGTTAATTTAAATTTTATATAAGCGGAAACAAAATGTTTTTTTTTTTTAAAGAACCGGAAACAAAATGATAATATTAATAGTTGGTTATAAGAATCACAAAAGATGAATAGTTTGTTACTTAAAACAATACACACTACAAGAAAGTTCCAGTTTATCAATATGATTTTCGACACAATACCGACATAAGAAGAAATATTATTTTCCCTTGGTATACCAATTATCGACAAATCACTATCAGTTTTTAAATTTAGATTTTACAAAGAGTTTTAGATTTTGTTGGTAAATATTTTACCTTCAATGATTTTTGCATGCAATTTACAATTATTGAAATACTTATATACCTATAAAAAAAAATTATGGATAGATTGATTTTTCTTATAGTGACAAGACATTGAGATCTTCCAAAAGATTAGTAAATCAAATCAAAAGATTGTGAATTTTCGAAATCAACCCTATATACTAAAAAAGAAAAAAGTTCAATTGTGCGTATGTTCACCGAACAATTTGGTACACGTGTCAACATATTATTCTTCCAAATCCACGTGTCACCTTCATATTTAGCCACGTGGCATACCATGCCACCACCTTATTCTTCCAATTATAAATTGATTTACTATATCAATTTACTATCAATTTATCATCAACTTAATAATTAAATTTCCTATTTCCATATATAATTATTAAAATCTAATCAAACATTTAATCAACAAATTAAATAATCCCAAAAATCAAGGATATAAAATTAGGAAGTTATTTTTGAGTTTGCAAATTAATTATGATTTAAATATTATTATGATACAAAAACCAAGGATATAATTACAATTATTATCTCTAATACTTATTATACTTTTAATTGTGATTTAAATCATTTACGGTATAACAATTATATTAAATATCATTTTAAACATGTCAATGATTCATTATTTTTAGCATAACTAATTTATTAGCTTTTGTGCAAAAGCAAACTACGGCCAAGTATTTGAAATTAGCACAAATAAATAATTTTATAGAGATTTTTTCCCTTCCCAGAAAATATTAAAATATCGAAATTTCACTCTTTCAACCATTTAAAACTAATACGGCTTGAAAATTCGTTATTGTGACGAGGATGTTACACTTTCAAATAGAACAAATAATGTAGTTTACAAAGAAGTTTTTTAAAATTTGAAGTGAACGATTGTATGACAATCCTCTAAAATTTGAATTTATTTTTTAGTATTTTTAATTAGTATTTTGGATATCTTATAACTATCAGAGTTTGCGACACAAATTTTATTTTTTGACAAATCCGTGTAACACACGGGTGTTGTTCTAGTATGATTATATTTATAGAACTAAGCCAAATTATTTCCCTTCATATTTTCAAGAAAAAATATGCAATGTAACATCAGTTAATCGTATATAACATATAAACAATGAAATGTCACAAATTTGTAGGTCCAGCACAGCTAGTACAAGAGATTATGTATGTCCCATATAGTGGATCTTGAGACGCAGCCACATGACATTGAGTTGATTAAATCAAAGAAAAATCAACATTATAGGCAAAATACGTTTTCGTCTTAGATAAGTTTTGACCTAAAAATCTTTACAAGATTCTACAACTAAAAGAAGAAACCTTACCAAATAGATGTCACCCAAATAAATGGTTTGCATTTTAGCTGACAATTTTTTTTTTTTACAATTGTTGTAGTTTATTTTCTTTATTTTGATTTGCATTAATATGCTTTAATATTTACAATTAGCCCGAAAACATATATTATATATAATATGCAGACATGTTTGAATTTTCATAAGCATTTGCAATTTGTTTTTGCATTTTTTTACATCCACGACAACTTCAAATAAATTTAACGAATGCATATTCAAAACAGGACTTTAGGATAGAAACACAATCTGATAAGATGTGGTCCAATGATTGAACTAATCACGTGTAATCAAATTAATATTATGTGGCCCATCTTATAGTTTTATATTTATATACTGTTCAATTTTTTTTTTTTCTTCTGAAACAATCGAATTCATTCAGTAGAAGGACTTTACAACGGATAACAAAGATAAAAATTGTGAAGCCTACAAATTTATAAAATTATACAGATCTAAAACATAGATATATTTGAAATATATACATATCTTATGATCTAGTAGAATCAGAAAATCGCATACTGGATAAATTGCGAACCCGGATTTATCACTAATCTTCCAGTAATATATGGGTCATCTGATCTTCGACAAGATATAAATAATAATTGGAAATATAAAGATATAAATAATTCTTGGAAATATTTTAAAGTTTGGTAACAAGGAAAATCAACAATATTTAAATATTGGCTCTGATTTCTTGCCAAAACAAGAAAAATATTTGGAAAAAAAAAGGGATTTGGTGTGTACAATAAGTTTTAGAAATTTATATATGGCACAAATGACAAAACGTCTACAATATGGGACAAGTCAACAAAACATACAAGCACATAATACATGTGATTGGTCCCCCATCAAACTCGGTTAAGTGCACAAACTTCATTAAAATTAAAGGTTGTACGCATGAATTACATACGTGGGCTCTGACGAAGATCACTTATCTACGTCTTAAGGATATTATCTAGATCCAGGCATAGGTCTCCTATATTCTAATTTGCTTTTATGTTCCAATTTTAAAATTGATTTTATATTAAATATAAAGCATGCATGTAAACTCAACAATAAGTACTATATGCAAGCAATATATATGGGTATGGTACCCATATGATGGTTGGGTACTTGGGTTCCAACTATTAATATCAAGTGTGAATAAACTATGCCAACAAATAACACTACAAAAAAAAATATATCATATATTATAATAACTGTAAAATGTAATTAAAATTGTTGTAGGTAAAATTGTTGTATGTAAATATTTACCAATAAAATCTAAAACTGTTGATAAAATACCTAATATTTTTATGTTGGTAAATTTAAAAAATGTTGCTGATTTGTTGGTAATTGATGTGTTTGGTTGAAAATAATATTTTTCGTTATGTCGAAACGTAATTTATAATTGTTTATGTCGATAATTCTGTCAGTAAATTTGTAGTGCAAATTTACCCAGACATCTTCCCCTATAGACATAGTCAAGCAAAGTTTAGAATATCGATTATCAGAATACATATATGTGTGTATAAATGTGGAAAACACAAAATACAAGGTATGATGCAAAATAAAAATAAAAATATTCTGAATTTATAAATCTTCACATAATATAGGTAGCAAGAAAAATATTTAAATAAAAAATGTGCATCGATTGTAAACTTCTTGCCAAGTGTACCCCTTCATAATATTTGGGTGTGAAACGATCTCTGCTGCATTGGAAAAATGTGGCAATGTGTCCATTACTGGGGACCCATCTTTCTTTCTTATGCTGTTAGACTTATCCAGAAGTATTCTGATCTTTTTTACTTTTTTTTTTTATGTAATTTACCTTTTTACTGTTTTTGACAAATACTGGTCCAAAAGATTAGTTGAAAGAGAATGAATGAATTAATCCCATGACAGTGGACACCTAACTAATGAATACACTAAACATGGAATGTTTAATTTGCTTATAATATTTCTGCCACAAATTTTAATAAAGCAAGATATTTTTATCTGAAATTTTGAAAAAGATATACTGCTTAATTATTTTTATCTTTTGAATCATAACACATTATGTCCGATGACCATATCACTAAGAAACATCGTTATCCTTAGACTTTCATAGCACAAACACAATTTGGTATTTACTCGCTTAAGGGTGTGTGATTGTGTGATATTTTGTTCCGTTCCAATCAATTTATGAAAAGAATAGTGTGAAAAAATTGTTGAAGAATCAGAATGATGAGGGCATGATATATAGGTTATAAGATGAAAATGAAATGATAAAAGTTGTTGCGAAGATGTTTTTGGTAAAATCGTAATATGATACGATTGGTCATTGAAAAATTAAGAGAGAGTGAATAATATATTTGTGATATGAAAGTGTAATGTTATTGATAATTGATATGATATTTTTTAGTGACATTTATTGGATACTATTGAAGATTGAAAAATGAGAGTGACAAAATTAAATAGCCTTTTTTGTTTTTGGAAAAACTTTCATAAGCAATTGCATTTTGGTTATTGAGAAATTTAAAGGAAGCGCATAAAGTATCTTAAAATTTTCACAAGTAATGACAGACTAATCAATTTCATCTCTCTTTCAATCCCATTTTCAAATATTCATTCATTCTTTTTTTTTTTCCAAAACAATATTTTATCACCACTCTAACCGGGAAAAAAAATTGCGATAATAACTAATGTAATTTTTTGTGAAATTATAACTTTCTGTGATTGATAATTGTAAATGACAGTGAATGAATAGTTAACTTTTGAAAAGAAAAAAAAAATCTGCCTTCGCATGTTCACACAAAACCCAAATTTCAAGTCATACATCAAGATTTCTTCTAAGCATTTGAAAACTTCATATAAAATTCTTTGCATAGCTAAAATATTAGTCTTATACCAAACCCCAAACAATCTGAATCGGTCAAAATTAACCTAACCTTATGCCGTAAGCAAACTTCAGATGTACTCAATTGAAAGAGTTCCAAAGAAACAAATTTACTCATGTACAAACAAGTTCTGAAAATTTGACTAATCAAAGACAAAGTGCAAATCCTGAAAACATCATTACATTCACCTGCACAACCCCTCCACAGCTAAGAAATGCACACACCATTAAAACTAGTTCACAGTTAACATCCCCAACAACTTCCCTCATCAACAAGCCAACTCATGCAAAACCCGAAAAAAACACAAAGGGGGATTCGATTTCGTTAGTCTCATTTTTTTTTTTTTTTGCGCTAAAAAATATTAACAAAACGCAACGTTAAAACCCGATTTCTAAAACTCTAATTAAGTCCACTCAATACTCGACCTATCTTGCGGACCCCGGGAGAATTTTTGGTGTGGGGTGTGCTCTCAGCCATGCCGAACTCCCATGAAGTAGTTGAAGTCATGATGTTGGACCCGTAATTGCTTTAGCCAAGAATCCGCCACGCTCAAAAGCGACATGATCCTCTCGCGGTCCTGCCCATTCTTGTCCGCTAACCACACATCTCCTTGCATCTTATAAGTGGCCAAACCAAACGGAGGGAGAGAGATGCTTTCCCCATCCTTTCTTTTCCTCTCGACATTCTCAACACCGTCCTCAAAGTCCATATCTGTCATAATTCACATCATTCATGATTTTTTTTTTTTCAGAAAACGTAAAAAGGGCATTTGCAAACGAGAATATATTTTAAGGATAATTAAAAAGACACCCAAGAGGTTTGGGCTAATGACAAAAAAACCCATAGATGTTCCAAATAACAAAAAAAAAAAAAACTCAGTTTTGATTCTGACTTAAACTTAAGGGGTAATTGTAATATTTTTATACAAGTATTTTTTGCTAATGAAAGGAAAATGTAATACGGAATCAAACCTCAAGGGGTTTTTTGCAATTTTCACAAAACTTGGGTTTTTTTGTATTCAGCCTGAACCTCAGGGGGATTTCATAATTATTTTCCTATATTTTATAACCAAGTTCATACCTTGAAAAGAAGAAGAAAGAGTATGGTACGTGAGGAAGCATGTTTGCAAGTCTTTGATGGTTCTACCGGTAGGAATGTGATAAATAGGATACCTGAATTTTATTCACATAGACGAATTAGTTTGATAATAATCCTTAATTTCTCATTTTATAGAGCTTCAACATGTAAATCAATAAAAATTAGTAGTTAAAGTCAATATATTAGTAAAATACAGAGAGACTAACCAGGCAACAGCCATCCAACTAGCAGGTGAAAGATCTACACTTCTCAATGACATTAATCCAGGGTATCTTTGAGCTAAGCTACTAATCTGAGAAGCAAATAATCAATGGTTTCAACATCAATTTTCGCACATCATGTCAAGTAAAATTAAAATAGACCAATGTCTTGTTTCACATTTAAAAAACGTTTAAGCTACTAATGAAAAGAAATATCAATATAAGAAGGCAAGAATATATTCTACAAACAAAATTATTGCCCACACAAGAAAGAATGTAAAAAATCACCAAGAATAAAGACGATCTATAATAGACAAGACTAGTTAGTATTCTGATGCAAAAATTGCCCAAAAATTAAGAAGTATGTTGGTTTATTTGTCAAAAGTGAATCTTTACTAAAGCTTATCAAGAAAAAGATTCTAATCCGATTCTATAACATCCATACAATTTGCTTCTCCTTTATTGATTCTTCAGTAATAATTGATCAGACACTTGGGAATATATCAAAATTATTAGGGAAAACTCGATGTATACGATCAAATAATTGTTAAAAAAAATTACCTTGTCCATAAGAGGAACCCTTCCATATGGAGATGATCTCTCAAAATACTGAAGGTAAAGATTACCCAATCTTTCATTCGGAAGCCAAAAACTATCCTGCTCGAATAGGCCCTCTTCGGATGAACATCCATCCCACCTCGATAACTTTTCACTCTCGCTCTCGTCACTGAATGAATCACTAAACGAATCCCTCGTCTCGCTTACCGAATCGGTTTCTTCCCTATATCCGAAATTTAAAGGATCAAATACGACAAGTAATGAAAACTTCACAAGCAAAGTAACTCAGAGCAACATCACATCATATCATATTTCTCGGAAAAAAGTTTCATTGTTTTATAGTTTTGAGTAAAGGAGCAGAGCAATTGCAAAACATAGCGAAAATCAACGGGATAAAACGAGAAACGACAAGAACTCAAGCCAAACCGAGCCGGATTATTAATCAATTCATACAACATAAGTGCTCATCAAGTCTTAAAAATGGCATTACCTCAAACAGTTTACAGATGAATTGCTGGTGAAAATTTGGATAGCAGAGAGATAAGGCACGAAATACTGGATTAGATTTTGGCCATCATCGGAAACAATTGGAACCCCAGCACCATATGCACTCCATTCATCAAAACTATTCCAGAGATCACCAAGTACAAAGTAGTCCACTTTTTCCCTTTCCCATGGATGCCATAGCCTATTAAGCTTCCTAGTCTCACTCTACCACCATAAAAAAGAAAAAAATAATAAGAAATAATAAAAAGCCCCATTAATCATAGGAAAAACAGCAAAATAACTGAAATCAAGAAAATGTCAAGAACATCATAAAAATTAAAAAATCAATGTACCATTGACAATACATATATGTATAGGCAAAAAAATTAAACAGAAAAAAAAATCTTGTTTGTTTACAGAATTAAAAAGAAAAAAAAAACAAACCTTGGACAGGAATTGAGATGGGACCACGGGTGTTGTGCAATCCAAGAAGCTTTCAAGGTTTGTCTGTATTGAAACCTTGTCAGAGATCAACATAATTTTTCTAAGAGAGAGAGAATTACAGAGAGATAGTGAGTATTGCTCTGATTCTCTCTCCTAACTCTTTGAAAATGGAGAAAAAAAAAAGCTCAGAAGAAAACAAGGAAACAGAGGAATGAATTTATGGGGAGAGGAAGAGAGAAATTGACGGGATTTTCTTTCTCTTTGTATATGAGAGAGGGAGAGAGATAAATGGAAAAAAAATTGGTCTAAGAAACAAAGATTACTATCCTTTGACGTTTGGACAAACCATTGGCAAAAACCGCAAGTCTTTATCAATTCTTTTTTTTTTCTTTTTCTTTTTCTTATTTTAATTTTCTCCCCTTCAAAATTCCATTTATCAACCAAATTTTCTGATCGCCGGAAAAAACGGACCCAGACCAGATTCTCCTTTTCCGGCCAAAAACCCCCAAAATTCTTATCTTCTTTTTTTTTCTAATTAAAAACCCGGGTTTTTTTCTTCAAGAAAACTCTCACCCATCAATTCAATGGGCATAAAAACACTATTCAAGATCGAAACAACTTACATAAAGAAACATTCTTTTTCATTTTTCCCCGGAAAAAGACATGCACCCTGTATCCGAAATTCCAAGATAACCCCCGAAAATTACGCTTTTATATGTGTGTGTGTGTGTGTTTCTGTAAAAGCGAGAGGGAAATTAAAATCTTGTTAGACAAGAAGTTTTGGGCAAAAGGAAAAAACCGATTAAAAAACGTTTGGATCACGCGAAGAGAACCAAAGGGGCGGGCGTTTTATGAGCCAAGAAAATGAAATTTGTTCCCCTTTTTTTTCTTTTTCTCTTTCAACAGAAATCCATGGCTTCTGATAAAAAGGGAATCAACTTTTCTCGAAAAAAGCGGAACAAGACACCTCTTTGCAACTGATGTAGTGTGTGCTGTGTGTTTTTATATGAAGTTTGATACCAGAATTTTGGTCATCACTGGTAAAGTAGGTGCTCGAATGCGTGTGCGCCTAGTGCGTGTGCTGTGTGAGAGAGAAAGTTTGAGACTTTGAGAATCATTAACGCCAAAACAGAGTGGAGGATTTTGATTTTCTTTCTTCCCCTAAATGACCATTATCTATCAAACTTTCTCCACTGAAAGATACGTGTATTTAATTCTTGAATTTTTTAATTAATCCTTTTTAAATGTTGGGTTTATTTTATTATTATTATTTTCCTGAAATTTTTGAAAGGGGCTTCTAAGTTCTAATTGAATATAAGTTTGTTTTGTATGAACTGAATGCAGCAGTGTTTTAATTCATCAACCAATGTTTTTTTATATCATACTATTGATTAGTGAGTTCTATTGTTTTAATTGTGAATCAGTTATTGATCTAATACGTTGACATATAAAAAATTAAAATAAAAAATATTCTTACGTCCTTAATATATAGTCTATTATTCCTTTTTGAAATGTTCAAAGATAGTCCATTTTCTATATTTAATAGTACTTTTTTCATTATTTTACTATTATAACTCTATTTAATATGCATTTTATAATTTAAATTTTTCATTAAATAAAGGTAAATCAAGTAAATGTTTAGCATATTCATAGTTTCCAATATTTTTTTTTAATTTGTGTGAAAAGTCAAACTGGACTATATATTTGAGATGGAGGAAGTATGATAATTGATTGAATCAATTAAACCCTTTCTTTATAGTAACTTTAATTTATTTTTTTAAGTACAAATTCTGATAGAGTGATGAGAAATGAATTTCATACCTCTACCGAGTTTGAGAGTCTAAGGTCGATTGGATATTAAGGAGATTTCATTTTCGCCCCAGAGAATTTTTTTTGACCAAATATGCGATTGTTTATGAAAATTTTCAGAAAATATACTATTCTCTCACTTTTACTTTTTCTCATTTTTTCTTTCACCAATCACATCTACACATTTTTTCATAAAAAAAGTAATCATTATTACACATTTTCCCACAAATTTCACTATTCACTCACTCACACATTTCTAACTACCAATCACATTCAATCATCATTTTACTATTTTTAAATCAAATCAACTTTCATCATTACATATCCATTCACACTCTCAAAATTTTCCCAAAACTTTCATCAGAATTTTTTTTCACTATTCTCTAGCAAAAAGAAAATTTTCAAAATGAAAGCATATCCAATCGCACCCTTAAACAACTCGATCACTATGCGATTTCCATTATAAAATCTTGAGATTGATATTGTAATTTTATTTTTATTTTTTTCATATAGTATTTAATATATTGTATCGTCATTTTATATAATATAATAAAATGATATAGTCAATGTTTTCATAAGATTACAGTACCAATAATCAAATCAATGACCAATCATAAAATTGATTTAACCATCAATCCGATTACGAAAATAATTTATTCAACACCTTGGTAGAAAACTCTTTGTTTCTTTTTCTCAAAATTCTACTATTTTTGCTCCTCAATCTCCCTCATCACTTTTTTTCCCCATTCTCGTATGGTGGGATGGACTATGGTGTAATTTTATTGCTTTTAATCCAAATAAATTTGTCCTCAATATGTGATTTTTATTGTCCCTAATATGTGGTTTTTATTTGTTCACATTATGTACTTTTTTTTTCCAGTTAATAAATTTGTCCTGAATGTGGATTTTTGCTCATAAGATCGTATGAACTATTACTTGCAATATGTAATGTGTGAGATCATTTTTAGTATGTGTTTTGTCTAGCGCTTCCATTGTGAAATTTTGATTATACGTATCAATAAGATCTATTTAGATTTGAAATTTTTGTTTTACATTTGTATAGATTTATGATTTTGTAGGACTTACATTAAGTATTGTGTAATGACTGATTGAAATTCATTTTATTTATTTTGTTTAAAAACAAAACCACCTTGGTAGATGGTGTGCAAAATACTTAGGTATTCAGATAGAGCTCTGAACCATTAAATTTTCTTTTTTAATACGAGTAAATGCCAACTATTTTAATACTACTCAAGTAGCGTTGAGGATTATTAAATCATACATGCTATGGTGCTAGTATTCAAATAGAGCTGTGAACCATTAAATTTTCTTTTTTTTCCCTTTTTATTTTGAAAGGGGCGAACCATTAATTCATACATGCTACAGCTACTGCTAGCATTTTACTAGTGATATGCTAACAGTCCAACTTAAGTAATATTGAAGTGGATGAGACTAAATATTCTTAAAAACACCACTATTTACAATTTAAAGGTCAATAAGGCCAAATTGCAAAATATACCCAGTAATTTTTAAGTAGTGGCAAAAGAGGACTATATTTTGTTTAAGTGGCAATTTATGTCCTGGACAATTTTGCCCTTATGGCCCAATAGCAAATTAGGTCCTTTATCTTTCAAAGGTAGCAATTATAGTCCTATAACTTTCAAAATTTAGCAATTTCAATCCTTTCATACCTTGTTATTTCCAAAAACCCCAATTTCAAGGATTATGAAAATTTACATTTTCTCGATACCTATTCCGTTTCGCATTGTTACACCTACTTAGATCCGGTCTCTATTCGAGGGTTTTAAGTGGATCATGTCAGGTTTCCAAACTTATAAACTCAATAGACATACTTAAAATGATTCATAATTCAAAATCGATTTCGTACTAAAGTGTTTAGATAAAACGGATATAGTTCATTACTACCATATCGGGCCCAACATGCTTCCGTAAAATTAATAAATCCCTTAAAATTCATACCTATTTTGACCAAACAAAGACAAGGGGTTAAGTGGTTCGCAACGCCACCAAAAAATTACGCCCCAGATCGTTTGACAAACAGCTCCTCACTGCTCAACCTCACCTCGGGGAAGATGATCTGCAAGTTATCCGACTCCTTCTTCGTAAACCGCCAGCAAGACAAACTTGGTTCGTTTCCTACTCCAAGGCGTAAAAGTAATTCTTCAAAGGGATTGATCAATAGTACATTATGAACACATGTTGAACAAACAACCTTTATTTTATTAAGAACTTAAAGAAAGATTTATTACATCGCAATCTCCTTTGGGAGGAGAAAACATGTTTAGCCTCTCATAAAGGCTATCCCACTCTTGTACATAAAATTAAAAACTAAAACTAAAAACTGAAACACTCTCAAATTCTAAACTCACAACAAAAAGAATTTTACAAAGAAAGTTTATTGTAAGAAGACTAAGGAAATGTTCGATGTCCTCGGCCTTTTCAAACTCTGTTTAAATAGATGTAAGTCCTGATTTCAATTTCGAACTTCACTCTTGTTGAAATGTAAGACGTCACCGCTTACATCAAACTCTTGAATTATTGCTTGCTCCCACTTGCAAGAATTAGTTGGCCTTTCCTTTCTTCACATGGTTGGCCCCATCTTGTCCTGTATCCGGTTCTTTATACAAACTTCCAAATCCTGCCGACTCGCCCTTTGTTTTGTAATACTTTGACGACATCTTTTATGGATTGGCCTTTCCTTTTCTTCACATGGATTGGCCCTATCTTGTCCGGTATCCGAAGTTCTTTATACAAACTTCCAAATCCTGCCGACTCGCCCTTTGTCTTGTAATACTTTGACGGCATCTTTTATGGACCCACTTTCTCTCTTTTTGTTGAATGGGTTGTTACATGCCTGGAATCACATGTCTCCACTAGCTTTGTTGGGGAATCTACTTTTTGGTGGTCCCCAAACTTTGGATACTTCTCGATTTTTCTTCTTCGTCACGCCGAGTCTTCTCCGACGACTTTTGGCGCCTAATCATTTGCCAAATTCCTGGTTCCTTCTGGTTTTGACATTCGGGACAGACAGAAGTTCCCAATAGCCGATGTGAGCCATATTGCAGAAGTATTTTCGGCGAGTTTCTTTACTCCCCGTAGCTTGTTTTCCCACGAAGATTTCTTTTCTTTTGAATAAGTCTTCCGCAAATCTTGTTGTTTTTCCCGTCATAGTATTCAACAGAATGATCCGCTCACCAATTTTGATAAAACTTGAACGGAAACTTGACTTTGTCCATCTCAAGAAGATGCACTCCACAATCCCCATGCCCTTCTTGTAGTAATTTGATCTTCGGTGAAGGTCATGGCCAATTGTACTTCTTCCGAACTAGCCTCCTTGATATTTTTGAAGGCTCTTTCATCCGTCGCCAAGCCTCGATGTAATGGAAGACTTCATGTCCACCCTTTCCGACGGCTCGTTCTTTCGCACTTATGAAATACGACTCCAATGTATCCCCTCGCTTTAGGTCATCATTATTGGACCAAAGACTCGTATATTGCCTCCTGGATCCACTTTGGCAATTTTGTGATCTCCTAGGAAGAGTGAAGTAGTATAGATCGAGGCCAAAGCCCCAAACTCGTACCACCTCTTCACTTCTTCGGCTAGGAATTTGGTAACATCCAAACCCTTGGATATTTTCCTAAATATCGATCTTTATTTTTTCGAGATATCCTCGCTGCAATCGCCTCCCACCCGCCCGGTATTCCCGCCAAGAAGAAGAAACTTTAATCTCGTTAATATCAACCTTAGAAGTGCCCATCATAGCCCAAGATTGATCTCTTCGCCCTTTACCCCGACGTCTTTGGGTTGATGTGATAACTCGTGATTTGACTCCGAGTATCGCTTTTTCCTCGGGCCAACATTTCGCCACCTTAGGACTTGTGCTAGAGGTGACTGAATCCTCTCACTGAGTTGGGAGCCCTGCGCTCTAAACGCTCCATTTGCTTATTAGCGGCCGGAGGAGTGGCCTTGAAATACCGTTCTCAATCGAGAGTGAGACCGGACACATGCTCAGTATACGATCGGTTACTTTGTCCCGATCATTCCTTTGTAATTTCTCGGCCAAATCAAAGATTGATGACCAGGGTATCAAATTCTCTGAGTAGCATTTCCAAACCGGTCTCCAAGATGTCTTGAGGCCGTGAGGATGGAATCACTTCAATTCCCTCCATCTCTTGTTAGAAAATCAAGAACATTTTCATGAGATTTTATAATGACAATATCATAATCATAATATTGACATTCACTTGCCATCTAAGTATCCTAGCTTTTTCCTGGTTTTGATTCAATTTTGTTTTTCGTAAAAGCTTTGACACTTGAATTATCAATTTTTAAGATAAACTTTTTTAGCCAAGAGAAATAAAGGCCATTTTTTGAAAGCCTTTCGATCGCGCAAAGAATTCTTTCTCGTTGATATGCCACCGAGTTGCTTCACCGTCGTAAATAGACCGCCGCAATATCTACATGGCACTTCTCCGCTTTGGTGTGGCTTTTGTAAGAATCACGCCACCAATAATCACTCGCATCTCGTAAAAACCAGTTCATCTTCATCCTGTGGAATTGCAAGTTTCGGAAGCTTTTTGCAAACTTTTTTAAGTCGCTTAATTCCTTCTTGATGTTCATTCTCCCATTTGAATATCGTCTTTTTTAAGCAATGGGCTAAACACTTTCCTCGTAATGAGCTAGATTGTTTATAAACATCCCAAAGAAAGTTAACAACTCCAAGAAAACTCAAGTCGCTTCTTGTCTTTCAAAGCAGTGTATCCGAAATCCTTTCTTTTCTACAATATGACTTTGTAGGATGATTCTAGATTCGTCGATCTCAATTCCTAGAATTCAATCTGCTTGTTGCAATCATCGCTTTCTTTCTCCGAAAAGCACTAATCCTTCCTTGTGACAAACATCTGAAAATATTTCCAAATATTTGAGATGCTCCTTCATGCTCTTTGATGCGATTAGAATATCATCGATATACACGAACATGAAATCAAATAATCTTTGAAGAGATTATCCATCTTCCGTTGATATATCCAAAAGTTAGCCAATCCCATAGAATCATGTTCCAAATATAGTGTCCTTGTGGTGTAGAGAAAGTCGTGAACTTCTTGCTTTCTTCATCCATCTTAATCGGGTAGAATCCAGATTTGCAATCGAACTTTGAGAATATCTTGCACCTTTGATACAGCTTAACCGGATGTTCTCTCTACTTGAATATAGTATCCGTCGAACTCCAAAATGTTATTAATTCCTTGTAATTAATAACAAGTCTTCGCTTTCCTCTTTTGATTTCTCCATGGTTTCGACTAAGAACCTTGATCCGTATGGAGAAACTCCTGGTGAAATTAACTTAAGGTCAAGATGTTCCTTAAGTATCTTCTCTCGCATATCCTCACGATCCGCCTGGTTCATAAGGATTGGTTTGAATGTTACGAACTCGTACTCCTTTCCAGTTTAACCTTTAAGGAAGCTTTAAGCTCGTTCTTATCCCACCAAGCCAAAGGATCTTCATTGTAATTCCTTTGGATCTTCTTCTTGATATCCTCGAGTGATATTTATTCTTCTAGGGTCACGTCACTCTGCGGACTCTCCATTAGACTCATCCATAATTCTCCGCAATGGCTTCCGAGTAACTTGTTCTTCTCCTTGTACTCAATGAATAGAAGTTATTATCCCATATCTTCTCGATCCTTCTCGACCGAACCAAATTGTCTATAGGATAATAAAGCTTCACCAAATTTCCTTCGATCCGCCATTTTTGGATTGCGAAGTTTGGCTTCATCACCACGCTTTGTGCGAAAATTAATAGGCATTTTTCTCAGAAAATGCTTCCCGCATCATTGGACAATGATCTTATGATCACATAATGTTGTGAAAATAAGTCTTCTTGTCTCATTCTCCTGTGTGAATCGCTTGAATGTTTGTAGGAAATTGTTTCCTAGCAAAACATCTCGCACTGTATCATGGAAATAGATTGGTGGCGTTTTCACTTTGTACCATGGGTACCGCCCGCGCCCCGATCATGATTTACGCTTGTTTAATTCCCATTAAGGATAAGAATCCTTTTGAGAAATCCTTTCCTGCAATAGCCGTAAATCTTCTCCAATTTCTTTAGGAAAACATCCTCCAGCTTTGCAAGACATATTTCGGACTTGAATCAATATAGGCGGCGAAATACTCGGCCTTGTATTCAGCATATAACATTCCGATAGAAGTGTATATGGAGAATGGACTAGTGGTCATCTGATTCTGTATCTTTTATTATCCACTGTGAACTCCATTCCGTCCTGTAATCTTTCCCAAGGTTTGTGATCCTCAAGAAAATCAATTCCCAGTATTAATTGTTCTGGGATTTTTCCTGCAACTCCTGTGATAGTAAGCTCAATTTCTCCTATCTTCAGGCTTCCTTGATACCTTCCAACGATTGGTTGTTGGAGATAATATAGAACATCACAAGGAAAAATATTATCCTTTTGAGTGATGTCGAATATTACTTCTACTTCCCGCCATCCTTCTGGACATTTCAGCTTTCCTGCTGTTTTGAAAACATCTGGGATATGCTGAATTGTACTTGGTCTCTTTTCTTCCCAACGGCTGCTACTCGTCATTCTGTCCTTTTGGAAAGACATCCTTCTGGGCTCAACTCTGAGACTTCGACTTTTGTTGAAGACTGGTTGATCTTGTATTTTCATATCGATCTCCTTGATGGTTGGAGACTCAATAATCTCTGGTAAAACCACCCTGGCAAAGTCCTCGAAGATTTTTGGGACTTCAATAAATTCCTTTCTCAAGAATACTTCTGAATGATGTGTATTCGAGAGAGCATAGATATCTTGTATGTGATCGAGTAGGTCCTGCTTCCTTCTTTCATCAACTCGACTCTTTTGAAATCTTGATGAAGGGTTAGGACTCTACTAAAATCTCGATCTCCCAGTGATTGTATGCAATTCTAGGATAGACATTAAAAGCCAATTTCCCAGCATACAAATTTCCTTGAACTGCTCCAAGGCATGAATCCTTGAGGTTTATGATTCGCTTGTCAAATATAGCCAGATTGAGTGGCGAATCTATTCCTTCTTTGAATGTTGCTTTAATAATGACTCTTATGGCTCCAATATGAATCCATGAGAGTGTATTTGCAACTTCTCTTTTAACTCTACTTTTGATCTCCTGGATTTCTCTAATAGGGACCAACTCGCATCTCGATCGGTTTTAAGTAAATTCCATCGAATGGCAAATTCTCCTTGTTGTTACCCTGTGGATAATTTGGTATTTTCTATTACGAAAACCAATCTTATCCAAAGCCTTTTCCATTGCTCCAATTGTAAATCCATCATAGATTTGAAGCTTTGGATCTTCCTTCATGATTCTCATAAGAGTCTTATGAGACACCGTAATGTGAGAGAGGAATCCTGACATATCCTCTCTGACCGTCTGTTGAAGAATTTCTTCTTCACTCTGATTCTGAACTGGATTCACTTCCATCATCGAATAAATCTCTTCTTCATAGATGATTTCATCCGAGGGGATATCCTCAAATTGATACACCTGTATTAAATCCTCGATAATAGGCCTTCTTCGATTTCTCGTGTTGCCTCGAACTGCCTCGACTCCTCGTTTTTTGATTGTCTGGGCAATCCGTTGAGATATGCCCTCTTGCTCGCATGTCCAAAGAATTCTGATCTTTGAAGCTTTCATTAGCTCTAGTGTGAGCACGCCCGAAAGTTCTTCTTCCCGGATTTCTCACTACTTGCTTGATTAGAACCCGATGATGAGGCTCTACTCCTGCTTGAGGCCGGTCTTTGCCCGATTTATAACTTCGGCTTTTTGTTTTGACTTAAACCTTCTAGGTCTCCATGAAGACCGCTTCTTTTGTTGATGCTTCCTCGGCGTATGGATGGCTTCGCTCCTTCCTTTTGTGCCGCCTTGGTTGACCTCCCACAATTGTTGGGATATCATTATCCACGCAACATGTAGGAACCGCTTTTGTTAATTCCTCTTAATCTTTTGTAATTCTTGTATGTAGAGTCGCTTGGTAACACCATTCGATAACTCGCCTTTTAGGAAAGACATTTTTCCTCGCTACGCTTTCTACTTTAGCTCCTCCCTTGTATTCCCGATAAGCATTTCTCTCCGGGGACTTGGAATCTTGCAAAGAATAGGCATGCGACTTCTTTTCCTCAATCTTGATTTCCACCTAGTATTCGGTGAACAACTTGATATATTCGTCAATATGACAAATATCCAAGAACTCAAGGCTATAGAGGGCTTGTTTATATCTCTTTCTTTTTCATCCTCTAATCCCTCGAAATAACTTTGTCCGATGAACTCGTATTTTGAATAGTTTTGCCATACCATCGACAATTCCTTTAAGTGATTCCCCGATGTGACCGAACTTTTCGTACTTGCATCGGTTATATCCCGTGCAATCTTCACCGATCCTTCAAGACTCATTTCAAGTAGTAAAATGAATGAATCCTTTGTAAGATCGAGGGTTCCTCGCTGAAATTCTCATAGTCAAGCCCATTCATCAATGAGACTTCTCTATTTTTAAAATCGGGATGTCCAGTTTAACATCAACCCATATGGATGTATTGGGTCGAGGTGCGATCTTCCATAAGGCGTCCGATAAACATTCGGCCTTCCAAAGAGGTTGTCTAGTTCCCCGCAAGAGGGTTTCGACCTCCTGTTCTCGAAAGTGGATCACTCCCGGTCCGTGAAATCCCGAAGATGTGGCATCCTCTCGTCCCGAGCTCCATGATGTGAACCCGTCTTTCTTCGACGTTAGGATTAATCGGTGGCGGTGGTGGTGGAATTGGTCTACCTTGTGGGTCATAGGTAACCAAAGTTCTATTCTCACCGCTTCATCTTTAAATCTACAATACCTAATCCCGAAGGATTCTCCGGTCAGTCATGTAGATCTTTAAGATTCATCTTTTCAATATCCATCTTTTTAATTTTTGATGGATTTTCCTTTGATTAGAGCAATGAGCTTTTCCTCATCTGTCATCTTTCGTATAACTTCGGTTGGTTTCCCTTTTTGGTGTAAATAAGGTACCGCTCCAAAATCAATACGTTTCCTTACTCCTGGATGAACTCGGCTGTCCTCCGTTCTTGACTCGTTTGAATATCATGAAGGAGTTCAAGAGTTTCTTCGATATTTCACCATCGTCTCCATCCTGGTTCTCGATCCGATGAACTTGTATCGGTAGATGAATATGACGGTTGCCATAATTCTCGCACCGCCTTCCTGACTTCTAAGATCTTCTGAGAACTTAGATTTGTCTCGGAAGTATCTCGTTCCACTCCTGGTACTCCATCGAATCGTTGTTCGATGGGAATTTTCATGAACTGCTTTCTTGAAGGTTCATCAAGTGAACATATAGGGTCCGTTAAGCATCCGAATCGCTTATAATATTATGCTCGCATTTTGCATTGCCTTAAGGTTTCCCGTTCGGCTCTCGCCTTTCCTTTTCTTCATGTTGGTATTCCCATATGAAACCTGGTCAAGGTGTTCTTGTGCATACATCGTCAATATTTGACGATATGTCCTGTAAAAAATTACATCTCGACATTGGTCCGGATCCATAATCTCGAGAGTAATTTCTCCTCACCAATTGTTAATTACATAAATATAATAAATTTAACTAAAAGTTCTTAATAAACCTAGGCTCGATACCATTTTAAGCAAACACTTAGTCAAATTAGCAATATGTATGAATAAGGGTATAATTGGTATTGTGGAAATATTCAATTATCTCATTGGACCAATTTTGCAACAATTCAAAACTTATAGGACATAATTTGCTTAAGTAAAAACTTATAGGACCAATTTTGCCAAACTTTATAAACTTACAGGTATATTTTGCCAACTTGATACTTACTGTCCTAAAATGCCATCTGCAAGAAGTTACAGGGCATCTTTTGCAATTAAGCCGGTCAATAATTTGAGTTTTTTGCAACTCAATTTACTGTAAAATTACTGAATTGGTCTACGGCTTTGCGTAAGAATGCATAGTACCGTAAGGGTGTTCATTCACCTTTATCAAACTCAACAGAATATTTTTTTTTAAAAAAATGGTAGATAACAATGTCATATTCAATATGGAAGAGGATTAGTCGTTCGGTAATAACCTACCGAACTTTCTTTCGAATGTTATAAAAAATGATAGGCGCTAGTCAGACGGCAGACTGGGGCCTAGCGTCTAGGCAGAGTTTGGCAGGGTTAGGCGGAGCCTTAGCGGGATTAGGCGGGGCCTAATTGGAAAAAAAACCGTAGGTGGACAAGAAAAGTCTAGCACCTAGGCAAGGACTAATCGGGGCTAGGCTGTGATTTTTACAATAGAGCTTTCGATACATAAAATATTGAATGTTCGATTTCATGCGAGTGTATATGTCGCCTCTCCTATTATTCCCCAATTGTACTAAAAAATGAATGTTTAAAAAGAAGTATTTAAAATACTAAATATTAAAATTATAATAATAGTTTCTTATAGTTTTATATAACATATAGTCCTTATATGTACATAAATAAAATTTAAAAATAAAATAATAATTCGGTACTTGGTGTGGTTTGATAAATGAAACCAGACCAAACACCAAATATTCTTCAAAATCAAAATTAAGTACCAAATTAATTTGTTTTACTAACTTTGATACTTGTCGAATTTTGCATTTCGATTCTCATAAATCAGTGTACCAAATTTTCAGCACCCCTATTCGTAGTTTTGTATTTTGGTTCAAAGGTACCCACTAACTTTTGGTATTTTCTACTTTCCAAGGTGGGCAAATGATAATTACCAGAGTTTTTAATGCGCTCATATCCTATGACATTAGTAGGAAAATACTTAACGAAGACAAAGAGTATTTAATGTGCATAAAAGCTATTAGCATTAAACTTTTATATCCTTTAAAATTTATAAGACAAACCGATATACTTAATGAATACTGGTGTTTTAAGTATATATCACCAAGTAGTCTAATTAATTACTTAATTTTATATTATGATTTCGCCTTGTTAAAATTATATATGACATTACACTATATATATTGATGTCAAAATACCAGTTGAGATTAAAACATGTTATTATTTTAATGAGATGGTAATTTAAATGGATCTTTTGTAAAAGAAAGAAAAACTCCTCTTTGAATGTCAAAAAATAAAAAATGAGCAATTATAAAGAGAGTACTTATAAATAACCACTAGCTTGTAGCTCAAGTGGTATCACTCACCCTTTATAAGGGTATTAACCAGGGTTCGAACCCTATATCTTTCAATTTATTTGAAATATATCTCCTCCCTTCCAACCAGTACTCCCAACTTATTAAAAAAAAAAATACTTAAAAATAATATTCTACCTACTTCCAAACTATATATGGTGCTAATTTGATCTAACACTCAAAATAAAAAGGTATAAGTTTTGTGTGATTTTTTTTTTCCTTTAATGATCGGGACTTGTAGCCACAACTCTTTGGGTGCATATTGGATGGACTATCGGGCTTGATGCAAATAGCCTACAAATTACCACGCTAGATAGGCAGGCTATCCTATTAGTTTTTTTGTCTGAGTTGAGCTTTATAATTTGGTCTCTGTTTTCCTTAGAATTAACTTAAAGGCAACATATAAAAAAAATAGAATAATATGAAATTAATTCTATAATAGTTAAAATAATATGACATCCATGTTCAAAATCAAAACAATTATTTAAATATAAGTCATTTGACAGCAATAATATTAATCAAATTAGTATAATCAAGTTGATCAATAATATTATGTAAATCGTGATTTTGGCACTTGTGTAATAGCTTTATAGTTTCTTGCCATTTCAATTTGAGAAATTTAACTTTAGGGCTTTAAATGAATTAAGCTAAGTGTGATAATTTTGTTACCAAATGCTGCAAAAGATTCGATCTTGGGCCTTCTTTTCGGAGAGCTCAAAATTGAGAACTTTTAATTTCTTTATCAACATATAGAATTAAGAAAAATATATTGTGGGATTCAAGATTTGAACCAAGTCATCTTATAAAATTTCGAGAGAAGCCCTAGTAAGATTCTTCGCTTTGCATCAAATTAAACCATATGTTTTCAATGTTACCTACGGTTCAACCGTTTAACCCGGAACTACCACATGTCCGATTCGGTCTAAATTAAAAATGGGTGGAAAAAGCCATTTCCACCCTCAAATCCGATAAAAAAACCTAGAAACTGGTAACCCGGTTAACTCGGTTTATTTTTTTAGCAAATTCTTTTTTTATTTTATTACAAAAATTGAATGGAAAAGTATTCGTAAATTTGCATATAACTTTTCTTTATATTCGATTTATACATATTATTTTTAATAAGTTGGGAGTACTGGTTGGAGGGGAGAGGATAAATTTCAAAGAAACTGAATGATACCGAGTTCGAATCCCGGTCAACTCTCTTAGAAAGGGTGAGCGATGCCACTTGAGCTACAATCTCATGGTGATTTATACATATATTTGGATATTATAATTTATTAAATTTATTTTTATTTGTGTTTGTATTTGTTTTTTTTACATTAATTTGTACTTATATTTATCTCTTACATTTGTACATATATATAATATATATGTATGTATATGGGTCAACCGATTTTTTTAAAACAGTTTAGCCGGTTGAAACAGTAACTCTGCGACCCAGTTATTAATTCGGTTCAATGTCCAATTTGGATTTAAAAACATTGCATGTTCCACTGCTTGTGCGGGCCCTCATCAATTCCTTTGAGTTTCATTCTTGCGAATGTACTGTTAGATAAATGTTTTTATCATGATTTTGATGATTTTGTTCAAATGAGTTTTCAAACCAAAACAATGTCCCTAAATGTTGTCTAAATACTTCCGATCGTTTTAAAATATTTTTACTATTTTTCGGAGTATTTTTTGGAGTTTATTTTCGATAAAAAAATTGGACAACACATTTGTTTCAGGCTCGACCGGTCGCCCTATAGGGCAACCCGTACCTAAGTTGAGTTTTGAAACAGAAAAATGGACGTAGAAAAAATAAGGAAGGGCGACATCGTCGACCAGTGAGGGCACCGGTCGACCCCTAGCGACCGCACAGGGTGCCCTCTTGAAGCTGTCCTCTCTTTCGTATTTTAAACACCCCCTACCGGTCATGGTCTAGGGCGACCGATCGCACCCCCCTCCGACCGGTCCTCCTGTAAAAATCGTAGAAATTCAATTTCAATCTTATCTCTCGTGACACCGGCCGCACTCGCTTTATCGATGAAACTATCCGTTGCATTTTGAGACAACTTTTCCCTATTTTGTGGGATTGATTTCTAACAATGACTATATTGATGATTTTAAATGATTTCTTTTGCAAGAAATCACTCCCCAAGGAGGAGCCTATGTCTGAAATCAAAGTCAAGACCTCTCCTATAAATAGAGGCTTCATTCAAGCAACAAGATACAACACTCTACACAAGCAAAGAGCAAACAAGCAAACACTTTCATATATCTTGTTGTATTAGCCTTTGCGCTTTCACTTGCACAAATTTGAGGTCTAGGCTTTCAATTCTTGATTACACTTGTACTCATATTGTATCATTCATCAATGAGTTGTAATCTTGATTTTTTTGGTCATCATTCAACACAAGACATTCTTGTGAGTATTCTTGTGGTAAGAATACACTTGTGGTAATCTCCAAAGGTGTTGTAAGAGGGTTGTGATAATCCTCAATGTGGTGTAAGAGGGTTGTGGTAATCCTCAAGGTGTTGCAAGAAGGTTGTGGTAATCCTCAAGGTGTTGTATTAATAATTTTGGTAATTAATAAAATATTTTTTTTTTGAAATCCATCCCGGATATACTGGGGTGGTAGAGGATTAGGCCCTAGGTGGGTTGAACCTCTTTAAATCGAAGTGTGTTATTTAGTTTCCGCACTTAGCATTTCGTCTTTCCTTGAATTTTCGAAAAAGAGGGCAAAATCTGAAAATCCGAGATAATATATTCACCCCCTCTCTAGATTATCGTAGCCACTTGGACTAACAAGTGGTATCAAATCCAAACTCTTTGGCTAGCTCGTTCTGAGTAAAGAGGAAAGATCCATGGCTATAAATGATGCTTATCTCACCACCGTCGCCTCCACCAACAAGCCACCACTATTCGACGCCAAAAACTACGCATTTTGGAAAGACCGTATGGAGTGCTTCCTACAAGGGTGCGGATTCGACATTTGGAATGTGGTCATTGAAGGAGTTGATCAACCAACTAAGAAATCGGAGGATGGCACCTCGGCTCCTAAACCTTTCAAGGAGTTCGATAAAAATGACAAAAAGGCTTTCTCTCTAAACGGTAAGGCCTTAAATATTTTGCATTGCTCTCTTACCGCCACCGAGTACAATCGCATAAGAGGCATAAGGTCGGCACATGAGGTTTGGGAAAAAATTGGAGACAATCTATGAAGGGACCAAGAAGGTCAAGCAAGCGAGAAAGACCATGCTTGTTAAAGACTTTGAAAACTTTAACATGCATGATGGTGAAAGCATCTCCAAGATGGTGGAAAGACTTGACAATATTGTCAATCCTCTTGTGGCCCTCGGTAAAGTCATCTCCGAAGAAGACAGGGTGACTAAGGTATTGAATGCTCTTCCCGGCTCATGGTCCAAAAAAGTGACGGCAATCACGGAGGCACAAAATCTTGAGACACTCAAGTTTGACGAGCTTATTGGAAACCTCCTCATCTATGAAGTCTATCTCAAGGAGAAGAAAAATTCCAAACCATCCATAAATCAATCGGGTATGCAAATTATTCCTAAAGGTCTTGCTTCTTCTTCTAATAATGCATATTATGATAATGATGATGATGATGAGGAGACGGCCGCACTTGTTCGAAAATTTGCAAAATTTGTGAATAAAAATAAAGCAAGAAAACCAAGAGATAATGCTTGCTTTAAATGCGGAAAACCCGGGCACTTCATTGCCGATTGCCCAAAACTCGATGAAGAGGAACAAAAGAAAAAGAAGCCTTTTATGAAAAAGAAGGCTCTAAATGCGGAGGTCAAAACGTGGGATGAACTACTCGAAACAACCGACGAGGAAGGAGAGACCGAATATGGTCTCATGGCCATAGACGATGAAAATAATGAGGTACGCTCTAATTCTTCTACTTCCTCCATAGTTGATGATTTGCAATGTGATTTTGATGAATTGCAAATTGAGTTTCAAAATTTAATTGTTAAATATAAAAATTTGAAAAAGGAGCATAAAGAGCTTAAGGTTAAAAAAGAAAAATTATTTACCTCTTATGAATCTCTAGACAAAGCTCATACACTTACTCTTACTAGAGTTCACTCTCTTGAAACCGAAAAGGAATTGCTCACAAAAGATATTGAATGTTTGAAAATTGATGTGCATCGTTTCAACATAAGCACGGATAAAGTCACAAAAATTTTAGATGCACAAAGAGGTGAGTATTCCAAATTGGGACTTGGTTATAAGCCATTTCAAAGTGTTTTTAAGAAAAATAACCAAGGTTCGACTTTTGTACGTGCTAGTAGTTCTAATACTCCTACTTGTTTTTATTGTGGCAAAGTTGGACATTATGCTAATAATTGCAAATTGAGAAATAGCTCTAGACATGTTTGGAGACCCAAAGGTCTCAAGACTAACCCCCATGGACCCAAAAATTATAGGGTACCTAAAAGAAATTTTTTTGTAGGTAATAGAGGCTATAACAACAATGGAAGATTCAAAATGGCTCGTGGACAGCGGATGTTCACGCCATATGACCGAGAGGAGAGAACTTTTTACCAACATCAAGCTCCAAGAAGAGGGTATGGTCATGTTCGGCAATGGCAAAGGAAGAATTCTTGGAAATGGAGAAATTGGTAACTCTTCTTTCTCTCTTAGTAATGTTCTTTTAGTAGAAGGGCTTAAGTTTAATTTGATAAGTGTTAGCCAACTTTGTGATTCAAATTATGATGTTTCCTTCAATAAAGAAAAATGCCTTATACTTAAAAATGGTGAAATTATTTGTGAAGCAAATAGAAAAGGCAATCTTTACAAAATTTGTACAAGTGATTTGGTTAGTCAAAATGTTTCTTGTTTAGTCGCCAATAATGATTTAACTAGTTTATGGCATAGGCTACTTGGACATGTTGGATACAAGAATTTGAAAAATATTTACAAAAACCAACATGTGAAAGGACTACCCAAATTGAATTTTGAAAATCTTGGCTTATGTGACACTTGTCAAAAGAACAAATTAGTTAAAAGTAGTTTTAAGCCCAAAAATGAAATTTCTACAACCAAACCCCTACAATTGCTTCACCTTGATTTGTATGGTGATATTGGTACGGCAAGTCTAAGTGGAAAACATTACACTTTCGTTATTGTCGATGATTTTTCTAGATATACTTGGGCTCTTTTTCTTACCAATAAAAGCGATGCCGTTAATAAGTTTGTTAAGTTGTGTAGACTTATTGAGAATGAAAAGGAAGATAATATTAAGTCTATTCGAAGCGATCGAGGTGGAGAATTTGATGGTGAATTTAGAGTCTTTTGTGAAACTAAGAGATATGCTCATAATGTTTCGGCTCCAAGGACACCTCAACAAAATGGAGTGGCCGAAAGGAAAAATCGGACATTACAAGAGATGAGTCGGTCCATGCTCAATGAATTTTCACTTCCAAAATATTTTTGGGCCGAACTATGTCATTAATCGAGTTTATATTCGTCCTAAAATGAATAAAACTCCATATGAGCTTTGGAAAGGTAGAACTCCTAATATTAGTTATTTTAAGTTATTTGGTTGTAAATGCTTTATTTTGAATACCAAGGATCAATTGGACAAACTTGATCCTAAGGCCGATGAAGGGATATTTATGGGATATTCAACAAAAAACAAATCATATCGGGTTTACAATAAGACTAGTGGGGTTGTTGAAGAATCCATCCATGTCAAATTCAATGAAGCTTCGGGTGTTGAAAGAATACCCAATGATGAAAGTGATAAAGAGGATATTATTGAACCAATTGTTCAAGTTGGATGATCAACCGTCTACATCAAATGAGCAACCGTCCACTTCAAATGGTCCTCAAGAAGATAGAGGTGATACTCGGATCTTCTCGTTGCATTGAAATTTAAAGGAGATCACCCAAAAGATCTTATTATTGGTGATCCCTTTGACAAAGTGATGACCCGAAGAAAATTTGCCGAGAAAGCTTTTATTTCTCAAAAGGAGCCCAAAAATGCTAAGGATGCTATTGAAGATGAGGATTGGTTCTTAGAGATGCAAGAGGAGTTGAATCAATTTGAAAGAAATGATGTATGAGAATTGGTACCTTGTCCTCCATCTCAAACTATTATTGGTACAAAATGGGTATTCCGAAACAAACTTGATGATCAAGGCAACATTGTTCGAAATAAGGCAAGGTTAGTAGTGAAGGGTATTGTCAAGAAGGTATTGACTATGATGAAACTTTTGCACCGTAGCACGTTTAGAAGCTATTCGTATTTTACTTGCCTATTCTTGTTATAAAAATTTCAAACTTTACCAAATGGATGTGAAATCCGCTTTCTTAAATGGTATTATTCAAGAAGAAGTCTAAGTAAAACAACCTCCGAGGTTTGAAAATTTTTCTAGGCCTAATGATGTTTATAAACTTAAAAAGGCCTTATATGGTTTAAAGCAAGCACCCCGTGCATGGTATGATAGACTTAGCTCTTTTCTTTTGCAAAATGGTTTTATAAGAGGTAAAGTTGATACAACTCTCTTTGTTTTTGAAAAAGGGCAAGATTGCTTACTTGTGCAAATTTATGTTGATGATATTATCTTTGGTGCTACTAATGATTCTTTGTGCAAGAAATTCTCTAAGTTGATGCAAGGTAAATTTGAGATGAGTATGATGGGGGAGCTCAACTTCTTTCTTGGACTCCAAATTAAGCAATGCCAAGAAGGCATATACATTTCGCAATCAAAATATACAAAAGAACTTTTGAAAAAGTTCGGCATTGAAGAAGGAATAATCGTTTCTACTCCCATGGAAACAAATGTCAAAATTGACAAAGATGAAAAAAGCAAGTCCGTGGATGAATCAAAGTATCGAGGTATGATTGGTAGTTTACTTTATTTAACCGCTAGTAGACCGGACATTCTTCATGTCGTATGCCTATGTGCTCGTTTTCAAAGCAATCCCAAAGAATCTCATATGAGTGCCGTTAAAAGGATTTTTCGATATTTGAAAGGACTATTCAATATGGTTTATTCTATCCAAAGGTTATAGTGATTCGGATTATGCGGGAAATATTGATGATCGGAAAAATACTTCCGGATCATGTCAATTTTTGGGCGATTGCCTAGTTTCTTGATTTTTAAAGAAGCAAAATTGTGTTTCACTTTCAACGGCCGAAGCCGAATATATTTCCGCAGCTTTTTGTTGTACTCAACTTCTTTAGATGAAACAAACCTTAGCGGATTACAAATGCTCTTTTGAAAACGTTCCTATCTTTTGTGACAATATATCCGCTATAAACATTGCTCAAAACCCGGTTCATTATAACCGTACTAAACATATTGAGATTCGACATCATTTTCTAAGGGATTATGTTTCTAAATGAAAATTTGAGATATCTTTTGTACCATCTCAAGATCAATTGGCGGACATTTTTATAAAACCGCTATCTTCCGAGACTTTTGCGTCCATACGAGCTCGGTTAGGCATAATGCATATTGAATGAGGTTTACGTTTGCATTTTGCATGTTTTTAAAACTTAGGGGCGAAAAAAAATCGGATTTTTGGTTGAAAATTCGATTTTGTTAAAACTGCAAAACAGGGTGAAGGGGTTGAGGGCAACCGTCGCCCTCAACGCCGATCGATGCCTAAGCAAAATTTTGATTAAAACCGTCATGTCTCATGCCTTAGTCATTTTAACCCATTTTTGCCATTTTTCATCCCCTTTGCCAAATTCACACAAATTTCACTCAAAATTTGTTTTCATGCATTCAATTCATATCTTGGACCTTATATAGCATGTTTATCATCATCATCGCTCATCTTTACCGATCGAATGGTAAGAATTTTATTTTCTTTGCTCAATTGGGTTGAACACTTGAGCTTGTGGCTTTCTTGTATATTTCTTGATGAAATTATCTTATGATCATGATGAGCTTAGTTGTTATATTGTATTGTATGATGTTTGATGTGAATTGGTGATGAAATGTTTTGGCTTGATTCATTTACAAGGACTCTATACAACCTCTTTTAATTTTTACGCCCACAAAGTGTTCGATGAAATGTCACAATGAAAATTTCAACTTCTACATGATTCTCTTGCTTCCAAAAGTCTTAAATACTTATTGAGATCATGTCTTGGCATATAAAACGAGCGTATGAACTCTTCATGATACATTTCTCCTATTTTCTTTGGATTTTAAGCCTAAATTGTTCAAAGGTTGATAAACCGTTTCTTTGGCGCACTTTGATATAATTGTATGATGTTTTTATCTTCCTAACATTCTTTTTGATGATTCCAAAGGGGGAGAAACATGAAATTGGCTCGTTAGCTAAAAGAAGCTAATAAAAGCTCGCAATAAAAGTTATAAGCTATGGCTTCCTAAAGCCAAGTATACCTAGTCCATGGCTTGTATTATGGACTTAATTGCAAAAGATTATAGTATTTTGACAGGGAGCTTAAGTAGAGCTTATGATATTTTTGTGCATCTTATAAAAGCTTGTTATAGCTTGTGCTTCTAGCTTATGCAATATCTCTTGTTGATATGCTCATAGATAGGGGGAGCTTTGTATGAAATGTTTTTTAACGGATAGTTCACTCGTAAAACCGGAAAATTTATTTGTTTTCAAAATCGTCCTCGAGAAAATTATTTTGGTTTGTAATCATCAAAAAGGGGGAGTTTGTTAGATAAATATTTTTATCATGATTTTGTTCAAATGAGTTTTCAAACCAAAACAATGTCCCTAAATATTGTCTAAATACTCCGATCGTTTTACAATGTTTTTACTATATTTCGAAGTATTTTTTGGAGTTTATTTTCGATAAAAAATTGGACAACACATTTGTTTCAGGCTCGACCGGTCGCCCTATAGGGCAACCCGTACCTGAGTTGAGTTTTGAAACAGAAAAAAGGGACGTAGAAAAATAAGGGAGGCGGCCGTCGACGTCGGCCGACTGTGGTCGACCGGTGAGGGCGACCGGTCGACCCCTGGGCGACCGGTACCTGGGAGTGCCCTCTTGAAGCTTGTTTTCTCTGTTTCGTATTTTAAACACCCCCAACCGGTCATGGTCTAGGGCGACCGGTCGCACCCCCCTCCGACCGGTCCTCCCGTGTAAAAATCGCATAAATTCAATTTCAATCTTATCTCTCACACCGGCCGCACTGCTTTTTTATCAAAGAAACTATCCGTTGCATTTTCGACAACTTTTCCCTATTTTGTGGGATTGATTTCTAATACTATATTGATGATTTTAAATGGTTTCTTTTGCAAAGCAAATCACTCCCCAAGGAGGAGCCTATGTCTGGAAATCAAAGCCAAGACCTCTCCTATAAATAGAGGCTTCATTCAAGCAACAAGATACAACACTCTACACAAGCAAAGAGCAAACAAGCAAACATTTTCATATATCTTGTTGTATTAGCCTTAGCACTTTCACTTGCACAAATTTGAGGTCTAGGCTTTCAATTCTTGATTACACTTATACTCATATTGTATCATTCATCATTGAGTTGTAATCTTGATGTTTTTGGTCATCATTCAACACAAGACATTCTTGTGAGTATTCTTGTGGTAAGAATACACTAGGGTGATCTAGGTGATAGGTGTTTGAAGGTTGTGGTAATCTTCAAAGGTGTTGTAAGAGGATTGTGGTAATCCTCAAGGTGGTGTAAGAGGGTTGTGGTAATCCTCAAGGTGTTGCAAGAGGGTTGTGGTAATCCTCAAGGTGTTGTATTATTAATTTTGGTAATTAATAAAATATTTTTTTCTTTTTGAAATTCATCCCGGATATACTGGGGTGGTAGAGGATTAGGCTCTAGGTGGGTTGAACCTCTTTAAATCGAAGTGTGTTATTTAGTTTCCACACTTAGCATTTCGTCTTTGCTTGAATTTTGGGTACCTAAACTTCATAATTTTATCGGGCCAGAGTCGATCGACCGACTCCTTTGCCAAAGGCAAAGAACGGCCCTGCAGAAAGTAAGTTGTACTAGGTAAGCTCTGTACATAAGTTTTGACCAAGTGACCCATATATGGGGATTTAAACTTGAGATAGCACCTGCAAAAAACACATCTTACTCCACTAGGCATATCATGAGGGACAAGTTTTATGTGATTTGATAATATTACCCTTGAAAGCATCCTTTTAGAAAAACAATCAAAGTGAGGATTGAGGCGAAATTCTTTACCTGTAGATTAACAAAATCAATCATACAATGTATCCAATACAATTATCTCATCAAGGCGGGAAAAAATAAAAAATAAAAAGACTAATAATAAAAAAAAATCATATCCTTTCGAAATCTAAACCTATGGGTAATCTAGTTGACCCAACCTGAATGATGAAAGCGGGAATTATAATGTTGTATCCTCATGATAAAAATGAGTGCGGCCTTGTACTACAATACCTAAACCCGCCGATGATAAGATGGTGATTTCTCTCTCTGAATATGGGAAATCGAATAGTGTAATCTAACTTCCGACGGGTTATAGTATGTTCAATCTGGCGAAACCAAGACTATTTTAGATGATAAGATCAACAACAACAGTTGCATCCAACTTGATCCAAACATATAACGAGAACTATTGAACATAATCTAATCATGTCTGTAAAGCCTGTAACTCTGCGTGGAAACTCGACATGGTCGGTAGACCAAAACAAGCCAATCACAATATCGCGAATTAATTCTCCTCCAACAATAATCAGAGTCTCACGATCAACAAACCATTGGTATTCGCTTGATCTCAAGAAGAGAGCACTCCAAATCACCATCAGAGGTCCACATGGAACACATGAAATGTCACTCCCCTGAAGGAAGTCCATTGAAGGACTGTAATCAGTCCATTTTTAGGGGCTCAACTTGTTACCTAAAATAAGAAGCCTAAGATATCACTCCACCAACTAGACAATGTGGGATGCCAATAAATAAATGCGTTGATGCTTGATATTATTCCTTTTAGTTCATGAAACATAATATCAATCAAGGAACAATAAAGCTCAAGTGCCTCGTATTTGATATGTGCATGCGATTCTTTCAAAAATTGAAGAATAATATCATATCAGTGGTGTGTGAAATTTAGAATCAAACCAAGTGATTCCACACAGGTTGTACAACAACATCTATCAAAAATAGGTGAGAAATAGATTCTACCTGAGGAGTGGAATGCAACAAATGAGAGCAACAAGAACAAAGTTAGGTGAATACCTCGAGCCTGAAGCTTGACATCTATAGGGATCCTATTCTGAATAAGATGCCAAAGGAAGATGGAAATAGTGAGAGTGAGAGTATCGTCCCAAATGGTACTAAATAAAAGATTCTTTGATTTTCTAACATGATAGAATTTGAGGCAGTCAGAAAACCTACCGCGAGGGGTGAACATCCAATGCATAATAACATCACACTACAAGAAAAAAAGAAAATTCCAACAGAAAAAATCTGTTGGAATTTGGCTAATTGTCGTTGGAATTATCCAACGAAAATTCCAATAGAAAATGTATCGTTGGTAAAATGGTTGTTGAATTAACAAAATTCCAATAGAAATTCCAATGAAAAAAATATTCCAATGAACTTCCAACGGTATTTATCCATTGGTATATACAACCGTTGGAAAACACTCCAACATTTTTTCCAATACTAATTCCAACAGAGTTATACCATTGGAATTTAGTCCAACGGTATATCCGTTGGAATATATATAATTGTTGGGAAAAAAAAACTCTAATGGTTATTCCAACGGAGTTATGCCATTGGAATTTAGTCCAATGGTATATATCCATTGGAATATTCAATCAATTTTATCTCATTATCTAATACCTTTAACTTCCCAGTAGGTCACTAATCATCAATTTGTCCTAAGTCAAGCACATTTAACTATATAGATTCAATATGATTGACTCCAGAAGAGAAGATATAATTTATCGATATAGATAATACTATCAAATTTTTTAACCCCTGTTGAAATTTTCCAATGGTATTGGAATTTCCAATGGAATTTTCCAACAACATGTTGTACCATTGGAGTTTCCGTTGGAATTTTAAAAACTCTAACGAAAATTCCAACGATTCCAACATTTTGTTTACCGTTGAATTTTTGTTGGAATTTTCCAATGGGATGTTTTGGAGATGGAATTTATGTTGGAATTTTTAAAATTCCAATAGTATTTCCTGGTTTATTCTAATGATTTTATTATCATTTGGAATTTTCCAACAACTTGTTGTGGTGTTGGAATTTCCGTTGAAATTTTAAATTCCAACGGTTTTGTTTATCGTTGGAATCTTTATTGGAATTTTCCAGCGGTATAATGTAGCATTGGAATTTCCGTTGGAATTTTAAAAATTCTAATAATTTTCTATTTTATTGAAATTATTTTGTTGGAATTGATTATTTTCTTGTTGTATCACCATCAGTAATAATGGGTACTCTCAATCGACTGCAAAGGAATAAATTGGGAAAAAATGGAGTTTCATATATTACTAATTAAAACTTTTCTAATATCATTAATATAAGAAATTAGTCGAAGAGATTAGATAATCCATTTTTGCGTTGTAGCTTGTGAACATACTACTTAGTATTTTCTTTTCTTTTTTTTTATTTATTTTCAAAAGAACTACGTAATATTTTCTAAAGTGTATAATTCCTATTCATTTTAAAATATTGGATGAAAGGAAACAGGTGGAACATGCATGTTCACTCACCCCCATATAATGAAATTGGACTCTAATGAATTGGATACATTTCACCCGATTCAATATAAAAAAATCCAAAAAAGTCTAGCAATTACAGTCAACAACATATCATCAGTAGTCAACAAATCTGCTAGAGTTTTTAATTAATAGCATTTCATTCTTGTACGAAATATAAATTACATTAATTTGTGGGGAAACCTTTTTGTTTAATGAAATTTAAGGATATGGGTAATACAGATGGCATCCGAATTTCCGCTTTGCAAATAATTCTGCGCAAAGTGCTTTCATCGATTTGGAAAAACAAAAATATCGCTCACTTAAATAATATTCACGTGGGAGATAAGATTACAAATTATCGGATATATAAGAACATAATAATGGCATAAAATAAGATGTTGATATTATTATAATATGTATAATATAACAGTGTACAATCACATAATGGTATTAATAGTTGACTCTCTGAATCGCGAAAAAATGTTAGGACTGTTCTGGTGAAAAACCCTTTGATACTCAGTCAATGTTAAAGAATTAATGGGATCAATTATGTGCTACAGTGGTAAAATCTTGTGTTGTACGTAAGAGCGTTCAACTCGGGTTCGATCTCATACGAGTGTACATCTCCTCCATTATCAAGTTATCCCCGCTTGTACTAAAAAAAAATTAAAAAAAATTACAGAATTAATGAGGCAGACAAATAGAGAGTAGTTTTTTTTTTAATAAATGTAAATATATAAAAAAAGGAAAAAGTCATGATCACAAGACGATCAGGTAGCAAAAGAAAAATATTGTTAAACTACAGAAAAAAAAACAACAAAAATAACTTAAAGACGCATTTTAAATGAAGGGCGTCTAATTCTAGAGGATTTTCGAATGACATTGTCATTTATTTTTTTAGCACGTGCTCGAGTATCATCTTGATGGTCTAATGTATCTTCTGGAATGTCGGCCCAGGATCCTCGGGCCGCTATGTCCATGACATTCATAGCTTTTGAGAAATCATATGAGGGAAAGACAAGCGGCCTAGTTGAGAAATCGTCTAGCTTGGTCTTTAAAGCTTCCAACTCATCTGCATCAACTTGAAAATCAAAGTTAAGAGTATAACTTGATATTGGAGATGTTGAAGCATGAGTTGAAGTCAAAGCCGTTTGATCACTCTCTTTTAGATTCGAATTTGATTCAACAACATGGGAGTAAACCACAATAGCTAGCGGATTATCTTGCGTCGTTGGTATGATGTGATCATTTGTAGGCGTTTCAACATACTTATCTGAACTGAGGCCCGGATTACAATCTTTTTTCTGTAGAGCCTCAAACAGATTGCGAGTAGAGATGTTTTGTTGAGTGAGTGAAGGGCTAGTATTTTTACCGTTACTAGCTGATTTTTTGTTGACGGTCACAAATCCGTCATTGTCCATCTCAACAACTCAAGGCGGTTGACCATACCAAAAGATTTCCCAAAGAGGAGGTTGGTCCTCAAAGACTAAGTTGGTCTTCTCAACATAGTCCGCCCACCGCTTTCTTTGGCAAAGAGCCTTTGCAAAATCAAGATTATCCCCGTCCACCTCATCGAGAATGGCAAACTGGTTAGAAGAAGGAATAGTTGAATTAGCCTGTGGTGGAGAATGAGTCAATTCGACAACCTTCTGAACAACAACATTTGATCCAACCTGAACAGTCCCATCCAAACCCGAGGGATCCAAGGCAAGCTTCTGGTTGCGTATCACCGATTCCGAGAGCGATCACACCTCTAATAGTCGAATGTCCATCCGAAATTTTCCAGCAAGAGGCTGCCAAATGACCAATGATTTGACAATAGTGACAAAAATCCGGGAGATGTTCGTAACGGAAGAAAACGAATCCTGAATGACTCGTTCGTTCAATCATCATCTTTTTGGGCAAATTAATACTCAAGTCAACATCGATGAGGACCCGTGCAAAATACCCCATGGAACCGTTCAACGTTTTGTCATCAATTTTGATAGGAGATAAATGGCTTAGGCAATCCCCATGATCAACACCTCGGGATGCCAGTACTCCCAACTTAATCCAAATATCCACACCCAAATCTGTGCTATCGAATTGGTAGTATTATCAGGGTCAAAATTCGGTGTCCAAGGCTGTAAGCGAAAGGAACCCGGGGACAAGGACCAAAATCGTTTACGCCAAACAACATCACGATCCGTGAGCTTATCAAAGTGAATATTATAATACCCTTTGCCGAGAGAAATTATCCGAAAAGGAGAGTCAAGACGCCAAAGAGCTTTCAATTTATCATGCAACTGAGGAAGAGTAAGTGGTTTATAACCCGTAAACGTAAAGGGTGCGTCCAATCAATGATTGTTCACATAATTGACGTCGAGACTCATAAATTTCGTCACTAATATGCAGGGAATAGAGATTCCTTTCTTCGTAGGCATAAGCGGAGAATTGACCACAACATCATGCATGGATGCCACAATATTGTTTTGTTGTAGTATACCGCTGTAAGATGGACCAATAGAAAGACCTGATGCAGAAGTCCTAGGCGTCGAAATATGGGCGGAAACCCTAATTGAACCATGAGGGTTTGCAGGTAGAGACGAAGTCTGAGAGCCTCCAGCGTACAAGTGTGTGGGCGGAGTAGGGGTCAAAATTGTTGACAGTGTCGTCGGACATGGGGGTGGTTGTAGCAAGGGTGGAGAAGAAAAGGAGGGTTGATCAACAGAGATTTCAGGAAAGAGATAATTGCCCAAGTCATCCATGGACAAGCAGATGACACGGACAAGATTAATGCCGGCAGGGAACAAAGACGACTGGAATCTTAGAGGAGAGTTTATAGCAATCTGTAATACTAACCACATATGTTATGTGGATAAATACAACTATCTAAAGATAAGGACAAATAAGCTGTAAATCACATAGAAAGATAAACCCAAATAATGATTTGGTTAATCAAGATCCTTATCTACGTTATCACCATACAATGCAAATCAATCGTTAAAACGTGAGCTTCTCAACTGCAGCAACTTTAATAGCGGCGACGGCTCTTCAAAAAAAGATGTGAAAGAAGCAAAACTATGAGATAGTAAATATAATGTTTCTGTGTATTTCTTCATGTACGAGGTTACATGAGTATTTATAGCAATCTGTAATACTAACCACATATGTTATGTGGATAAATACAACTATCTAAAGATAAGGACAAATAAGTTGTAAATCACATAGAAAGATAAACCCAAATAATGATTTGGTTAATCAAGATCCTTATCTACGTTATCAGGCCCCCTCAAGCGAAGCCGGGGCGCACACGGTGAGCTTGTTCCGAAGAAGTTTGAAGCGAGATATGGACAAGCCTTTGGTCAGAATATCAGCTAATTGATCGACGGTGGAAATGAACCGAACAGTAAGAGCACCTGCAGCCACTTTTTCGCGGACAAAGTGAACATCGATCTCTATATGTTTAGTACGAGCATGGAAAACTGGGTTGGCCGTAAGGTAGGTAGCACCAATATTATCGCACCAGAGGATAGGAGGAGTAATTGGAAGTAATAATTCAGATAGTAAAGTTTGAAGCCAACAAAGCTCGGCAGTGGTGTAAGCAATCGCACGATACTCGGCCTCAGTGCTGGAGCGCGCAGTGGTTGTTTGTTTCTTAGCAGACCAAGAGATTAGATTTGGACCTAAAAAGATGCAATAGCCACTAGTACTGCGCCGATCATCAGGAGAACCGGCCCAATCAGCATCAGAGTAGGCATGAAGCGCGAAATCAGAAGAAGAGCGAATGAATAACCCATGATCAATGGTGCCTTTTAAGTACCGAAGAATTAAACTTAACGGCGAGACCAATGAATATCAGTTGGCTGATGCATGAACTGACACACTTTGTTAACAGCAAGGGATATTTCTGGGCGAGTGAAGGTAAGATACTGCAAAGCACCAACAACACTCCGATATAAGGTTGGATCGGAAAATGGGTCACCAATATGGATAGAGAGTTGCTGATTAGGAGCAATAGGGGATGAAATGGAGTTGGCATCTTGGAGTTTGGTGCGAAGTAGTAAGTCCAAGATATATTTCTGCTGAGATAAGAAAAGACCACCCTTTACAGTTGAAACTTGAACACCCAGAAAGTAAGACAAGCAACCCAAATCGCGCAAAGCAAATTGACGATTAAGAATAGAGATAATAGAATTAACGGTATTAGAGCAACTCCCTGTGATAACAATATCATCAACGTAGACCAATAGAAACACCACGACTGATGATTGTGAGTAAACAAAAAGAGAACTATCAGATTTCGAAGGAGAAAAACCCAATTGGATGAGATATGTACTCAAGCGAGAAAACCATGCTCGAGGAGCTTGCTTGAGTCCATAAAGTGCCTTTTGCAATTTACACACATGCGTAGAAAGATTAGGGTGGATGAATCCTGGTGGTTGAGCCATATAAACCTCTTCATTTAAATTGTCGTGCAAAAATGCATTTTGCACATCGAGTTGTCGGAGAGTCCAGCCGCGTGATACTGCGAGGGAAATAACAACACGAATTGTTGTGGGTTTAACTACTGGACTGAATGTTTCAGAGTAATCAAGCCCTTCTTCTTGACTATACCCCTTTGCTACTAACCGCGCTTTATACCGTTCGATAGTGCCATCGGGTTTTCGTTTGATGCGAAAAACCCATTTGCACCCAACTATATTTGCATGACTCGGTCTGGGAACAAGAAGCCATGTACCGTTTTGAATTAAAGCATTATATTCAGTGGACATGGCAGCTCGCCAATGAGAAGATTTATGGGCTTGAGTGAAGCAGGTGGGCTCGACCTCTTGATTTTGTGTAGTTGTCTGATAAAGAAAGTAATCAGATAATTTCTTTGGCGGGCGAGTAAAGTCACGAGATCGAGTAGTCATAGAGTGTTTAGACACCATTGTAAGAGGTTGGATAATATCTGGGTTGTCAGGTATTGTAGGAGCAAGGTGTGAACTAGAAGTACTAGTAAGTTTTGCATTATCCAGATCAAGAGAATCACTACGGAGGGGGAGAGAAGATGGTTGGTTACTAGAGGAGTTTGACAAATGTTCACGTTGTGGACATAGGAAGGAGTCAGAGTGTTGTGATGTGTGCGACGGAGGAGAGGTCGAGGAGGGGGAAGTGGGTGTGGGTAGAGATTGATGAGTTGGTGTAGGAGATGAAAGCTTTTCGGAGGAAAATGAAGAACGTGAGAGAGACGGACTAGAAGACGTGCTTGGAGACAAATGAGATTTGGGTGATATAGGTGATGTAGGAATGGTGGAACTAGGTGCATTTGTGGTCGGGAAATTGGAAGGGATAGGAGATAAAAGTGTAGAAGGAGTATGGTCAGGCTGCATATTAGAGAATGAATGTTTTAAAAATGAGGGAGACATTGCACGAAAAGGAAATTGAAACTCATCGAACCGAACATGACGAGAAATATATACACGCTTAGATTGGGGTTCAAAGCAACGATAACCCTTATACTCCGGACTATATCCAAGGAAGACGCAAAGCGCAGATTTTGGGTCGAGTTTATTTTTCCTGTAAGGGCCTAAGAAAGGATAACATGCACAACCAAAAATTCGTAGGAGAGTATAATTTGGTTGGTGTTTATGTAAGACAAAATATGGAGAGTTGTTACGAAGTAAAGGTGTAGGAAGACGATTGATAAGAAAAACTGCTGTGAGAAATGCCTCTAACCAAAATGATTTTGGGGTGGAGGAGTGAAACATTAAGGTGGTGCCCATTTCAGTTATATGGCGAATTTTGCGTTCAGAAATGCCATTTTGTTCAGGCGTGTGCGGGCATGAGATGCGATATTGTATGCCGTGGTGCCTTAGGAATTTAGACATGGGACCTTTAATGAGTTCGGAGCACCATCACATTGAAAAGTTTTAATTTTTGTGGCAAATTGATTTTCTGCTAAATGTTGGAACTCAATAAATGATGAAAGACAATCACTTTTTTTGTTAAGAGGGTACAACCACGTGAAGCGGCTATAATCATCCACAAATAGAATAAAGTATCGAAAACCAGAACATGATTGAACGGGGGCTGGGCCCCAAATATCACAATGAATCAATTCTAATGGAAATGTAGATGCCCTACGAGACAAAGGAAAAACAAGCTTATGACTTTTGCCTAACATGCAGGCATTACATAGCTTATGAACTGAACTAAAATCTGAAAAATCTAAGATTGCGGTTTTTTGAGGGAAGAAAGCACATCTCGAGATGGGTGCCCAAGACGATTGTGCCAGGCTTCAAAAGATAGTTTAGTGGCGGTAAAAGTTGTTGGTGGAGAGGATGGAGGAACCGGAAGTGTGTAGAGATTGGAATCAAGCTTGCCGTGAAGGAGAGGGATCCCGGTGCGGAGGTCCTTGACAAGACAATGAGAAGGAAAAAATTCAAGTGAGACTTTATTATCACGAGTGAATTTGGAGACAGATAGAAGATTTTTCGTAATGTTCGGGACATGTAAAATATTATTGAAGGAATATAGACGATTCAAGTGAGTAAAAGAAGAATGACCAAAATTATGAATAGGAAGAGAATTACCATTACCAACAATAACTTGATCCGAACCAGCATAAGGATGAAGTTGTCAGATGAGAGCAGGTCATAAGTCATATGAGAAGTTGCACGAAATCGGGAACCCACGTTTGTGATGTTGGAGTGGGTAAGAGAGGCGGTAGAGAAGATTGTTGATTATGATATCCAGCAAAATGGGAAGATGAACCAGCAGGTGAACTTGGAGCATAGCGAAACCGGCATCGTGAGGCCGAATGGCCAGGTTTGCGACAAATTTGACAAGTGCCGCGATACTTTTTGGGAGCATTATTGGTGGTTTTTAATTTTTCAAAGTCATTTGCAGAGTAGTTGGATTTAGTGATGGGTGTGGTAGGATCATATGGTTGATGGGATGAGCGAAAAAAATTGGGTGGAGTAGATCGATGGCTTGGAGAAAGCGAGAGCCGTTGAGTCTGGGAAATCAAAGCATGAGTGGTGGTGTCATCTAGAGGGGAATCAATCAAGACCCTCTGTTCATGGACAAGTAATTTGGCTCGTAACTGACCAAAAGTAGGAGGAGTGTCCAGGGTCTCGATCGAAGTGGTAAAAGGCCGATAAGAAGACGGCAAACCATCAAGCGCAATGAGCACAAGATCAGACTCTGGAATCGGATCTCCAATTGCTGAAAGTGATGAAGAGAGAAGCTGGATTTTGTGAAAATACTCGGCAATGGAAAGAGTATCTTTTCGTATAGTGCGGAGTTGGGAACGGAGTAAGGAGCGACGAGCAAGGGATTGCTGGAGATAAGATTCTTCGAGTGACAGCCAGAGTGATCGAGCTGTATCAAAAACATGTGTGTGGTGGGCAAGCGATTCAGAGAGTGTTGCAGTGATACAAGTTGTGACAAAAGAATCATAAGTGAGCCATTCATCAAGAGAAAGAGAAGAAGCAGAGGATGGGGCAGAGTGTGTGGGGGATTCTGAAGATTCTGTGGATGATTGAGATGGGGTTACAGTGATGGGCAAGGGTTTAGGGAGAGATCCATCAACATATGGAATAAGGCCATTGAAGCGAAAGAAGTTCTGGATTTGAGCTTTCCACGTAATATAATTCGTATGGTCGAGAGAAACGGTGACGAAAGTTTTTATCTGGGAGGCAGGAATAGCTAAGTTAGAGGAAGCCATTGATAGAAGAGAAAGAAAGTTGGTAGGATCGGGATGTTAATCGTGAAAAACTGATACCATGAAAGAAGCAAAACTATGAGATAGTAAATATAATGTTTCTGTGTATTTCTTCATGTACGAGGTTACATGAGTATTTATAGCAATCTGTAATACTAACTGTTGACGTGCGTTTTGGTCAACAAGTAGAAATACATAAAAGGTTTAACACGTGGAAATGAAAACGTGCGTAACGTATCTTTATTTCTGGCTAATTATGCCTTTCTTTGTATTTTTGCCGAGCCGGAATATCGGGGTCGGTCCTTTTTTATCATTTGTTACTATCTGCCTCCTTCTTTTTCCCTTTTCAGACTTTTTTATATCCCTTTTGAGTAAGTGGGTTTACAATAGTCATCTTTGCACTAACTATTCATTAATTAATAAAATAGCAAAAAGGGCGACACATGTCCCTCTATAGTTGTGCATGTCACAAATTTGCCACTTGTCGACTTCTCTTCATAATTCTCTCGACATGTGGCGCTTTTTACACCGATAAAGTACTAAGCATGGGCGTGTGATTATTTTTACGAGGTTGTCGCGCGTGTGCTTCATATTGAAATCCGGGCTCGGGGCTCGGGGCTCGGCTGGCCGTGTTGTGGCCGGGCTCGTGAGCGATTGGGCTCGATGGCCGAGCCTAACTCGTGACGTGTCGTCGCAATGCGTTATTGTTGACGCCACTCGCAGTCGCCTACTTGGAAATGTGTTATACTCGATGACGGGGATTAATTTCTTCCGGCTCGGTGTCATCAAAGGCCCCCAAGTTTGACTTCGAGAGAAAATTCTTTGACGCTCGAGTTAAACTTTAATGCTAATGATGAACAATTAATGGGAAAACGGATTTTTCAAAGGTTTTGTTCTTTCCTGGTACTGTCGCAGAGCAATTAATGCTTGAAACGGCGCATTTAATCGGGTTGCCATAATGACGCATTACGTGGCATCTCGTGGTTGGACCAATCTTGCGCAGAACCAAAAAAGTTACGCTACGATTCACAATGCGGGCGTGGGGACACGACGTTTTCTCATCATGTTTGACGGCTTTGAGCTTTTAAAAGGAGAGTCCTTTCGAATAAACGCCCCGCTTATCGAGGAAACTTATCTATAAATACTTTTGTTTTTCTTCATTATTCACTTTCGCATCCTTTAACCTCGAGCTAAGGTAATTAAACCGAGCGTAAATTTCGGGTCGGCTTCCCAAGTTCGAGACTTCAACTTAGGTATTTTTCCAAATACTCTTCCTTTACCTATAAATGTCTTCTTTTGAAGATAGTAGAGTCGTAGCTATAGTGTAGAAGTTGAAATTGAAGATCCTCCATCCGAACCCTCTGTTTATTTTTCACCAAAGACGGCGATCTCCGTCCCCACAACCGAGTATTATCCAGATATCTTCTCCGCATTCTTCAAGAGGTGGAACGCCCTTGAGCGGACGCACACTATCTTTGACCCGACGCCAAAGATGGCCGCTTATAGAGAAGGAACGGTGTATCAACCCGGATCGGTACAAGAGAATTCCGGTGAAGAATCGCCAAGTGTTGATTCTAAATCGTGCCCGGCCAAAGAAGAAGATATGGATCCATCTCGAGCCGAGCGCGACAACGTAGAGCGAGTAGATGAACTCGTCCGGGATTCGAGGCCGGAAGGCTACTTAGGGCCCATAGCCACCGTAATGGCGACGGCGACAAGGAGGAGGACCCGCTTCGTGTCGAGCCTCGTTGGGCGCCGAGTGACATAAACGATATCCCGAGCATGTTGATGATTCGGGAGGTGGATGAGCTCCGGCGGATGTACCGTATTCCGAGCGGTATCTACTTTTGGGTACCGGACGGCACGGAAGTTCCCCAACTCCACCGGAGGGGTCAGCACGCCGTATTTGCTCCTAGCCTTTTATATGGTTTAAGATTTCCACCGCCGCCTTCCTCACGCGGTGGTTTTGCAAGTGGGGTATGCATCCGACCAGTGCACCCTATTTCTCGGGAAGGATCATCGGTCTCCTGGTGATGTTTCACCCGAAAATATCCTCGCCCAAATTTAAGGAGATGAACGAGCTTTGGTATGGCGAGCGACTCCATCGTCTCGGGTCACCATCCTGGATGGTATTACGTCTGCACCGACCGGGGTATCCTGGACGGTTTGGTGGAGGTCTCCTTCTTCTCCAAGGAGTGGAAGGATAAATGGTTCTCGGGTGAGCGAGTGGCAAGCTCGTGTGGGGGATGGAGAAAATGAGACCGCTTCTTCATCCCCCATCAAATTTTGTTTTTGGTTACTGATAAGTCTTATCTTTTCCCTTTCTCTCGCTTTTTTTCGTTTGATTGTTTCCTTTTCATAATTGTCCTTTCTTTCCATCTTTACAGAACCGGCATCAAAGGGGCCTTTGTCGCCCACTTTTATTCGGGGTCGAGAACATCCAGGCCCGTGGAATCATGGACAAAGCGGATTGAGAGGTTGGCCACCGAGGCCAACTTGGCCGCAAATGCTGTTTGAGGCCTCGCTCGCCCGCCGACCCCGGCCGAGGGGGCAATGGGATGAGGTGGCCGAGCGGAGGTGGAGGTCGAGAGAGTGCCTCAACAATCCTCTCGTTAATGAAGAAATACGGCCCCATTCTCCGGGGGATCACCAAGCGAGAATCGAGCAAGTGCGCCGCCTCCCGCGACGACTAGTCCAGTCCCGGCAAAGATCCGCGCCCGTAGGCGTACACAGACTCCCGAGCCGCCGAGTGCGGCCGCCGCTCGAGGTAAGACAATCGTATTTCTTCCATTTCCTTTTGAGTTGTCTTTTGTTTTTTTTTTGATCTTTCTTCTAATTGATGGTTGCTTTATGGGCGTGGCCTGGATTTGCGTGCACGCCGCAGCAGGTGAGGAATACAAAGACGGCGAACCCTGCGGCGCCGCCATCAACTCGCGGATGTGGAGGCAGCGATGGAGAGAAGATATCCGGCTAAACGTCCCAATATGGAGTGCTTGGAGGAATAGCGGCCGCCTCCTCAAAGGAGAAGAGGGGAATTGTGATGGAGGAGCCTCGATCGATCGGTGGGGTTGGTCAAGCGGCGCCCAACATCCCGAATGTTCACCCCGAAACGGGTCCGCGAACTTTCTCGGATGACCTCGGCAGGAAGGTCATTTCATTCCTCCAAACCAAGCAAGAGATGAATATTGCGAGGGAATGGTTGGACTACGCCCGGTGGTTTGTGGAATTCGCTCGATGTGCCACGCCTACAGAGGAGCAATCAAGGGTCTTACCGGGAGGCGTGTCGCCGCAATGATCGGCTCCCGGCCGTGCCGGACAAAAGGCATCGAGCACTCGCTGTAGATCAAGCCAAGAACAAATTCAATATGCTATGGCCATGTCCGGGCGGATGATTGGGCTTCTTATGGCATGCGGTTGGGGAACCCGCGAGTTGGAGAAAAAATATGCCGACCGGAAAGCGGCACGGGATCTCGCAGGAGGCCTATGCTACCTCCGAGGGTGCAAGAATCTTTTAAGACTCAAGCGGATGAGGCTATAGCTCGCCAACTCCGAGAGAGAGATCACGCGAGGGCCGAGGCAGAGCGAGATCGGGCCCGCAAGGTGAAGAAGAGCTCGGGTTAAGGTCGCCGAGCCGAACGTGCCGCCATTGCCCGGCCGAGGAAATGGAGAGGCGCTATCCGATGTACGCAGGAGGTCAAGAAACCGCCCGCCGACAAACCGAGGAAGTTCGTAGAGAGGCCATTAAAGCTTACAAAGACTCAGGAGTATGCATTCATGTTAACCTCGTGGCCATGCGACTAGTCTCCAAGAAATTCTTGATTTACTTAAGGGGGCGATCTTGTTGCTCACCAGGAAGATTTGCTCTTCTCCGGGAGGCCGATCTCAATACCCTTCCTACTAGAACTTTGGAGGCTTCTAATGCGCAGGGCTCTCCTCCTGGATGTGGAAGAAGTCGCCTCTAGCGGTCGCGATATTCCGCCCCGCTCGCCTTGATACTTTTATATGTAGCCCTGTAGGTAATTTGGCTTCGTGCCTCGAGATGTAACTGCTCCGCCTCCCCTATGTAATTATTTTTGAAATAAAAATGAATTGTTATTTTCCTTTCCCGTGTATGTATTTCAAGCTTTTTGTGGATGCTCGGCTCTTTCCTTTTTGTAAGAGTGTTGCCTGCCTTTCTTCTTTTTCCTCTTATTTTCAAGACGGGGCTCGATTTTCTGTGATTTCAGTGAGGGGTCCGTCGCCTTAATCGATTCTTGCACTCGGGATATAAACCTGTCCATTTCGTATTTGAAATTTCGTGTATCCATTTCGTATTTGAAATTTCGTGTATAAATTGAGTCTCGATTTGCGCTTGTGCGTAACCAAGTCTTGGTATTGTGCTTGCGTAACCAAGTCTTTGATTGTGCTCGGTGCGTAACCAAGTCTTTGTATTGTGCTCGGTGCGTAACCAAGTCTTTGTATTGTGCCTCGGTGCGTAACCAAGTCTTTATTTTGGTGCTCGGTGCGTGACCAAGTCTTTATATTGTGCTCGGTGCGTAACTGTCTTTATTGTGCTCGGTGCGTAACTGCTTTATTGTGCTTGTGCTCCTGTGCGTAGCCGAGTCTTTATCTTGTGCTTGGTGCGTAACCAAGTCTTTATTGTGCTCGGTGCGTAGCCGAGTCTTTGTATTGTGCTCGGTGCGTAGCCGAGTCTTTATTTGTGGTGAGTAAAAACTTCGTTTTCCTTTAAAGAGCTCACGAAATACCAGATGAAGGGATAATTCTTTGGAATCCTATCTGGATCGTAGAATGAGATCTTTATTGATAATACCGCTTCAGGTATGCTACATTCCATGGATGCGTAAATTTTTCTCCACTCAAATATTCTAACTCGGTATGCCCCACGGATAAGACGTGGGTGATCCGAAACGGCCCTCCCAGGTCGGCTTCAATGGGCTCGGTTGAATGCCCGTTATCTTTTTCAATACAAGATCGCCGACCAAATCTTCTTTCTTTTACTTTCAATTGTAGTACCTTTCGCTCCTTTGTTTATACACCGCATTTTTCATCTCGATCGCACCTTTTTTTTCTTCGAAAGGGTCTAGTTCGGCTCGAGCGCGGCCTCATTACGCCTTCTTCAAAATTTGCAATTCTCGGTAGGGGGCTCCAATCTCGACAGAATCACCGCCTCGGCTCCATAAGCTAAAGAAAAAGGTGTTTCTCCAGTGGTTGTTCGATGTGTCGTTCTGTATGACCATAGTACGCTAGGTAGTTCCTCCGGCCAATTGCCTTTAGACTCCTCCAATCTCGCCTTCAGGGTATACTTGAGTATTTTATTAACGGCCTCAACTTGTCCGCTTCGATCGGGGTGGTATGGAGTTGAGAAATGGTTTTTATGTGGAAACCTTCACAAAAATTTCGGAATCTTCGGTTGTCGAACTGTTTCCCATTGTCTGTAATAATTGAATGTGGTATCCCAAATCTACAGATGATAGATTTCCATACAAAGCTCACAACCTTTTCTTCATCTATTTTTGCCAGAGGCTCCGCCCGCCCATTTTGTGAAATAGTCCACCGCCACAACGGGCATACTTGACGCCCCCCTTTGCCAACGGGTAGTGGTCCGATGAGGTCCATTCCCCATTTGGCAAACGGCCATGGGCTAAATACGTAAGTAAGTCGCTTCGTGATGATATCGACTTGTGGTGCAAACCTCCGCACCTCTCACATCTTTTGACGAGGCCGGTAGCATCCTTTCTCGGGATGGCCGAGAGTATCCTTGCCGTATTAATTTATAGGCCAACGTTTGGCCCCAGCGTGGTTGCCGATATTCCCTCATGAACTTCTCGGTGCATAATCAGATCTGTCTCGAGAAAGGCGTAGAAGTGGGATGGAGTATCCTCGTTTGTATAGATGCCGTCTACTAGTGTAAACCGAGCCGCTTGAGTTCGTAGTGTTCGCCTCGCTTTGTTTTCGTGTTGAACTCCTTTCTCTAAGTATTGGATGATTGGGGTCATCCAAGTCCTTCGGCGGTTTCGGTTGTATATATTTTCTTTGCACCGAGGACGGGGCGCATGAGAGTATGACCGTGACATCCGTGATGGCATTCGTCCCCTGGACTAGAGCCGAGCCGAGCTAGGGCATCCGCTTGCATGTTCTCGGCTCGAGGCACATGTAAGACTTTTTGTCTTAAAGTGTGACAACCTTTTCTTGACCAAATCCAAATATTGTGCAATTTTTGCTCTTTTGCTTCAGATTCGCCGTTGATTTGATGAACGACTAACCGAGAGTCACTCGTGCACCAATAGTTGTTTTAGGCCCATAGAGTCGCCATATCTAAGCTTCGCTATGAGCGCCTCATATTCGGCTTCGTTGTTCGTTGCGGGAATCAAATCGTGACGGCCGAGCAAAGAGCATTTTCATTTGGATCGATTATCACGATTCCGCCCCGCTCGGCTGCGGTGGAAGAGCCCAACGAATAATTTCCATTCTTGGTCTTCTCGACTTAATTGTATGGAAGACGTGAATTGCCACAAAATCGGCTAAAGCCTGTCCTTTTATTGCGATGATGTGGCTCGTATATAATGTCAAATCGCTAAGTTCGACGGCCCACTTAATCATCCGACCGGAAGATCGGGTCGGTGTAACACTTGTTTCAACGGATAGTTCGTCAATACTATAATCTTGTGTTCTAAGAAATATGGACGGAGTTTCGCTACCGCGTAATTAATGAATAAGCCGCTTTTCCATTGGTGGGTACCGGAGCTCGGCATCATGTAACGCTGACCGTGTAATACACTTGGATGTTGAATAGAGCCATCTAACCCGATTAACACCGAGCGATGGCGTATTCGGATACCGCCAAGTACAAATATAAGTCCTCCCCTTCAGGTCGGTTTTTGTAATATAGGGATTGAAGATAGGTGTTGTTTGAGGGATTCAAAGGCCATCTGTCGCTGCTCGGTCCACTCAAAATTTTTGTTTTTCTTTATGATTTCAAAGAAAGGTTTGCACTTGTCCGTGGACCGAGAAACAAATCGGTTAAGGGCGGCAATCGGCTGTTAGGCTTTGTACCTTTTTTACGAGTTTGGGGATTCTAGGTCGGTGATGGCCTTGATTTTGTCCAGGTTAGCTTCAATCCCCTTTGGTGACCATATACCCCAAAAATTTACCCGAGCCGACCCCAAATGTGCACTTTTTCGGGTTTAACATCATCTTGTACTCTCTCAAAAAAGAAACATTTTATTAAGATCGTTTAGATGATCGGACATGTACAGTGATTTTACTAGCATGTCATCTACATAAACTTCCATAAATGTGACCTATCATTTTCTCAAACATCTTATTCACTAACCTTTGATAGGTCGCACCAAAGATTCTTCAATCCGAAAGGCATCATCTTCAGTAAATGAATCCCCCGAAGCGAGAGAAAAATGAGGTATTTTCTTCATCTTCCGGTGCATCCGTATTTGGTTGTAACCCGAGTATGCATCCATGAAGCTCATCGGCACGTGTCTCCGCGTGGCATCTACCATGTAATCGATATTTGGCAATGGATAACCGTCGTCCCTTAGGGCATGCTTTGTTGAGGTCGGTAAAATCCACACATAGGCGCCATCGGCCGCTTTACCAAAACAGATTGGCGACCCATCGAGGATAGAGGGCTTCCCGGATGAACTCGATTGTCTAGTAGTTTGTTAACCTCGATTTCGAGCCGCCGCCGCTATCGTAGGCGAGTTTGCGCCTTTTCTCAATGATCAAGGCGAACGTTAGATCAATGTTAAGACGGTGGCACGATACTTGGGATCAATTCGGGCATGTCTGCATGAGTCCATGCGAAGACGCCAAGATTATTTCCCAAAAACTCGACCAACTCGCCGATATGGTTCGGAAGATCATGACCAATACGTAGTTGGCGCCCGCTGGCTTACCGACATTGATTGTATCAACTTGTTCTACCTGGTTCCGCTCGTTTTCTTTTCTTGCTTTGCCCCTCCTTGATTTGCGGGGGCAATTAAATGTCTTCTCATCGCGGCCGGCTCGGTTTCGATTGCGGCCGCTTTCTTCCATCATTGCTCCTTTCCAGGCCGACGACTTGGATTATCCTCCGAACGATCACCCCTTTCTCGCTTCGGATTCCTCTTCGGACAAGGGATTATCTCGTGTGATTCCACCGGTTTGCCGCTTGTTTCTCGCCACGTTAATCTCCACCGGTCGGAGTTTAAGAGAGCACTCTCGTGACTCCCTTTGATTCCCTTTATGTATAGCTTCGCCATCGGCGTTGGAAATTTTATACAAAAATGATATATTGAAACGGCCGCTTTTATATGATAAAGCAATGGCCTCCCAATGATAGCATTGTACTCCGAATCGGCATTGATTATTTTGAATGTTGTCATGACAATCCGTTTATGCAAACCTTGTCCCATTTGGATGGGCAAATCAACTTCTCCTAGTGGGACTATCCTTCCTCCTCCAAACCCCAAAATGCTATCGTTACATGGACGGATATAACTATCATCCACGTTTAATCTTGAAATGCTCGGACATAAATTATCGATGAATAGCTTCCGAGTCAATTAAAATTCTCGCGGAACCTAATACCCCGACCGGTGCCGTGATGACCAGAGGTCGAGAATGAGGATGGACCACCTGGTCGGCATCCGCATCCGAACATAAAGTGGCGGTGGGTTGGCCTTCCTTGATTTCGGCCACCACCAACTTGTCTTTCGGCATTGGTTGCCTGTCTAACATCGCCTTTTCTTTTCCCCTGTTGGAGCGTCTATCCTCCATTGTGTTGGTATTGATCCGACTAACACTTGACATCATGAGGATTTCTCTCCCTGGTTTTCACTTTGGGGCGGCGAGAGCCGGGTTGATTACGCGCTCCGGGTTGACGCTGAGCGATCTTGGTGGGGTGGTAGCTCATGAACGTATCTTTTAAGGCCGCCTGTCGAACAACCCGCATAATTTCCCTAATTAGATCTCGGCACTCGTCGATCGATCGTGACTGTCGATTTGTGATAGGCGCAGAATCGACGCGAATCTAATTTTGATGGCTCAATTTTCGGAGGCCGAGCCGGAGGCAACAAATTCAGACCCCTTCACTTCACTCCATACGGCCGACGGAGTGTGGGTCAAAGTACTTTCCTTAGCGCGGCGACTTCGGCTCTCGCCTCTTGGCGAGCTCTAAATCCGGTGGTCGGGTTTTCCGAGAATGGCTTAAACCCGACCTACCACCATCGGTTCTTTCCTTCCGTCCTTTCTTACGTTCCTTGCGCCGGTGCTCGGGCGGTTACTTTGCCATGGCTTCTTCCGCACAAATATGGCGTTCCGCGCGGATTAGAAATTCTTGATACGAGGTCGCCCCGATTCGTGGATGGAGTAATTAAACCATGTTTCGAGCCATCCGGCCATGGTCGCGATTAAAATGGCGTCATCGACACCTGCCCATCTCTCGAACTTGTTTGTTAAACCGAGAAATATAACTCTTCAGGGGCTCGTCTTTCCCTTGTTTGATGTTTACGAGGAGTCTTTTAGGCGCGGCTCGGACTTTGGACGTTAAGAAATGTGTCGTAAAGGCGGATGCTAGATCCCCCCATGCTTGAATGGATCCTCGCTGCAGGTCCTAAACCAACCGGTGGCTCGGCCGCCCAAAGTCGTGGGAAGGCCCTGCGAGAGGATGGCATCGCTTGGACTGTATAGTTCCATCCATGCTAAGTACTTGTGAACATGAGTGGTCGGGTCGGTTTCCCATTATAGAGGCCGACACGGGGATTTTCAACTTTGGCGGTAATGGGATCGCCAGATTCCAGAGAAAATGGCGACTTTAACAGTGGGTGGCTCCATACTGGGGCGGTCTTCGAGATCTGCTCGCCATCCGGACCGCCTTCCAATTCGTTTAGACGCGACGTGGCGGTGTATTTCTACATCCCGTTCTCGCCATAAGCTAGGACCTTGACTTGATCGACCCGAGTTGTTCCCGCCGTCCTAAACCCGAGCCGAACTTATCGATCGAGCCGGGCGAAAGGGATCAACTCCCGATCGTCCGGCGAACATCGAGTGGGCACGACGATGTCGTGTTTGCTCCGAAATGACTCGCTTATACGACTTTGCTCTTCCTCATTTTCTCTTTGCCGCCTTTCTCATATGACGGACATGTTGTTCATTACCCGAATCGCTTCGGGCTTGGCGAGGAAGCCCGGGAAGTTGAGGATTAATGTTAACATTTAGTTGTGGGTTGAGTGGGTTAGTATTTGCAAGGAATGGAGGGGGTGCTTGAGAGTTCGTGGTAGCGAGAGTTTGTGATATGAGTTGGTTCATTTGTTGTACAAAAGTTGGGTTGGCAATTAGGCGAGCGAAGGGAAACAAAGTAGTGCTCCCCCCCGTTTGGGGTATATTTTGGCCATTAGTAGTCATCTGCCGCGCTTTGGTTGTTCAAATGTTGCTCTTGATCGCACGAGCATTTCTCGATCGATGACTCATTTTGTCTCATATGAAGAAGCCAAACGTTAAATTTTACCTGGTTTTTACTTAACTTGCCTGCTTGGAATTATTTGACCAATACGGGCCCTCCTTCTAGCGCCAATTTGTTGACGTATGCTTTTGGTCAACAAGTAGAAATACATAAAAGGTTTAACACGTGGAAATGAAAACGCGTGCGTAACGTATCTTTATTTCTCGCTAATTATGCCTTTCTTTGTATTTTTGCCGAGTTTTAATATCGGGTCGGTCCTTTTTTATCATTTGTTACTATCTCCTCCTTCTTTTTCCCTTTTCGGGACTTTTTTTATATCCCTTTGAGTAAGTGGGTTTACAATAGTCATCTTTGCACTAACTATTCATTAATTAATAAAATAGCAAAAAGGGCGACACATGTCCCTCTATAGTTGTGCATGTCACCAAATTTGCCACTTGTCGACTTCTCTTCATAATTCTCGACATGTGGCGCTTTTAATCCGATAAAGTACTAAGCATGGGCGTGTGATTATTTTTACGAGGTTGTCGCGCGTGTGCTTCATATTGAAATCGGGCTCGGGGCTCGGGCTCGGCGGCCGTGTTGTGGCTGGGCTCGTGAGCGCTTGGGCTCGGTAGAGCGCGAGCCTAACTCGTGGCGTGTCGTCGCACGCGTTATTGTTGACGCCACTCGCAGTCGCCTACTTGGAAATGTGTTATACCGATGACGGATTAATTTCTTCCGCTTTCGCTCTAAGTCATCACTAACCACATATGTTATGTGGATAAATACAACTATCTAAAGATAAGGACAAATAAGCTGTAAATCACATAGAAAGATAAACCCAAATAATGATTTGGTTAATCAAGATCCTTATCTACGTTATCATATGGTGATATTTCTGACGTTATTTCTGGTTCTATAAGGTTATATCTAGATTTGAAATTTCTGCAATGGTTTTTCAAACATTGTGGCTATTTTCAAACATCTTCATTATACTTGCACAGGCATTCAAGTTCTTGAAATTGAATAGAGAGTAGTTGATTGCATATTGCCTACCTTTGATAAATTAAAGAAAATTAGGGGTGTTTATAGTGTTGGGATAACACTTCAACTAAGTCTATTAAATTTAGGGTTAATTACAAAAAATACCTTTGAGGTTTAGTGTAGTTATAAAAAAAAATCTAATTGTTTTTCAAATTTATAAATATTCCAAAGATAGTTGTTTGTATTTTGCAAATTGTACCTTCAAAAGGAGTGTATGTATTAAGCAAATACATGCAAACCTTAAGGGGTTATTTGATATTTTTAAAAATAACTGTGTTTTTTTTTTAAATTAGGTTAAACTATAGGAATATTTTTTATTATTTAACCGTAAACTTGTTTGGGGCCATCTCCATTAAATGACAATTATAATTTAGAGCTCAACCAAAAGTGATTCGCCTTTTTCTTCGGAAAAAAAAAATGTGATTCGCGTTCGATCTATTTCTTATCAGCTTCATTCTTCTCAAAATTAACATAGCTCCATTGCTATTATTGAGACTGAGAGTCATTGATTAGTCAAATAATAAGTATAAGTTAATTTAAAATAATAGTTGAATAATAAAATAACATAACTTATTAAGATTCGAAATTTGACAATGTGAAAAGTACCAAAAAAATAGTAATAAGATAAGTTAGTCAAACAAGATGACGAGGAATAGATGATGATAAGTTATTAAGAATGGAGTAGTAGATTTTGAAAAGGTAATAAATAAAGATGAAAAGAGTATGCAGTCCATTGAAATTCAACAGAGATTATTGATTTGGCATATATATTTGATTTAGTAAATGGAAGTATTACAAAATTTGATTTTAACGTTTCTTTGACCAAACTAACACTAGCTCGGAAAACGGCCAAATTGTCTCGTGGGCGTACTGCTGCTCCTTGATAGAGTTATTTATCAAAAAAAAAAAATATTCTTTTTGATATATAAGATTTTACACGGAGTAATTTAATTGTGGCATCATAGGCAATTAGGCACTTCAATAGATTTTTTGGTTCATACTTCTCTTGGAGGAAGTTATACTATATTCTTTTTGATATAGTATATACGGTTTTTACAGGAATCCTACTACACCCTGTTATCAGGGGGATTCAAATTAACTTCCACGCTGTGGGTGCCAGCAAACAAACAACACGTCACTCAGGTTTTTACCAGTTGAGCAGGGGCGGATCAGGGGGCCCCCACGGGCCCCTCCCCCCCCCCCCCCCAATTTTTTTTTTCATTTTTTATAAAGTAAAAAGAATTTAAAAAAATTATATGTTTTTTTGAATGGGAAAAAAATAGCTGAGCTAGGAGAAAAAAATTTTGGACTAGGGGTAATAGACCCGCTGCTTTCGCCGCTGCACGTCGGGCATTTTTTATCCCTTACAAATTATCTTTTCATGATTGTTCATGTATTGATATAGTAATTGTTTGTTGTTCTTTTCTTTTTCCCCCTTGATTCTTTTGTTTGCTATTCCTTCTAACATTATAATTATATGGATTATGAGAAGACAATTGATCTTGTTCGTACTCTTATTGCAGTTACATCAACTAATCAATAATATATAACCTGAGATGCATTCTATCCTTATTGCATTTGCAGCATTACTCTTATTGTCGTTATTTTTCCTTTCTTGTAGATTGAAAACTTGTTAAAATTTAGTAAAACTTGATTCCAATTTTTCATTTTTTCAAGTTGTCAAACCTCCGGTTTCTAGCGGCCGCAAAGCTTCGCATCATTTGTTGGAAATTGATTTAATAGTTGGGTTCTGATTAATCAATAGTTCGATCAACTGCTTTTTTAAAAAAAAAAAGCAATAATAAAACAACAAAATGATGAATTACGGCAAATTGTCAATTTTTATTTTTAGTTTTTAAGTAGAAAATTTAAAAAATATTAAGATAAGAAATAAGAATTATAAATATATGTATATAAGTATTTATCGTTGAACCAAATATTCAGCATTAAAGAAACCGAACTTGATACCTATTATCTGTAAAATTAATTGAAACCGAACTTGATACCTAATATCTGTAAAAATGGATTTTCAATTGAAACTGAACTTGATATCTTACATCTATAAAGATGACTTCATTTCCATTGTCAAATGTTCGCCTGATGATGCCGTTGGCTTTAACTGTGATTACTGTACTTGGAATCATTCCTACAAATATTCCATATAAAGATAGATCAAAGGGCATAAACAATTGGGTACGTTCAAATATGTTCTTCAAGTTTGTTCGACCTTTTATCAAGTTTTAAAAATTGTATTTGAATTTGGTTTAATTATTAATCAAACGGAACTTGAACGAATTCTAGTCGAGCTAGACACGAATCGAGTTAAATTAAGTAGTTTGATTTTTTTCCACATATTTTATAGATTTTTTCACTATAATGTAGTCGAGCTTAAATCATGGTTCACATCTTGCCTAAAGGAAAATATGTCAAAGTTTGGTTCAGGATATAAACAAACTACGCTCAAACAAGAATTATAATAATCGATCATCCCATGTTCGAGTATCGAATAAATTTGTTTATGATACAAATCATTCATACCATTCCATTATTTGTAAAAAATACAAGAAATTCTCCAAAAGTTGTGATACATATCATTCATAAATCTAATCAGTGTGTGGAATGTGACATGTAAAATGTCTGCAAAAACAATTCCAAACTCTAGCTTTCATACTAAGGAGGAACTTGTGTTCTATTGATTCAACTTGATTGATGCTGATATGGCATTAGATACACCACATGAGCAGATCGGGTTCACTTGGCATGTCAGGTTGAGCCAACCTAAAGTATTCCTGGAGTAGTACAACACGGACACAGTGTGCGAGACCTAGACTCGGAAGATATGGGGATTGTCTTTAACGAAAGTCTAGGATTTCTGTGAGAAAATCCTAGATTTGCTAGATCGTTTTGGATAAAGAAAATAGATCTTGGAACATATGTACTTTCCCTACAATATCGAGAAATGCCATATCTTATTAGGAACCCGAATCCTACCATGACACAGACTTATCCTATAGGGTGGGTTTTTTTTTTACCCTATTTGGATAGTGAAACAACTTTTCTACCCATTTTTATAAAAAACATCTTTTTTACCCACAAAGACAAAAATACACTTACTAAAGTAGCACTATCGTGTTGCCCCCATAGGGTTGCACGATCGTGCTCACATTTAAGGTGGCACGATCGTGCTCACCTTTTTGGTGGTACGATTGTGCTCACGTTTATGGTGGCACGATCGTCCTCACATGGTGGCACGATCGTACCATGTTGAACATTCCAGTTTTTTTTTCTCTTCTCGAAAATAAGCAAATTTTCCGCATTATACATAATATTTGAAGCAAGAATACATTAATTTAGTTCAAGTGACTTAAACTTGTTTTCAATCGTGTCTTGAATCTTCAAAAATTGAAAACATGAAAGGGAAAAAAAGAGAAGATTTTTATCTTTGGAAAAAAGAAGAAAAGAGGAAAGAAATATTTTTAAACCAAGAAAGAGAGAGTGAGAGGATAAGGACATTTATGACCTTTCATTGAAAAAGTGGGTAGACTAGTGGTTTTTATGAAAGTTGGATAAAAAAGTATTTTCCTATCTCAAAAAGGGTAAAAATGGCCATTTTCCTTATATTTAAATGTGTATTCAGGTTCAAATTTAAGGTATTGAATCATTATTACTTTTATGTGATATATCATCTTAATATCTCCTCTAAGTGTCAACGTCGAGATCCCGACGCATTGTTGATATTGCTCGTGGATTGAGGCGAGAAGTTCCAGTACATTCAAAAAGTTCTTGTTGGTTGATCCATTCAAGCACACTGGGTGCATTGATATTTGGAGGCCATGTAAATGCCCTTTCTGTTGCATTAATATAATATTGTTGAGGTGAACTGGAATCCAATTTTTGCTTTAATCTACTCATGAAGATAGTAATTATGGGTGTGAACGGAATGAGATGCTGCAGAAAAATCTGTTTTTGAGCTTCTTAATTCTCATAATATTTTCAAATGTATAGAGGAGACTCATAGTCTCGTAGAGGAGAGAATGTTTTTCATGATGAGACGGAAAAGCATGCTCCCATCCACTAAATTTGGCTCTGACCTTGTTAATTAAATCCTCAAAAAATATTTTTCCAATAGAGAGGCAACACACGTAGGTTAAGGGCCAATTTTGATATCTATTTCAAATGGAGTTTCATCACTTAATTTAATAACATTAGCATATGCCAAGTATGTATGCGCTATAATTCGGAAATGCCCAATATGCCAAGTCCAAAGAAATCATCCGAATTATGATCTAAAGATAAGAAAGACCGAATAGAATTAATTATATTTGTAATATTTTTTATTAATTAATTTTGGTAATAACACCAAATTAGGCCCATTGCTCTAAGTCTGAAAAGCTCACGAAGACTCACTTTCAAGAAGTACCCAATTTAATCTGCAATTACTAGCTGTCAAGTTTTTGAATTTTCTCTTTGTTTTGGAACTGACTTGAGCGTCCAATGTTCTTCGTCGGAAAAACCCCCAACACTCTCAATGCTTGTTTGTAACACAGACAGCGATTCAATAAGCATTACGTATTTATAAAAGTTCAGTTACTCGAAATGATATAACATCAATACGGGGAATATTATTTTATACACTTCGCATATATTTGTGATATTGGAATAAGAAGAAATACCAATTCAAATAAAGGATCTAACTTAGTTGTTTAACTTGGTTAGTTGGTTAAAGGGTCTACAGTAAAGGTTCTGAGTCTATTTGACAACCTGGTCAGTTTTTTTCTCCACACAAAGGAAATTTTTTATCAACATAATCATCAGTCTATCAGATTAAGTGATAAGTCGATCTTCTGCCGGATTCTATACCGTTGGATTAACACATACCCATGTGGATGTGTGTGTATATGTATTGATCCAACGGCATACAGCCCAGATTAAGATAATATGTCACGATTTCTTTAGAAAACTATTCACAACGAAAAGTCAAATAATCACTCAATTTTTCCAAATAATTTCTCTTCCTTTTCAATAGTTTTTGGTAATTTCCAATGTTTTCGTACATTGTATTAATTAAAGAAGTGAACTCCAAAAGAATCACTCAATTTTCCAAATACCTGTTTCTCCTTTTTTTTTTTTTTTGCTTTTTCTTTTTTGTAATTTTAAATGTATTCATTCCTCCATTATATTACAGAACTGAACTTGAAAAAGAGATTGGCTTTAAATTTATAAAACTACTGTAAATCTACAGTAAGAAAACTACCAAGAAGTAAATATAAGTAGTGACAATATATGTAAATGTATTTAACTTTATTAAATTGAAAGTATTCTTTCTCCTTTTTACAATAACAGGAAATATTACCTGATCATTCCTAACTTGTTATGACTTCAAGATTATCACAATCCTTTGTCTACTACAATGTGCTATTGAATTATTGACTACCATAAAAAGTCAGATTATTTTCTCTTTTAACAGTAATTTATTAGAGAGTTTCATTTCTAATTTTATGAAACTTTGAAATTGTAATATCTTCATTATTGCTGTAATATTTGTTATAAATCAACTGATCACCAAATTCACTAAATTTAACTGCATTATCTACACAATTATGGTCAAGTGAAAAATAAAACAGCAGTAATCAATTCCACAAGCCTCTCCTCTAAAATGCACCTCATTGTATAAATATCAAACTCAACAAATAAAATTACATAATAAATTACAAAATATACCAAAAAAATTCCCTTCATCTCCCCCTCAATAGAGCCTTCTCAGCAGTGTCCATCTCTTCCAATATCCTCTGCTTCCTCTTTGCCGGAATCGGAGCAGTCGGCCCAAAACTAATATAATGGCCCGAAACAGCATTAAGGGCCGAGTACATATCGCGGAACGAGGCCCGGCCCAAAGGGCTTTCTCCCTCCTGTACTTAGCCACCCAAGCGTTGGACGTTTCCCGGAGCTCCGCCACCGCGGCGGCGACGTTGGGGTCGGTTTTATCCAGAGTGATGGTGTTTCTGACCTTGTTGATCACCTCCGACGTCTCCTTTACGTAGTCCTCGTCGGAAGATGCCCACGCGTATGTGACGGGGGATAATAACAGGGTACCGGCTGATAGGGAGAGAAAGTGGCGGCGAGTGGTGGAGGAGGCGGTGGTGGGAATGGTGGTGGTGGTGGTGAGAGTGGCGGTGATTTTTGATCTGATGGGCGGAGTGGATTTGGGGTGGTGGGTGTGGGGGTTATGAGAGTTGGGGAAGCCATGGTTGGGGGAGTGTTTGGGGTTGTGGGTAAAGGAAGTGAAATAGGATTTGGTATTTGGTAGATGGGCTTATCATCTTATCTTGATCTTGTGGTTTATGGATGAGAAGGATCCAAACAGATTCTGCTCTCACATGAACTGTCTTAAGTTACACCTCAAAAATCCAGAGACTATAATATAGACATGTAAAAGAAATAAAATAATAAAATATTGAGCTAATTCCAAAAATCTACGATATTGTTAGGTATCATGGGATCATTATGAACTAAATGGATGAATTTGAGAGAAAAATACCAATTCTATTTCATTTGAAGAATAGATTTAAAGGAGATTTACAAACTCACAAAAACTCTCAAAACTCACTCAATCTCTCAATGATTGATTTTGATCACTCTCGAGATCTCTCTATGATATTCCACTCACAAGGATTATTACAATCAAGAATGAAGCACCTATTTATAGATGGATGTGGGAGGGGTAGGTGGTTGAAGCTTCAACAATGGTGGGCTTGTTGGGAAGCTTCCCTACTTTCCTCGTCAAACTTGATCACCAACTCTTCAAAGATGGATGGGCTAGATGGAGGATGTGGTGGAAACCTAAATTGAATTCTTCAATTCTCCCCCTCCGACCATATCCTAATCGAAGATCCTGCTATGTCTCTCATAACTTTTTTCTCGAGCTTTTCTCCTGTAACCACGCCCGTCGAACGTATGCGATGGATTCTCCTTAGATCTTAACGAGTTTCAATTGTTGTCGTTCTATCGTCTCGCGTATCCAATGATATCGAATGTCAATATGTTTTGTGCGGGAATGGTACATGGAGTTCTTGCTCAAGTCCGAGCACTCTCACATCACTGATATGTACTTGTAATCTTTTTTTGCTTAATTCGAGTTCTTGGAGATAACGCTTTAGCCACAACATTTCTTTACCCGACAGTTCAACGGCAATATACTCTGCTTCATTTGTGGATAAAGCAACACACTTCAGTCTTGATCCCCGAAACTTCCTGCGAAAGTGTAGAGAAATCCACGAAGTTGATTTTCTCTTGTCGGATCTCCCGCCATATCTGCATCTCAGTATAGCCCTCCAAGACCGGATCGGCTCCCAGAACAAAAAACATATTTTTTCGCGTATCCGCTTCAAGTACACGAGAATCCATTTCACTCGCCTCCCAATGCTCCTTTTCCGGTTAGAGAAAACGACTCACTGTTCCCACCTGCGTGAGTAATATCTCGGTCTTGTACACACCATTGCATACATCGGACTTCCAACTGCCAAGAATATGGCACCGATGACATTTCCCGATCTCTTCTCTGGATGAGGACATGCACTCTTGCTCGACTTGAAATGGTTGGCTAATGGAATGCTTACTTGGTTTGGCGTTGTTCATATTGAACCTCTCGAGCACTCGTTCAATATACTTCTCCCGAGATAGCCATAACCTCCTAGGTTCTTTCTCTCGAACTATCCGCATTCCCAAAATCTGTTGAGCCTGGTCTAAGTCTTTCATGTCAAAAGACTTCGAAAGTTCTTTCTTCAGCTGACTAATCTTCGTTGTATCTTTTCCCACGATCAAAATATCGTCTACGTATAGTAGAAGAACAACGAAATTTCCATCTGCAAACTTTTGAATGTAAACACATTCATCTGCATTAATCTTCTTGTAGAAATTTGACTCACCATACACGAGTCAAATTTTGTGTACCACGCTCGGTGCCTGCTTCAGACCATACAAGCTCTTCTTGAGCTTGCAAACGAGATTATCACCTGAAATCTCAAAACCTTCTGGCTGCTCCATGTAGATCTCTTCTTTGAGATCTCCGTGAAGAAATGTTGTCTTCACATCCATCCTGCACTCTCCAAGTTCATACTTGCTACTAAACCAAGAATAACTCTAATTGATGTCATCTTGACTACGGTGAAAAAATCTCATCAAAGTCGATTCCTTTTTCTTTGGAATCCTTGACTACCAAGCGAGCTTTGTGTTTCACCACTTTTCCGCTACCATCTTTCTTCTTGGGAACACCCATTTGTTTCTTAGTGCCTTCTTCCTTTGAAGTTCTACGATCTCATAAGTGGAATTCTTCTCAGCAGAGATTCCATTTCATCTTGCATTGCTTGACCATTTTCTTTGTCCTTATGAGATACTACTTCTTGAAACTCTCGGTTCTCCATCTTGATAGTAGTAGAAGGTAATCGGATTCTGAATATCTTCTAGATGGAATCCGTCTCGTTCGACCTACGAACTTCGGAACAATCGAGGAGATCCACCACCATCCTGGCTTTCTCATGGTATAGGAACAATTGGTAGAGCGGGTTGTGGCTCCCCCCGCTCAACACCTTCTTCTACCTCTTCATATTCTGCTTTTCGGTATATCTTACCGCACTACGTCACCGTCTCTCACGAACGCGTTAAGTGCTGCATCCGAGATTTGAGCACCATATTTGACTTCCGAGACATTGTGGGCTTTTCAATGCCTTCATTGTCTTACTTTCATGGAACACTACGCCCCTACTTCGATCACCTTCTTCTCCTTGGATCCCATAACCTCAGTATCAAATTCTTCATCTCCATAGCCAATGAAAACGCATGGAGTGGTCCTTGCATCATCAGCTTCTGTCGAGCTCTTTGGATACATGTGCATATGCTAAACATCCAAATACTCTCAAGTGGGAGTATGATGGATCCTTCCCGCACCCGCGTTTCCTAACTTCAAAAATTGATGGTCGATGGTGATCTCGTGATCGGGTAGCAAGCAACTCCGATCGCTTTCCCCGAGAATGGCTTTGGCAAAGATAGCCATCATCGAGCATGCTCGAACACGTTCCGTGATTGTGCGGTTCATTCTTTCAAATGACCGATTATGTTGAGGGGTGCGTGGGGCTGTCTTCTCATGTCGAATGCCATATGTTTTGCAATAGGCATCGAACGCTTTAGAAGTGTATTCGCCTCCATTATCGATCGAAGACACTTGCCCTTGTTTCCGTTCACGTTCTACCATGACATGAAACAATTTGAAATATTCAAACACTGATCTTTTGTCTTGAAATACACCCACAACTTTCGAGAAGCATCGTCATAAATGTCGAAAAGTATTTGTTACCGCCAGTGATTCAACCTCCAGGGGGGCCGCAAACATCGAGTGCACCAAACCGAGCAACTCGATCTTCTCGTTAAAGAGGAACTAAACGAGACTCTTTGTTGCTTACCAAATAGACAATGATTGCAAGGATCCGGTCTGGCAAATTCCTTCAACATTGATAAGCTCCTTCTTTATCGGGGTAGACAACCCTTTCTCACTCATGTGGCCAGTCTCGGTGCCACAAATTTTGAGAAGCCTCTTTCGGCAATGTTGAGGCTATCTGTACATATTTTCACATGAGTCTTGTACAACGTGCCACAAATGTGTCCTCGAGCAACTACCATAGTGCCTCTTGACAACTTCCATGTGCTTTGGTGAAATGATTATCATAGCCTGTTTGTCGAGGCAATCCACGAAAGAGATTCACCAAGATCGAGGCACATGCCTCGACATCCTTCAAAGTGATTGTACTCAGACATTTGTCTTTATCGTATATCACCAATTCCTACAATTCCGGAGGAATCGAATTTCCCATCTTCACCGCTCCAAAGTCACGACTTTGTATGTTGTGAAGTAGTCCTTATGAGGAGTTACGTGGTAAGACGCAGATCTACCACCCATTCTCAGATCTTCTCTTGAGATATGAAGGCATGCCTCATCATGGGTTGAACAAAGCGCTACATCTCCGGAATGATAGCTAGCGTTTCTCCACCCTTATTCTTTGGTCGGAACCGCTCGACCTTGCTCTTTCTAGCCATTTATAGCGATTCTTCTTCATATGACCCTCATTCCACAATGATGACATTTATATGTTGGTTTTTACGCCATCGGTGGATCTTCCCCTACTTTTGCCTCTCCGCTTTGCCTCTACTACTTCGTTGTTGCTTCCGTCTTTGTCTCCCCGATTTTCCGTCACAAGGGGCATGGAGTGGGTCCGATCTGTGCCCATGTCTTTTTCTTCCGCCTCCTCATTGAATAGGGCATCCTTAACCATAGACATGGTAAGTTTGCTTTTACGGGGCCGAATTGAAGAAACAACTAGTGTTTCCCGGTATCGGAAGTGAACCGAGAAGTAGGAGAGCCTCGCATTTCATCTCCAAGTGGCATCCTACGAGGCGATAATTGGTTTACAAGCTCGAACTCACTAGTATGCTCGAATCAAAGTTCCATTTTTCACCATGTTGACTAAGCGCCTCATTAATGGGGCCTTATTCCGAGCGGTCTTGGCCTGGTACATGTCCTCCAACTTCGCCAGGGCATATGCGTCTGTCTCTGTGCGACATGGTGAAAGACACTATGGTCAATCCATTGCCGGATCGACCAATAGATTTTTTATTCGACTTCTTCCACTGTTGACTTGGAAGCATCAGGATTAACACCCTTTAGCTCTATGGGGTCGAACAAATCTTTACAGTTGAGTAGATCTTCCATCCGGGGTTTCCATAACGTGTAATTGGTAGCATTGAGCATAATCATAGCTCCAGAAGATGATGTTGACTCATCCGTGGCCATTTTCACCTTCCAACAATTAGTTCACAAAGATAGAGATTGAATCTCACGAAACGGAGTATACCGTCACGTCCGAATGGTCAAAAATGGTGGAATAGACACTCTGGGGTTAAAATTTCAATTTCTGAAAAATTTGGGATTGATCTGCAATTTTCTGAAAATATAGGGACCAAACTGAAATATCAAGAAGTTCAGGGGCCAATCTGTAATTTCTGAAAGTTCAGGGACCGTAATGAAATTTCAGAAAATCTGGGGTCAAAATGTAATTTCCAAAAATTTAGGGGTCAAAAATGAAAAATATAAAACTCAGGGACTGATTTGTAATTAACCGGAAATTTGCATGCAGAGATTACTGTTCATTGTCTTCTCCGAAATTCCGACAGCTCGTGCGGCCGTCCGGCGTCCGTTTTCGATCCGAAAACACGTCATGCACTCAGATCGGCGAGAATCAATGGAATGCTGAAAATTGAGTTTTAACAAACTTTGTAAAACTCGAAATTTCAGAGCTCTGCAACTTCCTAAGAGCACTCAACGAGGCTCTGATACCACTTGTTAGGTATCACAGGATCATTATGAACTAAATGGATGAATTTGAGAGAAAAATACCAATTCTATTTCACACAAGAATAGATTTAAAGGAGATTTACAAACTCACAAAAACTCTCAAAACTCACTCAATCTCTCAAGGATTGATTTTGATCACTCTCAAGGATCTCTCTATGATATTCCACTCACAAGGGATTATTACAATGAAGAATGAAGCACCTATTTATAGATGGATGTGGGAGGGGTAGGTGGTTGAAGCTTCAACAATGGTGGGCTTGTTGGGAAGCCTTCCTACTTTCCTTGTCAAACTTGATCACCAACTCTTCAAAGATGGATGGCTTCTAGATGGAGGATGTGGCTGGAAACCTAAATTGAATTCTTCAAATATTTCGGGAGAATAGAACTAAATATGTTCCCGACTCTTTTTTGACATTTTTACGGTCCTGCACTTTCTTTTAACATTGTTACGCTTTTTTCAATTTTGTTTTGTTTATGGATTATTTTCTATGTTATTTCTATTGTTTCGTATTTGTTTCTATGTTGTTTATTTTGTTTCTTGATTGTTTTTATGTTGTTTCGATGCCACTTTACATATTTTTTTACGTCTTTTTTTGTTCACATGTTGTTTTATATATTATTTTTGTTGTTTATAGGTTGTTTCTATACTGTTTTTAATGTTGTTCTGATTTTTTTTATTGTTTTTATATTGTATTCGATATTTTAATGCATCCTTTTATCTATTTTTAAACTTTCTCTGTTCATGTGTTGTTTTTTATATTGTTTCGGGTTGTTCCTATATAGTTTTTAATGTTGTTATGTTGTTTCTTGATTATTTTTATGTGTTTTTTACGTTTTCAATACAGATAAAAAAAAGTGAGTTGTGTTTTTCTATTCATGTATTGTTTCTATATTATTTTCAATGTGATTTTTTTAAGATGTGTTGTTTTATGTGTATATTTTTTGATTTGTTTTCAATGAAATGAAAATATATAAAAAGAAAGGAAAAAGTCCTGATCACAAGCCGATCATGTAGCAAAGGAAAAACAATGCAAAATTCAAAAAAAAACCACAAAAATAACTTAAAAACGCAATTTGAGTGAAAGGCGTTTCTGTCTCAAAGATTTTCGAGTTATATTGTCATTTGTTGTGTTTGCACGTGCTCGAGTATCGTCTTGATGGTCTGATGGACCTTGTGGAATGTCGGCCCAGGATCCTCTAGCTACAATGTCCAAATTCTTCATAGTTTCTGAGGAAGCACATGAGTGAATGACAAGCGGAGTAGTTGAAAAGACGCATAGCTTGGTCTTTAAAGCTTCTAATTTATTTTGTTCTTCTTCATCTTGCTCTTCGTCTTCCGCCATATCGGACCACTTCTTTGGGACTATTCCGCCATGCTTGAAAGCTCTCCGAATGACGTAATTACTAAGTGTTAACACGTAATTACTAAGTGTTAACACGTAATTACTAATAGAGTTACTGTTATTCACGGTCTCAATGGCCTTATTTAAGTCAGCCTTCTCCTTGTCAACCAACTGATCAGTCTGCGCCTGATTATGAACATTATTTGATGGTTGCGGTTCGTAGACCACCAGCGAACGCTCTTTGTTTTCTTGAGCGTCTTTATCATTGTTCTTAATTGTCTTGTTGTCTCCATTGCCATGCAATTCCCACCATCAAAATTGGTATGATTTTCCTCTTGTTGTTGACGATTAACATCAAGCTCCTCAAAGATATCGAACGAGTTCCAGGTTGCAATACCCGATGTAGAAGCTCTGTTATCCGGGTTGTCTTTCGAGGGTAGTCCCTTTTTGTTTTTCATTTGTACCTAAGTTTCACCCATCTCCTTATCCTTTTTAGCCGGAGACCTCCCCCTATTATAATGCCTGCCCGCCGAACGACTATGAGGACGCACCTCAACATCTGCATGTTTTACCTCTTGAGTTGTGGATTGTCTGCACTGATTAATGTGTAGGTCCCAATGGGTGTGATTAAGATTTAGAAGGGGTGGGTTGAATAAACCTTACCAACTTTTCGATTTTAGTCCTTTTAGAATACAGAGTTAATTTCAAAGCTATATCCTTGAGGGACAGCTAAGTTAGTTAACCAGCAGAGTTAGCCACTCAACAGACTCGATTGAGCTGTTGATAGAATAACTCAGATGTTTAGTCTAATACTTAATTTGGCTGTGATGAGATTTTCAGCGGAAGACTTAACACCCTTGAATTTGGTTTAAGTTTGTTTTAACACTTGGTTTTAGCACTTTGTTAATTATCAGTTGGATAGCAAATTATCAGCAGATATAATATGATATGCAGAAATAAAAATGTTGAAATGTAAATAACACAATAATTTTTATAGAGGTTCGAAGATGGGGTAATTCTTCTACTCCTCTCTTCTCCAACTCCTGGAGGAATCCACTAAGTATTGATCAGAGTACAAAGTGATTAACACCCGGTCAAGTCTTGATCACACACCGACTTGCTCCTTTGGGACTCGATGCCGGAGATGCCTTGATCACTCGGTTTGGCTTCGTCCGACTCGCCTTCTTCACAGGGACGGTTGCGCTTTGCTCTTGCCCACTAACTTGCTCAAGCTTCTTGGATTTGATCACAAAACCCTCCAATAACTTGAGACTGGTTCGACCTTGAACCTTTCTACAATCCTCCTTGGAAAGTAGACCCCTTTTGCTTCTTCAAAAGTTTTCTCTTCAACAGTTTGAAGTTGTCTTTCCTTCACAGCGTAGTGTTGGATCGATTTCCTTCGAGAGTTAGGCTTGAGGATTTGCTTGAATAACTTGAGAATATTTTTGCAAGTTACAGTTCTAATAATTTCTTGATTGTTCGTGGTTCAGGTAACCTTCTCTCAAAGTGATTCCTCAGCCTTTTATAGTGAACTTTCAAAAATCTGCCCGTTGAAGAGATATGCTGATTTTCAAAAGTCACTTGTGTTCGTTGGCTTGTCTTTTCTTGGTCTTCAATCTTGAGATGTAGATCTTTCCTCGTATTAAATGAATATCCAGCTTTTCAGGTTCTGACACGAGGTGCAGTGCTTCCCATTGGTTTATTCCTTTTGCACGCTTCTGGCACTGAGCACTTTAAGACATGCGCAGCATGGAAGTATTACTTGTTTAGGTAATATTCTTGACATTTGTGCAACGGATTCTTTTCAGTTAACTCCTCTTTGCAGCTGCCTTTTCCCCAGGTGACTTGAGTCTGCTCCAATGATTGAAAGACTCATCTGTCACTTCAACTTGACTTGGCTTGGCTTCTTTGGTTGACTTGACTGACTCTTCACACAGTTGTGTCTCAGCTGATACTCCTTCAGTCGAGTCCTTGACATTTCTTTCATGCCATACTCAGCTGCTTCACAGCGGAGTCTTCATCCTAGTCTTCAGTTGACTTCTTGTATATCCAGGCATAGCTGACTTGACTCAGCTCGTACAGCCCTATCTATTACAATACAAATTACAAGAAAAATGGGGTGCCAACTTTCTAGTCTAAGTTTTACAAGGCATTCATCAAAATCTAGACAATAAATTCCCCAACATAATGTTATGACATACAATCCGACAATGAACACAATATTCTGGAATATTTTCATATCCGATAGAAACATAAGAGCCATGTCCTGCTCGTTCAACCATTATGCATTCCTGAAAAGGGGAGCTAAGATCTATTTCACAAGAACATGAACAAAGTGACCCACCTCACCCGTTAAAGAACGGCTATCAATTTGCATGAGAGTACCTATGGCGCAAGCCAATTTCGTAATCAACGAAGGATGTCAATATTCCAAACTAAGCTCATAAATATGAACCCAAACCTGAGTTTTGGACGTGTTAATCTTGTACGGATTGAAATTGGGGATCCAGTTCATAATGCAAATTGAACGGAGATAAATACCATGTAGACTTTTGAAAAAGTCGATTATTTTCATTCAAATCCAAAAATTGAATATTGTAATATCCCTTTCCCAGGGGAATGAACTTCCAAGGGAATTTGATATTCCATAGCAAAGCCAATTTCTTCCTGAGCTCTTCCCAAGTATGAGGTTTCGTGCCCTTCAGGAAAATCACACGACCGATTAGAGAATTTTTGAGTTCCGTAATTTTTTGTTGATACAAATCCTCGTCCATCGTAACATAAAAGTAATCACATTTTTTTACCGTTTTACAAGATTCCTTCGGCGAGAGAGTTTGGGCAAAAGAAGGCTTACTTGTCGGCCAAGATACGTCAAAATTTTGTTGAACCGCATGAGATGAAGAACATAGAATCCCAGCAGGTTGCTTTGATTCGGTGTGGTTATGAGAAATCCCTGCACCATCAGTTTTGGAGCCCAACAATTCCCCATGCAAGTGCAGGGACGGAATAGGGTTAGGGTTTGAATCAACCCTATCGTAAACCCTAGCGTGAGAAGAACGGTCGAGATTCTTAAAGGGGACACCGGCGTTGGGTACCTACCTGAGAGGATCATCTACCCCGACGTTGACCTTCGAAGCAGCGTATGTTGTCATAAATCCCGATGAGTTGTAAAATTGCACGTCGACTTGCATCGAGTCAGAAGGAGGTCGCTTGGAAGCATTGTGTTCAAGTTTAGGAAATAGTATCTGATCGAAATCCATGAGAGGGGTATTCCTCAGTCCTCACCGGTGGCGATCGAGAGTTAATGTTGATCGGCGAGGTGGAAGGGAACGACGCACATTGGCTAATTCCGATTTTTTAGGAGCATATTTTAGGGTTCCCATCCCCTGCGTGATAAAATATAAATGGAACTTGATGAGCTTTCGTGTATATTTTTTGATTGTTTATAAGAAGTTGTGTACAAAATTGATTATTTATGGAGGCAAAAATTATATTTTTACCGAAATTTTATTAGATGAAACATGTTCGAAACAATTTTGAACCAACAACATAAAAAATCCGGAAAATTGGCGATAGCGTAACAAGATCCGGAAAAAAAGACGGGAGCATTCAAATGTCCAGAAAAAGAACCGAGAGCATGAAAGAGTTCTTTTTTCAGAAATATTGGGTTATCCCTAATATATGTGTGTGTGTGTGTGTGTGTGTGTGTTTATATTTAGGATGGGCTAAAATTGGGTAAAGCAAGTTGAAATAATTGGGCCAAAAATATTAGAGATGTGCGATTGGAACTAGCTAGCTAAGGGGAAAGAAAAACTTCTTCATTTTATGAATTTGTTGAAGTTACGACGAAAAAAAAATAGAAACAAAAATATGAACGTGATTAATATACTTGTAGGCATATTAGGAAAATATGAATATTAAAAAAAAGTATTTTAAAGTAAAATTACTACTTGAATTTATATGAATGTCACTTCATGACATTCTTATTTAGAATATAAATCAAAACGCTAAATTAAAGTAATGGATAAAGCAAATAAACGAGAATTGTGTGCATAACCATAGTTGTTTGGTAAAGTTAAACACTCAAGGATGATGATGATGTAAATAAGAAAAGTATTTATGTTGTCAAAGAAACATCTGTTAGTTAATATGCGTATCATATTTGTATAGTACCTGTACGTACGAATAATTGAAAAATACTTCTATTTCTCGTACACATTCTGAAGCGGCGTTAAATATTCCGTACCTTTCAAATAAAACGTTTAATACTCGTATTATAGTTATCTCTATAATACTTGGTGAATAAAGCTTCATTTTAATATTTTTATAATATTTAAATAAATCAAAAAATCATTAAAAAATTATTTATAAGTATAATTACAATATTATAAAATAATAAATAAGAATATTAATAATATATAAATATAGTAATTATTATTAAATAATTATCTTGGATTTATGTTAAGTTATAATTTAATATAATAAAAAACTATATATTAAGTTTTATATAATCTAAGTATAAATACAATTCACTTAAAAACTCACTAACTATTATTAAATAATTATTTTCAATTTGTGTTATAATTTAAAGTAAATTAATAAAGTACCTAAAATTAATATTAATATAATCTAAACATAAGTATGAATTACAATCTATGTAAATATAATGTTAAAATAAGTCGTATTATTACTCCCGAACAACTATATTATATTTGTATAACCCGTACGTCTACGGTTCGTATATTAAATATTTCCATATTTTTTGCCGATTTTTTCGCCGTAACTTTCAGAAAATATTCATAATATACTCGTACGTAATAAATAACGAACTTTTCCCGTTCCGTATTTAATTAACAGAGCAAAAAACAAATGAAAAATATTTACTGTAAAAGGGCAATAAAAGATCGATATAGAATATTATAATTACTCTCTCCGTCCCAATTATATAGTCCAATATTCCTTTTTGGGATGTCCCAAATATATAGTCCACTTTTCCTATTTAATATTACTTTTTCCATTCTTTTACTATTATAACCCTATTTAATATGCATTTTGTAACCCACACTATCCATTAAATGAGGGCAAATCAAGTAATTTTTTTACACATTTGTAATTTCCAATACTTTTTCTTAATCGGTGTGAAAAGTCCAATTTGAACTATATGATTGGGACGGAGGAGTATATACTTTTAAAAAATAGCTGGGTAGCGGCCAGCGGTATAGCTCGATTTACCTCCGGCTAACCATGACGGACTTTTGGATAAATAGTTCGGGTCAAAACAGATCTGGATTTAAATCGATCTGCCAAAATTAGTTTAGCTCTAACTCTTTTTTTTTTTTTTTGCCAGTTTAAATGGCCGGCCATCAAGTTGTGACATGTTTAAAATCGCTTTGGTTAGAACAAACAATCTTTTGAGGAACGTTCATTTGCTTAATAAAGCTTATTAGGCCCATTAATGTGATGGGCATAACAATCCAAGTCCAATGTTTAGAAGATCAATCTAACAGGCCAAGCCCAAAAGCTTTTGGAAACTCTTCTGCTAGAGCAACGATGGATTCGCCGACTAATACAATCCAAGATGATCAGATTTGCCACTTTTGAATGAAATGGTAATAGTAACTGATGCTCTAAAATCTCGAAACCAACCAAAGCTTCGGAAAGCTCCACAAAGCAAGTTCTAACTTCTAATTCTTCAAATGAAAACTGGTCTACAATATGAGCAAATGTTAGAAGGCTCCATGGTTATTCCATGAAACCTTTTCGATGCTTAAGTCAACAAAATGATTCTAAAGAAAATTAAAAATGATTAGATATGATTACGTACCTTACAAATGAGATGAGATGAGATGTGATATTTATAGTGGGGACGTGGACTTGTATAATGGTTTGGATCCCGTAGGTCGATGATTTGAGAATATAATAATTTTTAGGGCGAATTGATAATTATGTCATAATCGAATAATCGAAGAATCATTGAACATATAACTAATATGAATTACAACAACAAACTAAAACTTTTTTCCACTACGTGAGATCGGTTATATGAATCATATCATGCTATGATTTGCGGTCAAAGGCCATATAATCGTTTATTGTGTTGTCCGTATAGTCTATTTGGTATTCTGTTGGAGAAGCGCAAAATGAATTGGATGAAGCTAAGATGAGGTTTGTGTTGCTGAGGTATTTTTCTTTTTTAATAAGCATGCATCATATGTAGTCGGTCCCAAGCCCGAATAAAAGAAGAGGGTTGCATTAGGTCAATAACTAGCACAAAATATTTGTCTATCTCACCATGATATGAATCATATAGAAGCTAACCACTTGATCTATATTGCGAAATTCTTGAGATAAAACAAACCTTTTAGACGTCTATTCGATTTTTTTCTTAAAAAGACCAAATAATTTTTTTTATTACCAATACAAAGTTTATTTTGAAATAAATATAGAAAAATTGAAAATTGGAGATTGATACGTGTGCATAAACTTATAGGTGGATTATTAAATTTCTTATTATGATTTATTTCTTACATTTTCTTTTGTTGGAAGGACATTAATCTTAATTAATTTGGTTTCCTTTTACAAAACAAAAGAATCTTCTTAAAAGGTATAAATAACATTTTACCTCAGTGTGATGCAAGTGGTTTAATATTTAATTTCCCAGGTTCTCATTTTGGTTCGATCCCCACCACATTCACCCTTATCAGGATTTTTTATTCTTTTAGGATTGCACTAAGAAAAAGTTATATTATTTACTTTTTATTATTAGATATATTTAATATTTTTTAAAAATTGATATTAAGATATTTAAAAAAATTATTACTAAATACTTATAAATATTTGCACTAACATTCAAAAAGTAAATAAAATCTACTAGTGGTCAGGCGTTAGCACGAACCAAACAATCTTTTCGGGAACGTTTATTGGCCTAAAAGAGCATATAAGGCCCATTAGTGTGATGGGCATCACAATCCAAGTCCAATGTTTAGAAAGGTCAATCTAATAGGCCAAGCCCAATATCTTTTGGAAACTCTACTGCTAGAGAACTATAAATATGCCAAATGTCTTAATCGGTTTTCACTCCTGTCTAAGACAAGTTTCTAGTAACTATATTAATCAAGAAAGTAAGATCAAATTTGCTACTTTTTGAATTAAATGGCAATAGTAACTGATGTCGCTAAAATTTTACGATCACCCAAAGCTTCAGAAAGCTCCAAAACAACAAGTTTGGAGTGAATTCTTTTGGATGAAAACTGGCCTACAACACGAGCAAATGTTAGAAATGTCCACGGTTTTCCCATGAAAGTCTATTAGATGATTAAGTCAGCAATAATTCTAAAAACAATCCTAAGGACTAGAGCGTAGAGTATGACAGCGTACCTTTGAAATAAAATGAGATGTGCTATTTATAGTCGGGACTTGGGCCTCACGGGCCTTGTATATGGTTTGGGTCTCGTGGGTCGATAATTTAAGAAATAGTATAATTTTTAGGCCGAATTGATAATTATGCCATAATCAAATAATTAGAAATTTGTTAATAATTATATTTTAAATTACCCACATCAGTACCATATTTTACATGTTTTTAATCAATTAGCAAAACCCTAGCCCTTTAGTTTTTAGGGTAATACATAAAAAGTAACTACCTAATTTATCTTGAAATAAAACAAAACTTTTAGACATCTATTCAATTTTTTTTCTTAAAAAGACCAAATAAATTATTGGACTACCAATAAAAAAATTATTTTGAAATAAATGCGAAGAATTAAAAATTGGAGATGATTTGTGTGCATAAAATTATAGGTCGGTTATTGAATTTCTTATTATGATTTATTTCTTACATTTTCTTTTGTTGGAAGGACATTAATCTCAATTAATTTGGTTTCTTTTTACAAAACAAAAGAATCTTCTTTAAAAGGTATAACATTTTTTTTTCTTTTGAGAAAGTAAAAGGTATAACATTTTATTCTTGTTCAATTGGCTAAGAAAACATAAATTTCTCAAACAATAAAATAATTACAAATAAAATGTAAAAAATAAAGTTCCGATATTACTATGTAAATCCATTGGCACAACTGCAAATAGGTCAGGCCAAGCCGACCCAATACTGACTTGCCAACCAGATAGCAAAATCCGATTAGGTCGAGCCATCCCGAAATTCCATTGGTCCAATATTTTCATGGTCCAATCTGCCCATATAGTATAATTTGCTTCGAGCTAGCCGGACCATTAGTAAAACACGGTTTTCTTCGGACTTCCAAATTTAGGGCACAATATAGCCTTATGACCGGGCCGTTTGAGCTAGCCCAATGTACCGAACCCAAATTGTTAGCTCTATCCATTGGATCTGAATCCAAGAGTTTTAAATTTGCAAAAAGAAAAAAGCCACCAAAAAAGAGAAACCACAGCCTTCAAACCCACCGCAGAAACGCGCCTGAAAAAGAGCGTGGGGCTACTTTATCACAAGAATAATAAAGTAGGAAAAGGCAACAGAAAAGAAAGATATGTCCATGTCCACCATCATCATTTCAGCCGGGCACTTTGCTCTTTCAAAACCACCCTATTATCCCCTAATATACACACACATACCACCGCTTACTTATTACACCCCATCTCTCTCTCTCTCTCTCTCTCTCTATTTCTCTCTCTTGCCAACTCATTCTCTCTCACATACACACACTTTTCATGCATTCGCAATTAATGCACCATCTTCTACCCCCCAACAACAGTGTTTCTGCTCCACTGCTTTCTCTTTCTCTCTCTCCCCAAACATACTTCTCAGATAATTTTACAGTTGGTTGGTCTTCGCTTTTTTTTTTTATATGTATGTTCATGCAGAAACTGAAAACTTGAATCTGCCCATCAAGAACACAAGGTAACTTCTTCACATGTTTTCTCTCTGTCTCTGCTCTTCCATTTTTCTTGGCTTTTCAAATTGTTACTAAAGATTTGATCTTTTTTCTTGGGTTTGCAGAGGTCTCAAACTTTCATTTTCTTACAATTGTTCTTTCGTTTTGTTTTTCTTGTTTCTAAAGCGAATTTGAAATTTCGTTCTTTTTCTTGGTGCTATTGCTTGATCTGCTGTTTGCTTTGCCTCTTCATGTTTCTATTAAATATATTTTGTGTTGACGAATTTACATTCTTTTTCTCTTTCTTTTGCTGCTTTTTGCTTTTCTATTTTATTCCGTAAGTCAAGAAAATAAAGAAATTCCAACGTTGAACAAAACCATCTTTCTTCATTGCCTGCTTTCCCTTTTTCCTGTTCTTTATTTTGGTTTACTAGCAGTAAGGCAAATATACGGTTCATGCTCTTATCTTTTTGGATAACATTGTGAGCCAAGATTCTTAGAAACCCGAGAATAGATTTTATTTTTATATTTCTTTTAACTTTTGTGTCTTTTTTTTAGATCTATGGGTACCACAAAGTTCTTAATTTTAGCTGTTTACCAATAAAGCATTAATCTTTTCGGTAACTGAAATTAATTCCTTAAGTTTACCTCGGTGGATGTGAATTCAGTCATGGCAAAAAATACTTAAGAAAATGCCGGTATTTTAAATTATTTGGATTTGCTTAAAGGTTTATCTTGTTTTATGCTTGTGTTTTGTGGTGGGTTATGTGATAACAATTCCATGATTACCCTCTGTCTTCGTTGGCTTCAATTTTATATTGGAAAATTATTGTATGGTACTATGGTAGCATGAAATCTTCAGACACAGTTTAAATATGAGAGATTCCCGAAGAAGGACAAACAGTCAAGACAGCCTTGTTATAGTTTTATATTCCCACTTCACATGCTAAATCTGAAAAACTCAGAATTGTTTGATTTTTGGAGTTTTACTTCATGCATCTGTCACCGTATTTTTTTATATATATGTTGAAATTCTAAATAATCAAATGCAATTGATTAATTAATCTCTTTTCTACTCCTTTTAGCTGGCTATGGTTATCAGTATACGTCTTCATCAGCGAATTCAACATTTGACTGAGAGAAAACGGAATCTAATTTACTATAATTAGTCTTAAACTGCCCTGGTCTGCTGTATTAGAATCTTGTTTCAACTGTTTTATCTGGTTATCCTCTGAGATCTGTTTACCGAGAAGAAGAAGCTCGTTTTTCTCGATTTTAAACCAGATGGTCTGTTTCTTGATCTGAGAAAAATGGGGGGTTGTGTCTCAATTAGCAGTCAGAGTACTTGTAGTAGCAGGAGTAATGGAGAGAATATCTCCGTCATGTTTGTGGATAGATATGTTTTGGCGTAAGAGAAGTAGGCGAACATTTTCCGACCATGTCACCACTTTGCATCATCTCTCGTCGGCTCGTAATCGGATATTCGCCAACGGGAGGAGCAGTAGTTCTTGCATATTCACTCAGCAGGGCCGTAAAGGCATAAACCAGGATGCAATGATTGTGTGGGAAGTAAGTCCTCCATTATTTTCTGTTTTTTGAGATTATCTTTTGTCGAATATTGAACTTAACGTGTTCGATGTTTTGTCTGTGTAGGATTTTATGGCTGAAGATGTTACCTTTTGTGGTGTTTTTGATGGCCATGGTCCGCACGGACATCTGGTGGCTCGTAAAGTTAGGGATACGCTGCCGCTAAAACTATCGTCTTTCGTGAACTCCTTTGAGTCGAAGAGAAACGGATCTAGTGCAAATTGTTGCAATGGAAATGTGAAATCGGATGTCGTGGATTCTGTAAAGGATACCTCTGTGGAGGATAAAGTGGAGTCGTCGTGGAGAGAAGCTTTTCTTAAATCGTATAAGGCCATGGACAAAGAATTGAGGTCCCATCCTAATGTGGATTGTTTTTGCAGTGGTAGCACTGCTGTGACTGTAGTAAAACAGGTACTTATAGAAGACAATTCTGTGTTGGTCTCATATTTGATTTCCTCATGTATATATGCTAAGATTTTTTTGAATTATTGAAGGGTTCAAATCTTTTCATGGGCAATATTGGTGATTCAAGAGCAATATTGGGATCTAAAGATAGCAATGATTCAATGGTGGCAATACAATTGACAGTTGATCTAAAGCCTGATCTGCCCAGTATGTTCTCATGTGATAGAATTTGTGATTGCACGACTTTTCTTGCTTCATTTTCTTTTTTTCCCTTATTTTTCGTTTTTTTGTTTCGTTTTGATTAAGTGCAAATTTTAAGATTACTGCAGTGTATACTAGCATACTAGCTGTATTTATGTTCATTATTATTTGAACAGGGGAGGCAGAAAGGATAAAACGGTGTAAGGGTCGAGTATTTGCTTTGCAAGACGAGCCTGAGGTGCCTAGGGTTTGGTTGCCATTTGATGATGCCCCCGGTTTAGCAATGGCTCGAGCATTTGGCGATTTTTGTTTGAAGGAGTACGGAGTGATCTCCATTCCTGAATTCTCTCATCGGATTCTCAGTGACCGAGATAAATTCGTTGTTCTTGCTTCAGACGGGGTACGCCTTTCAGTTTTATAACCTCTGCGTCTTCATGTGGTTAATTTTATCCTATAATATCCATTTTATTTTTCATAGTTAATTTGTCATTACTGGAAATTGTTAGGATCTGTCTCTGAATGTGAATAATTTTAGGATTTTTCAGTTTTCATCTTTAATTATCCAAATTAGCGTGTCTCCTGTCCAATGAGATTCATCAAGTCCATCATTTTTGTTGATTTAAACCATTGAAGCCGTGCATATGATGAATAATGGTTTTCTCTGACATCCGTAAAACCCATAAGAACTTACCAATTTGCACACCTAATGTCGGAGTTGAAAAAGCTGTCAGAAATCTAATGAGGTCTTAAACTTCATGTATGAATGAAATCATCCTATAAATACACTATGTCCATTTCATGTTTTAAAGAAAATAAGATTAAAGTGTTACTGTTTAAACAGTGGAATTTTAAATTACTGAGAATATCAATTGTTTCACAACTAATGCAATGCAATGAGCCTTTCGTATAAACCATAGTTTCTGACCTACCAAAAAGATTACTAAGAAACAGGTTCTATATCGCATGACTAAGTGTTAAGCAAGCAACTATAAAACGGCAAATTATTGTGTTCTTAAGCAGTAGTGTTCTCCTTTAGTTCCCTCTATACTTTATTGATGTAATAAAGCTCTTCAAAATGAGTCCTTGTAAATAATTTTGACAATGACACATTTCTTGATGTTTCTATTATGGTTGCTTAGGCACAGAGGGTAAAACCTTGATAGTTGGTGAGAAAGCTTGAGCTATGTGTAATTTTAGACGTCATCCCTGGTTATGGATGACAAAGCCTAACAATGGCTCCTTTTATATTTGCAATATATGCATATTCAATGTTTGTTCTTGTAGATAAATAAATTTTACCCACAATCTAATGCATCTTAGTTCAGCATTCCCAATTTCCCACACAATAGTGTTCCAATCAATCACTTTTAACTCCGTGCATGACTGTCAGTCGAGCTGTGCCACTCTTTTCCTATATGATTGCCCCTTTTACAGGCCTTGTCTTTTGAATGAAGTGAATCTGAATTTTCCACTGGCCTAACTCGAGCAAATTCCATTTATCACGTTCACCTAAGAGAGAGTCCTAGTTTCCATAGGTTAGGCCATATTATTCCTCTTGCAGCAATCAGAGAAACTAGGATTTTTTACGAGGTTTCAGTAAAGCCATACGTGATCCCTGGATATGATTGTGGTAGAACATCTGATGATTCTTTAAAATAGTCGCTACAGTGCACATCTTTTATGTTCGTACTTTGATGTGAAATTCTTGGATGGACTGGGTTCAACACATATGGTTTATCTTTTGCCATTATATCGAGGAGTGGGTAAAATGTGAAATCCGCCCACACCATATGTTCCTATGGCCATTAATGGAACGGGTGCATTGCACTCCGTCCACTGTTGAACGACCCGTACTTTTTTTATTGCATTCTGCTGTACTAGATTGCATGACTAATAAACCATTAATGAGGAAAAACTTCATACTACCTGGTTTGAGATGTTTTGGGGAAGATTGAAACATCTCCCATCAACCTGCCCGCTAGAAGAGTAAACGAAAATGGAGAAAAAAAATAAAAAAAACGATAGAATATACAGAGAGAAAATAAAACGAATAACGGGAGTACAAAAGAAAATCAAGTTTTGCCTTGTAGTCCTTGGTTTCTTGTTTGGAAAGTCCATTGAAATGCTCCTGTGCCAAATATACTTCGGTATCTATTATCTTTTTTTTCTTCTTTGTGGCCAAGCCAACCTGAGTCGAATAAATTTCTGTTTCTGAATCTTTATAAAGTTCAACAGGATTACAAGTACTTCTATTTGATTAAATGCTTGGGCAATTAATTTTCTTTTCGAGTTTTGTCTTTTAAATGGGATTTTGCTCGTATGAAGCTGAATTCAAGGGGGAAAATAAGGCTGAGGTCTCAGCTAAATGTTATGGCAAGTAATGTCGTATTATTTCCTTGATATATAACCACATATTAAAGGGGAGTCTCTGCAGGTTTGGGATGTCCTAAGCAACGAAGAAGTGGTCGAAATCGTCTCATCGGCTCCAACAAGATCGTCAGCCGCTAGAATCGTGGTCGAGTCCGCCGCTCGTGAATGGAAAACCAAATATCCGACGTCAAAGATGGACGATTGTGCCGTAGTTTGCTTATTTTTGGACGGTAAAATGGACGCCGAGTCTGACTATGAAGAACAAGGCTTTTCTTCTGCTACCCTTCAAAGCAATCATTCTGGTAATGCCGTGGAATCGGACGATGGACAGAACTCGGAGCCTTGTCTCCAGAGAAACTACACCGTCCGATCATCCGAGGAGAATGATCATTACAGTAAGGTGGCCGTTGACGTAGAAGGCGGAGAAAACGGTGCTGCGACTGAGGATCAGAATTGGTCGGGTTTGGAAGGCGTCACGAGAGTGAACTCGTTGGTTCAACTTCCGAGATTCTCCGAGGAAAGGCCGAGGCCTTGATAGAAAAACATCATCATTTGATCGTGTTTCGTGTAATATTACTGTTTTATGTGTCTCGGAAATCCAAGAAAGAAGTTGTTCCTGGATTTGATCGAATCTTGTTTATGGTTTTCCTTGCTTATGTATTTAGCCCGTGTTGTTCATATAGGCATTTGCATTAAATTTCTGTTTCATGATCACCATGTTTGAAGCTGATATAGTACAGAAGGAAGTGAACCATCCTCAATGGTATTAATTTCACCAGCATTTTACTATAAATCGAACAACCTTCGGTCAATGTTTTAAAAATCGGACCAGTAAGTTAGTCTTGCTACAGGTTTAGGGTTCAACTGGTCCGATCAGTTCAATAGGTGCTGATCCACTTGGTTTAATGAAAATTAATAATGTTTTTTTATTGTATCCTATAAAATGATAATGTATACATAGATTACTATGTAATGCATTTTGCAAATGACTAATATATAAATACCTAATTTTAAAAAATTCTAACATAACTCAAAAATTCAAATATTCACATAATTGTAACAAAATACTGAGTTTAGAATTATAAGTTAATATAAATAATATTTTTGAAAAAAACAACTAAACCTTAGAAATAAATTGAAAATCGGTTTTTGACCTATTCAACGCTCACAAAAACGATTTTTTAGGGACTTGTTGGACCGGTTTGGCCACCGGTTCCTGGTTGAACTGGTCAGACCAGCCAGTCCAATTTGAATTTAAAAACTTCAGGAATTTGTACTACAAATCTATTGCACTAATTATTTTACTTTACGTCCTCTATTAAACTGTAAATAATTGTCATTATCTGTACACTTTACAGATAATAAAATTTTACATATGGCGCATAATCCAAAACATTACATCACGTAATAGGATTTGCAATGAAGGATTTAGTGCCCTTTTTACACCTCATGATATTGAAATTCAGGTATTAATAGTCACCAGAAATTGGTGGAAGGAAGATTTATCACCAGAAAAGAGTGGCTCTAACAGAAAGACGTAAATGAACAAGTGAACTGAAAGGTCGGTTCATTTATTTGGAGAGCATAATTTGCTGTTTTTTATATATAATAAGTATAAAATAAAAGGGAAATTAATAAACATTGTAGCAAAAAGTGTCCCTCTCATGCTACCAACCCAAGTGGGCTGTTTGATGTGTGTTGCAAATTTGAAATATTTAAATTGTGTCTTGTCTATAATCTTGGTGTTCAGCTGCATGCCAGAAACAATCGGTTTCACAAGAAAACTGGAACAGCACATTCGAAAGGGACCTGGCACAGTTTGTTGTGTGAACTCCATTGGTATTTTTAATTTTAGGGTTAATTACAAAAAGTACCTTTGAGGTTTAACCTAATTACAAAAAACTCCACCTAAAATTACAAAAAATACCCCGAGGTTTTATTTTGCCTAACATTTATCCCCTTCGTAAGCAAAAAGTATATCAAAATCTCCCCTCATATTTATAAAAATGTTACAGTTTACCCCTTAGTTTTAACACTGAATCAAACCTCAGGGGTACTTTTTATAATTTTGAAAGTTAGCTTGGTTTTTGTGTAATTAGGTCAAACCTCAGGGGTACTTTTTGTAATTGTCCCTAAATTTTATACATGTGTATCAAATCAGATTTACAACATAAAAAAGTAATCTAGTATTATTTGTTTATGATGCTGCGATCATTTCAAGTTAAGGTTTCTCATATAGTCCAAAGTCTTCTTCTCCTAAAGCTGAAAATCTTCTACTGGAAACTTATCTGCAACACCAGCAAACGTTAGACGAACCATGTGGTTGTCCTAGGAAGGCCCCTCCGACTCTCAAGTCAACACGGTGAACGAGAGAGAATAATATACAGTAAACGAATGCTGAATATGAATTAAGTGAGATTATAAGAGATTAACTTACAAATGAAGCGGATGGACCTTTATATACCTGGGTAGCGGGCCTATGGGCCACGTAGGAGAAAATGGCTCGCCGGCTGGATGCGGACCTCGTGGGCCGGTTATTCCATATGTAGCCCACTAATTAATAGATAATTAATGGGATAAAATCAATATATAAATTGAATAGTATATTAATAATAAAAGGACATATTTGCCCCCAACAATTTATTTAGAAAAGAAAATTAATTAAAATCTTTTAAGTGTCCATTTAAGATTGCTGATAAATTTAGTAGAGAAAAATTAAGATTTGAAAAATATTCCATTTTTTTTGGAAAAAGAAATGCAGATAGAGAAAATAGGTGTGGTGGAAAATTAAAGAAACTAATATGCATTTCTATTACATGTCAATTACTGTGGCACATTATGCCAAATCAAGTGCGAGGAGCACTCTTCCATTCTATATGTTAAAAATTCAATATTTGCTTGGGTCTACTTTATACTATTTTCCTTTTCTATTTTTAAGATGCATACTATTTTTCTCTGATATATAACAAAATGATACGGAATTTTAAATGATTTTTTTAAAGAAATTTATAATTTAATGTATTTTTACATTATTGCTCTCATAAGTAGGGCTGAAAACTAGGTGGTGTCACGGTATAAATAAGATGGTATTTTAGGAATTAAAACTTTATAATATATATTAGATCCTTGAGAAAAGAAAATATAAGTCATAAATATGGAGAAACAGAATAATAATAATCCTTTTGGACCACATGAATAGTAGGCTTTGACGTGTCCTCAACATAATCATTTAATTCATTGCCATTAATTGAAACAATGATCAATTCCCGGATTGTTTGTTGATACAATCATACAATGAAAAGTCGTCTTAATTAATACAGAAGAATTTAAGATCTACTTTCATTAATACATATTATGCTCAAGTTAAGGTTAGCTGAAGTATCTAATGCATTTATTGGCCGTTCATTCCAGGTTTGCTAAAGGGTTTGTGTGGCTTCATTAATCTATTTCCTTTCAGTTGCATTTGCAATTTTGAGATGATTTAGATTCGAGAATTTGGGGAGGTCAAACAACTCCACGTAAAATGAATTTGAAATCCATCGAAATAACTCAAAAAGTAACTTAAAATATGAGCTTAAAATTTGAAATTCATTGTAACCAAACAAAATATAATTAATTTGTTATTATCAATTTGAAATCATTAGTTTCAATTCCTTCCATCCAAATACATCATTAATGAACAACAACTTTGTTTTTAGTCCGACCCTTATATTTTATCTCATATTTTATTTTATCAATATACACACACATACACAATATACTCGTTAATAACACATATCACTAATATGCATGTGGCGCATATTAATAACTTAAAATACAAGATAACATATGAAACGGGACGGATAATTGGAAGCAAAATAATATTTGAAAGGAAGAAAAGTTTTTATTGATAATGCGAATTATGGTTCAACTACTTGCAGATAAAGACCTAAAAATTATTTAAAAGAAGTCAACAACCCTAAACAAATCCAAAATCAAATAGAATGTTGAAATACTTAGATGCACAAAAAAGTGAAAAAAAAAGCTAGACGAAGGAATTTCGGACTTGAACACTTTATGTCCTTCGAGAAAATGGGTTTTAATAAAATTGGACATCGTCCCAAAAAGTTACAGTTTTACTATTTTACTCATCTTATATCGATACATTGTAGCCCAAAACGCTGTGACTCGTTCCACATGAATTGCCCCATCTGAGAAGAACTCATCCTCGAGTAATTCGGATAAATAGAAGGTTCAACAGGATGATAACCCGATAAATCAGCAATACTTAAAAGTATGTGAAATGCCCATTGATTCAGAAAAATCCACCACATATGCATTATCATTGACCTTGTGTATAATCTTTTACGGATCATATTTCTTCGGTTGCAACTTATGATATTGACCTATTGAAAACCGTTCACTGCAAATGAAAACCATCACATTATCACCAACTTCAAACAGATTAACTCGTTAGTGCTTATCCGCTACCATTTTAAATTTTTGATTCATCTCTAGCAACTTTTGACGAACTTCAGCCTGAACAATCTGTGCATCCTTATCTATATATATTAGCCACTGCAACACTAAACCCAGTGCCTTTAGGTAATTTCACCAAGTCAATAACTTGTCTTGGCGGCCTTTGGTACACGACATAGAAAGACGACTTTCCCGTACAACTGTGAACAACACTATTAAAAGCAAACTTTGCCTAAGGTAAAACTTGATCTCACTGTCTCCGTTTATCAGCACAAATACAACGAATAAGATTACCTAGAGACCGATTGACAACTTCCGTCTGACCATCAGTCTATGAGTGAGTTTTGTGCTGCTGAGATTCAAACAAGTATCAAACATCCTCCATAAAGTAATCCACAAGTGACTAAGTAATTTTTTGTCATGTTCCGAAGTAACAGGTTTAGAAACGTGTGGGTGAGTTGTGCTGCTGAAATTCAAAGAAGTATCAAAGATCCTCCATAAAGTAATTCAGAAGTGATTAAGAAATTGTGTCGCGATCCGCAATAATGAATTTAGTAATGCAAAGATAATTTACAACATACGTCGATAAAATAAAATATGAGATAAAATACCATTTTGCGTTAAATAATTCAAATTGCTTTATTCCGGCCCATCATGCATACATTCGTTTTGGTATAAAAAAATGCACAGATACCACGTTCATAATCATAGTTCAAAATTCTCCGTAATACAAATTACCCTTCATATACGCAACGATCAATGCATGCAAATAAATACTCTACAACAAACATTACAAGTACACAATCCTTTTAACTCACCGCCAAAATAGTCATCAACTCGAACTATAAAAGCCCCTCCAAATCCTCCCACACTTTCACCATCACCAATTTAGCAACTAACAATTTCCCAATAAAAACATTCTTCTTCTCATTTCCTCACCACATTCTAAGGCAATGGCTTCCACCCTTCAAACCTTCCTCACTTTCTTCGTCTTCTTCGTCCTCTCTTTAACCTTTCAGGCAGTCGCAGGGCGAAACATTCCGACAGACGCCAAATTACACCCCGAGTGGCTCGGGCATTTTGATGGCTCGGTGCTCATTCCGGGCATCGGCCGTGTCATGGTCCCCAAGAAAGGTTCCCATTTTCCCTACAATCCCATAACCGGTGCCCCAGGCGGAACTGGTGTATCAATCCCCGGTGTTGGTGGTTCGACTGGCGGTGCAAGCAGACGCAACTATGTTCCTGGCGGCGATGACACATTTTTGCCCAACCCTGGTGTGGAGGTGCCTAACCCTATTGGTGGAGGGGTTTCTCCACCATCTGGCCCTTGAGTTTTTTTGCTAAGCTTTTCTATTTCAGTTTTCAAGTGAAATAAGTAAGAATGATGGGAATGTGTGTTTTCTATTCAATCTTTGAGATGGGCTTGCACCATTTTTATGTTTCAGTCTTTAATATTCTAGTTGTACCATGTTTGCCATCAATAAAGAAAACTTGTTTTCTGCCCCTTGAGTTGTGTTTGGACCTTCGGTCTTAGTGAGTGGAATTGCACGCTTCAAAAGTATATGTAACTTTAATTCATCAACTAGTGATAAAACTTGTTTTTATCAGTGATTAGAAACTTTATTGTTTTAGCATGAAATAAATGCGCCAAGGTTTGCCTTATAAACCATATGGAGGGACATGTCCACCAAACAAGCTGGTGCTACTAGACAAACTTTTGAAGCATAATAATGATGCACCAAATTCATTAATTAGTGAAATCTGAAAATAACACTATTTTCGCAGGCAGAGATGTGTATTACTCCATCTACACAGCAACACTCATGCTACATCAGGTGTATGTACACATATATACACCTAGTGTGTAGACAAAGACTCGTTTTTTAATGTCCCATTTCATAAAAAATATGAATATTTGTGTAGCAAATGGTATACCAAGTGTAGCATATAGAAGACCCATTGAACAATTGTGTATTGGCTCACCATCCAACAATGAAGTATTTATTGAAAATTGATTACATGAGGCTTCAGTCCCTTCCCATGCGATTTGATTATTTGAAGAAATCCACGCTCAGTATATTTACATGTTAACATAAATCAGATTCTTTTTTTTTTTTTTTTTTTTTTTTTTTTAGGGGAATATAAACCAGATTCTTGTTGGGTAAATTAAGTAGCAAATAAATGTTCACCAAAATAACCAAGAAATATTGCATTCCAGGATGTTACCAGGCAAAACCATTGCACAAGAATATGATGCATAATATATGGGTAAGTACCTAGTCTCTCTTCATTACCTAGAATCACATAATCCCATCATCAGGTACCGAAACCATTAAGCATGCATTTCTTACAGTTTCTTCTAACGTAATTCAAAAGGGCAAACTCAAATAACTAGCAAAACTGGACCGAGGCTGAAAAATAAAAAATCACTGTCGGAATATTCATCAAACAAAGCACTTGTAAGAATTGCAATGTCAATCGGTTCATTCTACCCACACACACACCAAAAAAAAACAGTACGACCACACGAGAGTTCACTTTGAGCATGTCATTACAGCAAATTGCGAATTGTCTATGCCACGTCCGTAAATCACCTTTTGAGAACTTGAACAAAGATGTAACGCCCCATGTAATTGATTATCCTGCGGATCAGGGTAAAGACAAGCCACGGTGAGACAGCAGATTAAAAATTCCAAGAAAAATAGGGTAAATACAGGCAATGCAATGCAGTTTCAGCAGAGTTATTTTCAGCAATGGAATATCAAGTCAGCATGTACAATCAGATGTTATAGCTTGTTAAAACAGTTCCATTTTTTGTTTTTTTCTTGAGAGCAGGAGCTTACCAATAAATATTACATTTTTTGTGGGGTAAAAAAAAAAAGAGTAAATGGGCAAGCAGCATTCATGCCATATCAATTTTCACACACCGTTGTGGGCGAAAAATAGAACACTCAAAACTTGGACAAAACAGTCAACCCCAGCATCCCATCAACGAGCTTCATGGGAAACTAACCTTATAACAAGGAATAATCCACATGAGAGATCACTTAGGCAAGGTTATGTGAAGAAAAATCTATATAAAGACTGCATGAAAAGAGTTTTGCATTCAAAGTGAGGCATATCTTTAAAGCTAGAATTGATTGAATTCATCAAGCAAAGAAAAAAAAAAGAATAATCTTCCCAGGCACTTTCTGAAATGATTCAGCTCTCAAAAACACATCTTTTTAGGTGATTCCTAATCCAACTATCAGAGTTGTGGCAACAAAAGTCATTCACATATCATCAGTGTTCTAAAAAGCGCTAGGCAAGTCGGACGGCAGACTGGGGCCTAGCGCCTAGGCGGAGCCTGGGCAGGGTTAGGCGGGACCTGGGGGGACTAGGCGGGGCCTAATCGGAAGAATAATGTAGGCGGACAAGGGGGGCCTCGCGCCTAGGTGGGGATTAATCGGGGATTTTTAGAACAGTGCATATCATGAGTAATTTGTTGATCACCAGCCACTTTATTAATATTTCGTCCTCTTTTTAAGGATAATTACAAAAACTACCCCTGAGGTTTAGCCTAATTACAAAAACTCGAGTTATCTTTCAAAATTACAAATACCCCCTTAAAGTGTTACAAAACCCCTTGAGGTTTATCTTTACCTAACAAATACCTCTTCTTGTGGGTGCAGTTTGTAAGAGAGAAACACATGTCAAGGGGGTTGTAATTTTGAAGGATAACTGTTTTTTTTTTTCTGTAATAAGACTAAACCTTAGGGGTAGTTTCTGTAATTAACCCCATATATTATCCTCCATGTCATTTGAAGCAAGAAATATAGACTCCAATAAATCCAGGTCTGGCTGAGGATTGGTCATAGAATATTTTATTTACAAGAAAAATAACAACAGAATACCACCTCATAAAACGGAAAAGATAAAGAAAGGTTACTCCTTGACACTAAAACTTGCAGAACATATGGTAAGAAGACAGCAGGACAAATTTCCAGCCTAGATTAGTTCTAAAACCTTCTATTTTAGACCAATGGCGATCTCTCCAATTATGTTTTCTCATTCTTTTTTATGCTCGCAAACTGAACATATACTGAAAGCTTTACCATTAATAGCAACTGATAAAGGAAATTTGCTAATTTGTAACTGCAACCATATTCAAGCATCCTAGAATCAAGCTTCTTTTAAAGATGGGAAAGCCGAGCTGCTCATATGGACGGGGAAAATAAACATATTTAACATATTTTGAACTAAGAATCCCTAGCCATCAGTTGAAAAAAAAAAAAAAACAAAGAAAGAAGCTTGAGAAGAGTTTTCTTATTACACCATAACTTAGATGCTCTACCATTTGAAACCTTTCTCCACCCCACAACTGCTACCAACTGACCAACTACGCTTTTGTAGAAATCACCAATTTTCAAGTCCATTTGATAAAGATTTGTCATTTCAAATTTTAACTATCTGCAAAAGCATTAAAGAATGCAAATTTCATTGGGAAAGGGCTCAATGTTGCTTGGGATATTAATCAACATAGTTTTTTTTTTTTTTAAATGAAATTATATCCAAGTTTTAAGGGTTTAAATGATTTCTCTTCAGAGTAACAGGTATGACAACTTGGCAGAGCTAAATGCCATGCTCTCTTTCATCCTGCCTCCATTTCTCTTTCATCATGTAAATTAAACAATTAACTATAACTTTCTTCCTTAGTCATCAACATCCTCTAATTTAAAGATGTACAATACAAGTTTTTTGCATTGGGTATAAACATAGTTCTTTTTCTTTTAAATGAAATCATATCCAAGTTGCATATAAAAGATCACACAACATACTTCCAGTTCCAGATCAAAGTATAAGGCAAGGATATAGAGATAGATGAAACTGAACAAGTTGAACAAATGAATGCTGAATTGCTGGCTGACACATCCCAAAGATGCGCTGACCGAATTTCAATTCTCTAAAATTTTCATTTCTTGTAAGTGATCCGAGAAGCTTCAAGTAGGAAGAATAGTAGCATGAGTTTCAAGCAGTATTTTCTGTGGTGTGCACCTTATTTTGCTGGGCTAGTGAAATCTCAATATTTGACTATTTCAAAATATTTCCTTGTTTTTATTTTATCCACTTGACATAATATAACGAAAAACACAAGTGACGAGGAAACATCTGGATTTGAAACCTCATGTTCCACTTCCGCTCACATTTAAGTTAAACTCCAGAAGCCATTACTGAATTAACAGATGAAATAGAGAAGTGGACATCCCACATTTCACACTTAATTTACCTTTGGTTTTCATAAAAGAATCCCATATGCCCATGAAAATTGATTGATCATAAATACCTTGCACAGTTCTAATTAGTCTTTTGCATTCAACTCATCAAAATCAACTGCCTCCCGGTGAAAACTGAAACTCTTTTGACTTTTGAGATGTTTCACATTGAAATTTGCTTCAAAGGGTTGTAGAATCTCAAAATTTCAGATCCAATATGAATATATTCGTAAAATTCAAGCACGAATGCTTCAAATGAATGTACCAAAAGGATTCAACAAGTGGAGTCTGGTGAGAGGAAAACTAACAGATTTTGGAACCAGCAGGACATAAACAAAGTTAGTGGATCTATAGGAGAACTAGAAAAGCAGGAAACCTTTCTTTCTAGGATGAAGTATAGAAATCGAACCCATAAATCAAAATATTGCCATTCTCTGTTGAATATTTTCATGCTGCTGAAATAAAATCATTTTCCTCCAAAAAGAACATGCTACTCATTACGCTCCAAAATATCTCCAAAATAAAACCAAACATGCATTTAAATTTCCCTAATACATTTTCCCAAAACATCCCAAATAATACCAAACATTCCATTTTTTAACAACCATACTTGATTCATATAATGCCCGTAATTCCATTTCCTACTGCAAGATAAATTTAACATCCATTTAAACTTCTCATTATACACTCACACACAGAGATAAATGGGGAAAAAAACAGAACAGTAGCAAAGGGAAGCCATCGATTTAAAAATGTGAAATTCGAAAATATATACACATATAACGAAAGATCAGGACCAAAAATGAGAAAATGAATCGTCAAAAAGATACCTTCTTGAATCAAAATCCGACCAATTTGAAGAGAATGAAGCAGAGGAAACAGAAGAAGATGCCCAAGAAAAGGTAATCTACAAAGACGAAAAATGTTTGCGATCCGTGGTTCTTGTTTACGGCTTTTTTCTTGTTGGTTTGCTGCTTTGATACTGTTTCTTGTTCTGCATTGAGTTCAAGTTTCGCCATTGTTTTCTTTGATGTATTCAGCTGTAATAAGCAGATCTCTCTTCCTCTTCAACAAGTTTCCGGGTTTAATTTTGCTGGTCGTTCGTTTTGTATCCTGCGCTATGTTGTCCGTTCTGTTTCTACCTTTTCTCATCATTTTCATTTCTCTCTTATTTGTTTTGGAGGTGGAGAAAATGACAAAGTTAGCCTTGGGTATGACAAAAAATAAAAAAATAGTTCAGTCTTTTTTTTTTTTTAGCATCAAAATTTCATTCGTTAAAAAAAAAAAAGCTTACAACTAATTGCAATATCAAAAAAAAAAATTGCGATTGTGTGGCAGTTCCTCTTCCTCGCTCTCTACTCTTTTTTTTTCTCTCCGTTCTATCTAAAATAACCCCCTAAAACCTTTATTCCTTTTTTCTTCTCCCTCACTCACACTAGCCGCCCCATTCTATTCCCTTCCCCTCCCTTTCCATCTCTTGCTTCTGGCCGATTATGGCCGAAAATTTCTGGTCGGCCAGAACCCTCTCTACGATATTTTTTTTTTTTGGTTCAAGATCCGGGCTTTGGAAGTTTCTTCGTGGTGGCCGGCCAACAGTAGGCCGGTGGCAGACGACTAGCAATGTCTAGTCGCCAGTCAAGCCTCTCCAGCCCCGCGATGTTTCTTTTACTCTAGATTCGACTTTGATGTTAGTGTTCAAATCCGTGCTTTGGGTGAATATCGTGGATGCGGGCAGTGGTGGTCCAACCATGGCTCAGTGGGTGGTGGGCGGCGACGGTGGCAGATGTGAGGGAAGAGGTTTCTTGTTCGGGTTTTGTCCTCTTTTAGATAGCTTGGTTTTTATAGTGTTGTTGATTTTTTGTTTGTAATTTTGTACTTTTTTTTATTTTTTTGTTTTTTCCGGTTGAATGGCGAAATCCATGGGCGAGTCAATGGTGCTTGATTTGTAGTTTGTAGTTTGTAGTGGTTGCTTGTGCCCGAATTTTGTGTGTGTGTTTTGCTGTTTGAGTCTCTTTTTGGGAGGTGTTGAGTTTTCATTTTTTGGGGTGTGTCGATCTCCCATTGCCATTGTGTATGCAAGGTGGTTGTTTGTCAATGGGCATTGTTTGTTCGTGTGTATGAGTTTGTATTTGCAATAAGATCTTTCGCTTTGGTTAAAAAAAAAAAAAAACAAATTGTGATTGTGTGGCAATTCCCCTCCCTCTCTCTACCTTTTTTCTCTCCATTCTATCTAAAATAAACCCCAGAACCATAATCCTTTTTTTCTTCTCTCTTCCCCACACCAGTTGCCCCCTCTCCCTTCTTCTCCCTTCCCCTCCTCTTCCACCTCTTGCTTTTGGTCGGTGATGATCGGAAATTTTTGGTCACCGGCTAGAACCCCCTCTACGATGTTGTTATTATTTGGTTCATGATTCGAGCTTTGGGAGTTTCTTCGAGGTGGAGAGCCAACAGTGGGCTGAGGGCAGATGAGTGGGGAGTGGTGGTGTTGGGTTGTGGCTATGGATTTGGGGGAGGCAGAGACCCATTTTCCTTTTTTGTTTTTTTTTTTTTTTGGTTTTTCGGTTGTTCGTTTGGGTTTGCTATAAAAAATATTTTTGTTTTTTTGTTGGTGTCTTTGTTTTCCCAGTTAATTTGTGAAATTCGTAGGCAAGTCATTAGTTTTTGTATTGCAGTTGTTCGCCAAAAATTTGTTTGGATTTCTATATTGCAAGTGTACACTATAGTTTATAGGATAATGGCAAGCAAGGTTGTATTCATCGGGGATTGACTACGAAACACTTAGGCTATAATAACATTGTGTTCCAGTTTTATTGAAGCATCCGACTATCAATAGTTTTATAAAAAGAATCAAAGATTAAAAATAAAAGAAATAAATTCGAACTCCACAAGTATTTTCAACAAATACGAAAGCAACCCTAGGCACATAATCTCAACATGTTTCTTTAATATTAAATCTAATCAATGTTTCACAAAACCAATTAATGTGTTTCTATGGGTTCAATTCCTAAACTAGTTTAGTCGCCCTAGCGGGTGGAGCATAAATAGTAGATTAATAATAATTGAGGTCTCCCGATGCATCACAACTATTATTAACTCCCAACAAATCTTTGAATTGAAATACTCCCCACGAACAAATGTAGCCTCCCGATGCATAACCTTGTTTATGTCTGAATTCATTTTTCGTCTTGTTAGAACTCACCTCCCGGATTATAGACTAACAAGTATGACATGCAAATTATTGGCCAAATAATCAACAATTAAGAATAAGCACTCAAATTCATAAAATAGAACACATGAATGAATTAAGAAAACAATCAATCAAAATTTAACATGAATCCATAGTTTTGATTATGCTTTAGGATCCGAAAGATTAGCCAAACATTGATAACAAATTCATAAACAAACTTGAAATAAACATTGTGACATCGTTTAAGTATAGACAAGAGATCTAAACTAAGAAAGAAAACCCCTTCTTGTCAAGATAGATCATCCTTCCAAGCCTTCGAAACTCTTGTGATGCCTTAGATGTGAAAGGTCTTGTGGTGTTCTTTATAACCTAGCCCTCCTCTCTCAGAAGACATTTGATTTGTGTAATTATGTGTATTTTGTGGTGTTGTATGTTGTATGAATGTTGTAAGATGATGAAAATTCGTTCAGGCCTTGGTCCCCCTTATATAGGTGCTTTGAGAGATCACTGGTAGAGTTCCGACGGGATTAGGACTCAAAATCAGCCATAGACACATCACATGGGCCATGTGAAACGGTTTCACACGATTGTGTGGGTCTACACGAGTCGACCGTGCGATTGGTTTTGACTCTGAAAATCGCTAAAGCACTTCACACGGTCGTGTGACTGTTCACACGGTCGTGTGACTTGTAAAATGTGTGAAATTTGCTCATGGGGTCTTCATGCAAGTTATAGCCCCTTTTCTTAGCTTTATATAGCCACTTGAATCAGTGCTAGAAACTGTTAGCACGTTTAGACGTTTTTCCCTTTTGTTCGATTGTCCATGTTTTTTCCTTCATATCTTTGTTTGTACGTTTTCTTTTGACATATCATTTAGAATATGCTATCACCTTTTGTCCAATTTAGCTCCATTTTCTGCAAAACTCACAAGAGTACGCAGTATCATGTTCAACAAAGGAAACCAAGTAAAATACACTAAATATACATGTAAATGCATCTATTATGTATCAAAATAAGACCTTAAATGCACATATATTTTACGCGTATCAAAATTCCCCAAACTTAAACCATTGCTCGTCCTCGAGCAAATTAAGAAAAATAAAATCAAGGGGTACAAAGAACACAATAAACATTCAATCTCATTTGACTCCATATATAAGTAAACGATGCAATTCATTATCAAGAAGTCATCAATCACAAATTCGGCATAATTAATACTCCTTTGGGTACTTGACATCGCGACTTACAAGTAGTAGTGTATCACTCAACTCTCAAAGTGTATGGTAAGTGTTTGCGCTCAAAATCAATTCATTGAATGTAGAACTATCATAAGCTTACAAATCGTCTAGCATCTCTACCACTTTAGTGTGCACAACCTAAGAATCAAAAAGGACTTTTATTTAGTTGTAATGTAGGCTCTTTGGTAAGGGTATGAAAATTTTTAGATTAATTGACATGACTTGAGCAAATAGAATTTAAGTGCACAAACTTGCAACTCACCAACCCAATTTTTATCATAAAACTCATTTTTTCAGAATATATTTTTTTTCAACTCAACTCCACCCCTTTTTTTTTTCTCCTTTTTCATTCTTAGGCCTCCTCCCCTCCCATTTTCTTTTATTTAGCCTCAAGCTATCAATTTTTTGAAATTTTTAGAATTTTTTTCTTTCTTTTCTTTCCTTTGCTCGATTTTTCTCTCTTTCTTTTTCAGAGATTCTTCTTTCTTTCTCGAGCTTCATTATTCTTTCATTTACCTAGACACTGCTCATCCCTCTTTCTTTTGCCAACTTTCTTTCTTTTTCACAATTTTTACCGCATTTCCCCAAACTATTCATCTTCTGTAAGCTCAACCAATTTTAGAGATAAAAATAATCTTTCAATATTAAAGTTCAAAATGTGGCTAACAATAAAAGTTAAGGCTCAAAGTGGCTAACTAGGGAATCATGAGTTCATAGGTAGGCTTTTTAGGCCAAGTAGGCTAAACAAAGATGTTCTTAAATCATTTTCAAAAATTGCACACACACACACATGGCTTCAATGAAGATACCAAAGCAAGTTCTAGAGTTGTAGCAATCATGATTGACACACTCAAGAAAAAATTAAGACTGCATAATATGAAAGCAGTTAAAGGCACAAAAGCTCACAGACTTATTTTTCGCAACATGCTCAAATACCAAATTTTCTTAATCTGATGTCGAACAAATAAAAGACATCTCTTCAACAATTTATAGCATTATTCACAAAAATATGTCATCTCACAAAATCAAATGCTCATAGTAAAATCATACGGAAGCTTTTTGTACTCTTTCGAATTCTTGATCACATATCACACGAAAGCAATTAAATGTGCTAAAGCGATAAACATGCTAATATAAAAACAATAAAATCAAAAATATATTTTTTTAAAAATCTTTATGCTAATTTTTGTATGTTCAACATGCAATCATAAATGCAATGCAATAATGCAACAATACTAATTTACGCATTCTTGACAACCCCTTCCCCAAAAAAAAAAAACATAAAATATGTTTCGTCCTGAACATATGAGAAAATTATCAAAAGAAAGCGGAATACGTAAGAAGTACTTACCTGGATCATTCTGGTGAAGCCAAGAGCTTCTCCGTCAAATTTGAAATTGGAGGAGCAGATCGCACGGTCGGGTCGTGTGCATCTGTTAATTTTTTTTATCCCGGAGTTTGACGCGACGCCTCTTAAGTTGCCTCCCACAAAGCGATAAGTTTTACGTCTTCAGCCAAACTTTAGATTTCTAATATCACGGTCGTTGAACCATGTCGGTTGAAATCCTTGAGCCCTCGTATTTTGTACCATCCATCAGATGGATGGTGTTGCACTATTTTCTCGGATTAAGTTCAGTATCGCTTGGGAATAGGGATGTCAATGGGCGGGGACGTGGCTGGTATGGAACATACCATCCCCGTCTGCGAATCCCACGTTTTGGGCATCTGGTACGGGGATGGAGAATCCCCGTTCGGGGAACATGGTCCCCGCGGGGATTCGAGATAGAATAAAAAAATATTTTTTTTCATATAATAATTAATAATTAAAATAGATAGAATATCATGAATCACTAGCTAATTTTATAATAACTCCATAATATAAAATACTTTAATAAATTGAGTTAAATAAAATAATTTTTAAAATACAAAGTCTTGTAATTTTAAAAATTAAATAAAAATCATTACAATATAAAACACATAATCTATAGGATTTAATTTTACAATTTAATAAAATAAAAAAATATATAAACATAAACCCTTCTCACTAACAACTATTTTTTAGTAGACTATTAATAATATATATATATATATATATGCATATAAATATATATATATATTTCGGTGAATGGGGACGGGGACGAGGAATCCCTGTTTCATCTAATCGGGGGCGGGGATGAGATGGGAGATATAAATTCCATCCCCAGTTTCAGAAAAGCGGGGAATCCTCGTCCCAATTTATTCGGGTATCAACGAGCATGGTTCTCCGCGGGGATTTTGCCATCTCTAATTGGGAATTTACCCTTTTGATGTTGGCCTCCCACTGCAGTTGATGGCTCAAAAGCTACCTTTAAAACCTTAGGCAAGTGCACCTATCGTTGTATAGTATAGATTGTTGAGTAACGAGTGTCATTCCCACGAGGATTGTAAGTACTAATAATTACCGTCTTTTTGTTATTTAATCTAATAATTTTCAGAGTTTTGTTTGTTAAAATGGAAAATAAAAAAAATAGAGAATTTAAAATAATTGCAACTTACAAAAGATCAAATAAAAGTAGATTGTAGAATTAAGAAATCAAGAGCTAGAAATGTGTTTGAATGTAAATCCCTCTAGAATGTTTTTGTGATTCAACAAGATAAAAATACAACCATAAGCCCTTAAGCAAAAACCAACCTCGTTTAATGAAATGTCATGTTATGTGGACCGTAGAAATTCCCGATTTAAGTTAAACCCTCTATCGAGCGCGAATAACTTCTAATCTCAAGTTGATTAACTGAAATCTCTTTCTAGTTAAAACCCCCAAGACACCATTATAACGATTTGTGAATTCCCATATTAGGTTTGACCCTAATCCAGAAGATTTATGTCGTCCTATATCTAGGATTGCATGCAACTCTTTTCACTTATATATGTTATATTTCACCATGAATCTCTCGATTTCCCGGATGAAAAATAAACTTCAAATCAATATTGCGCATATACCAATTCGAATGAATAAAGCATAATATAAGTGAATCACACAAAACATGAAGATTTTATTTAAAACATACAAACCTTAATCACAAATTCATTCTAGAGTTTATTACATTCAAACACTAGAAATTTAGCTACACATGGCTTTGACAAAAGAGTATACTACACAAGAAGATATGAATAAAATGAACATGGTGTACTTAGCTCTTATTCAAGGCCAATTCAAGACTTCCTCCTTGGTTGAGTGCAATGATGTTGAGCTCCAAGCCTTCTCCTCTATTGCTCTTCAACTTCCAACTCTACCTCTCTTTTATCCTCTCAATGTGTTTTTGCTTGAAACTTAGAATATACAATGAATATATAATGAATCTCTCTATCAATGAATACTACATGAATTATGAATTCTTTTCCCAACTCAAACTCTTGGCTTTTATAGGCACCATCTTTGTGAAAGAACACATCAATAATGCTAACAAATGCTCCACTTCCATGGTTGTTGGTTGAATCACTGTGTGCACATTCATGGTTGAGTTGGTTGAATCATTGTATTCACATGACAATACTCCACTTCCATTGGTTGAGTTGGTTGAGTCATTGTGTCCACATGACAATTGAGAGAATAATAGAGTTTGGTGCAGCAAAATGAGATGTAAAAGTTGCTCAAAGGTTGTCAAAAAGCAAAAAGGGAAAGCTTCCATAATTTCCGCCAAAAGAACATCCAAACTGGACGAAAAACACGCCCGTGCTTTAAAAGCACGGGCAGGCCGTGTTTTTGGATTTTCCCGAATACGGCCGTGTTTGGTACGTCGGGGTCGAAAAATTGCTCGTTTTTTGCCTTCTAAAAAGCACGGCCGTGCTTAAAAACACACCCTGCCCGTGTTTGACTGAAAAGGCCTCGAAATGACGCGTTTAGCTTGGGATTTTGAGTGTTTTTGCATCCAGAAACCCCCGGGTATGTTTTGACATGAAACCATGGCCCAAAATTCACCAAAAATAGCTCCAAATCATCAATCTACACCAATAAAAGCACCTCGGAGTAATGTGAAATATGTACAATCAAAAATTTATGAAACTAACAATAAAATAACTCAAATCATACTTAAATATACACATAAAACATGCATAAAAAGACCCTTATCAAACCACCTCCAACTTTGAACTTTGCTTGTCCTCAAGCAAAACATTAAATCAAAAAAAAAATGATTCAATAAATTAAAACACAAAAGGATTTTTTTTTCAACACATTGAACACAAGCAGTCAAGTTCTTAGCCTTCTCAACCCGAATTAACCATTCAGTAAAAACACAGTTTTGTAAAGCGATTGACTGTCAAGAAAGACTGTAATATCAGTAGGCATTATTCAAACTTTAAATCATCACTCCACAAATATTGATAGTTATGAATAACTTCAATTCAATAATATCATGGAAATACAAGAATTCAATGGATCATTGTAGTTAGCCTACTAGTCATATAACCAAGCTTCTTGAACTTTTATTGGAATGAGAATTCAAGGAATATACATTCTCCCTTTCGATTTTTTTTTTGTAGGTCCTTTCGAGACATTCTTCCACCAGGTTTATATTTTGAATTTTCATTCAAACACTCCTAGGGTGGTTTCCCATACTCATATTTGTGTCGCCGTTTTACGTAAAAGATAAACATGGGGCTCATGAATGCTCCTAGTTACTAAGCAACAACAAATAGAGGAGTATAACCTCGATTGGATTCCCTTTTTTTTTTTCTTCTTTTTTTCATTTGTTTTTTTTTTCACAAGCTTGATATAACAACTAGTTAAGCACCACTAAATCATGAATTCTCAAATGTTCATAACACTAAGCTTTGTCATAAATGTCTTAACAAATCAAGTATTATGGAGTTGGAAATCTCGTCACACATTTACGTCAATCTATCCTAGACAATCAATTACTTCACATTGAAAACATAAATCAAAAAGTTAATTTTGGTGTAATCGGGCTAAGTTATTGACTAGCAAACACTCAATTTGTTAAAAAAAAAAATTACCTCTTGTCGACAAACTAAAAATAAAAGCAAGCACACACAGACTAAGAATGTAATTGCACCCACCTCCAACTTTAAAGGTTCACATTGTCCTCAATGTGAAAGAAAGAGATGAACGAACACAAACAAAACACTCAAAAATCAACCACGCTAGAAGAAAATAAAAGAGGTGGAAAAAGAAAAATACGACCTTACTAGAAGAGTGAAATCGGTATTGAGCGACCATTGGGTTGTTTAGTACGAGACCTTCATCGGCATCTTCATACCTAATCAAGGATACACAACTCGAATACCGTGAAATCATCAAATATAATTTTTTTGAGTTTTTTTAATAAAAACACGACCGTGCTTTTTAAGCACGGCCAGGGCGTGTTCGGTACGAATTTTTTCAATCAAAAAAGAATTAATTTTTTCTTTTTTTGAAAAACACGGCCGTGCTTGAAAAGCACGGCCTGGGCGTGTTCGGTACGAATTTTTCCTACAAAACCTTGGATTTTTTGAACATGGCCAGGGTGTATTCGCGAATTGGGTGACGAACACGGCCGTGCTTTGTAAGCACGGCCAGACCGTGTTTTTTTTTTCTAAATTTTTTTTTTCAATCCCCAAGCAATAAAAAAATTAAGTAAGAGAAAATGCACACAAAATGCCGGGTTGCCTCCCGGTTAGCGCTTCTTTAAAGTCGTATAGCTGGACCGTTTACCCAAATGTGGAGATTAGTCGGGTGGAGCTTTGGACTTATGAAAATCCTTTAGATATTTCGTAGCATTACCTCCAACTTCAAGCTTCAAAATGTGCTCTTTGATCTTTTGGGTCTCTGTTTTGGAAATAAGTCTCCTAAGAAGATTATTTTTCATGGGTTGGCCTGCACTTTGATTAAATGTTCTCTCCAAGAGATTTTTAGTTTTCACACTACTCAAGGAAACTGAGTCAACAAAAGAACAAGTAGTATCCTTATCAATTTCAACATGAATTTTAAAAATTACTTGTTCATCCCCCACTCTCAAAGTTAATTTTCCCTCATGAACATCAATGATAGATTTAGTAGTAGCCAGAAAGAACGCCCAAGAATTAGAGGAACATCAATATCATCATGCATGTCAAGAATAATAAAATCAACTGGGAATATGAATTTATCAATCTTGACTAACACATCATTAATAATACCTCTAGGATGTTTAATCGATTTATCGGCTAAGTGTATGTCCATCCTAGTAGGTTTCAGTTCACTTAATCCCATATGCTTGAATGTTTCATAAGACATCACATTGATACTAGCTCCTAAGTCAGCTAGTGCTCTATCATCAGGTAAACCATCAATTGTACAAGGGATAATAAAACTTCCTGGATCATTAAATTTCTGTGGTAGATTATTGGAAGAACATTTATCATTCAATTGCACATTTGATAGTTCGTTAAGCTTATTTTCATTAGAAATGATGTCATTTAGATCCTTAGCATGCTTTGAAAGAGGTTGAACAAATGGAATATTAGTATGTAGTTGCTTGAATGACTCAAGGTACTTACCAAATTTGTCCTCCCTTCTATCTTCTTCAGTTAAACTCCGGTAAGGGATCTTGGGTTTGTGTTCGGCGACCACCTTTTTCATGGGCTTTTCTTCGTGTTTGTCGTCCTCCACATATTTCTGCATGGTGGCGTTGGCATAATCATGTTCATGTGGAAAACTGATGGTGATTGCCTTTACGTGCTCCCTTGGGTTTGGCTCGGTGTTACCCGACAAACTTCCTTGTGGCCTTTCGGAAATCATTTTTGCAATTTGGCCTATTTGGTTTTCCAAATTATGGATAGATGCCTCTTGATTTCTTAAGGATGTTTCGACCGCCTGGAATCGGGCATCTGTTGATTGCACAAACTTTGCCATAAGTTCCTCCAAGTTAGGCTTTCCTTGGGTCGGCTGGAATCCGGGAGGCGTGTGTAGATTAGGATTGGGATTAGGCCGTGGTTGACCTCGATTATTCCAACTGAAGTTCGGGTGCTGACGCCAACCTAGATTATAGGTGTTACTGAAAGGATTATTTTGAGAGGGTCGAGATTGATTACCTAGATAATCCACTTGTTCATGTGGTGGTATCGCGTGGGGGCACTCTTGGTGGTTGTGCGATCCTCCACAAGTCTCGCATGAGAAGACTTGTTGTGGAGGTTTTGGAGCTGGCAACCCGTCAATTTTCTGAGTCAGAGCTTCAACTTGCGCGGCTAGTGTAACCACCGCATCTGCATTGTATACACCTATTGTCCTGTTGGTCTTACCTCGTACAGATTGCCATTGATAGCCATTCATGGCCATCCCTTCTATGAGATCTTGGGCGGCTTTGGGTGTTTTATTGTTCAATGTTCCCCTCGCGGACGCATCAATCATTTGCCTCGTCGATGAGAGTAGCCCGTTGTAAAACGTTTGGACTTGCATCCAAATAGGAGGCCATGATGTGGGCATTTTCAAGAGCAATTCTTTGAATCTCTCCCAAGTGTCGTACAAGGTCTCATCGTCCTCTTGAGTGAATGAAGAGATTTCATTCCTCAATCGTCTGCGGTTTTGGGGTGGAAAATACTTCAAAAGAAACTTTTCCGCCATAATGCTCCATGTTGTGATTGTTCCTTTGGTAAAGTGTTTAACCATTGTTTAGCCCGTCCCGAAGAGTAAATGGGAACAGCGAACGGGATGGCATCGTCGGAGACTCATTTATTTTGAAGGTATCACAAATTTCGAGAAATTCGCGATATGATTATTTGGATCTTCGTCCGGTAGGCCGTCGAATTGAACAAATTGTTGCACCATTTGAATGACATCCGATTTGATTTGAAATTATTGGCTGCAACAATGGGCCTTACGATACTAGACGACGTCATCGTCCATAGATAGTTTGGTATAGTCGTACATGGTTCCTTGTAATTTTAAAAATTAAATAAAAATCATTACAATATAAAACACATAATCTATAGGATTTAATTTTACAATTTAATAAAATAAAAAAATATATAAACATAAACCCTTCTCACTAACAACTATTTTTTAGTAGACTATTATTAATAATATATATATATATATATGCATATAAATATATATATATATATATATTTGAATGGGGACGGGACGAGGAATCCCCGTTTCATCTAATAATCGGGGGACGGGGATGAGATGGGAGATATAAATTCCATCCCCAGTTTCAGAAAAGCGGGGAATCCTTGTCCCAATTTATTCGGGTATCAACGAGGATGGTTCTCCGCGGGGATTTTGCCATCTCTAATTGGGAATTTGCCCTTTTGATGTTGGCCTCCCATCTGCTTGATGGCTCAAAAGCTACATTTAAAACCTTAGGCAAGTGCACCTATCGTTGTATAATATAGATTGTTGAGTACCGAGTGTCATTACCACGAGGATTGTAAGTACTAATAATTACCGTCTTTTTGTTATTTAATCTAATAATTTCGGAATTTTGTTTGTTAAAATGGAAAATAAAAAAAAATAGAGAATTTAAAATAATTGCAATTTACAAAAGATCAAATAAAAGTAGATTGTAGAATTAAGAAATCAAGAGCTAGAAATGTGTTTGAATGTAAATCCCTCTAGAATGTTTTTGTGATTCAACAAGATAAAAATACAACCATAAGCCCTTAAGCAAAAACCAACCTCGTTTAATGAAATGTCATGTTATGTGGACCGTAGAAATTCGATTTAAGTTAAACCCTCTATCGAGCGCGAATAACTTCTAATCTCAAGTTGATTAACGAAATCTCTTTCTAGTTAAAACCCCAAGACAACATTATAACGATTTGTGAATTCCCATATTAGGTTTGACCCTAATCCGGAAGATTTATGTCGTCCTATATCTAGGATTGCATGCAACTCTTTTCACTTATATAGGTTCTATTTCACCATGAATCTTTCGATTTCCCGGATGAAAAATAAACTTCAAATCAATATTGCGCATATACCAATTCGAATGAATAAAGCATAATATAAGTGAATCACACAAAATATGAAGATTTTATTAAAAACATACAAACCTTAATCACAAATTCATTCTAGAGTTCATTACATTCAAACACTAGAAATTTAGCTACACATGGCTTTGACAAAAGAGTATACTACACAAGAAGATATGAATAAAATGAACATGGTGTACTTAGCTCTTATTCAAGGCCAATTCAAGACTTCCTCCTTGGTTGAGTGCAATGATGTTGAGCTCCAAGCCTTCTCCTCTATTGCTCTTCAACTTCCAACTCTACCTCTCTTTTATCCTCTCAATGTGTTTTTGCTTGAAACTTAGAATATACAATGAATATACAATGAATCTCTCTATCAATGAATACTACATGAATTATGAATTCTTTTCCCAACCCAAACTCTTGGCTTTTATAGGCATCATCTTTGTGAAAGAACACATCAATAATGCTAACAAATGCTCCACTTCCATGGTTGTTGGTTGAATCATTGTGTGCACATTCATGGTTGAGTTGGTTGAATCATTGTATTCACATGACAATACTCCACTTCCATTGGTTGAGTTGGTTGAATCATTGTGTCCACATGACAATTGAGGGAATAATAGAGTTTGGTGCAGCAAAATGAGATGTAAAAGTTGCTCAAAGGTTGTCAAAAAGCAAAAAGGGAAAGATTCCATAATTTCCGCCAAAAGAACATCCAGACTGGACGAAAAACACGCCCGTGCTTTAAAAGCACGGGCAGGCCGTGTTTTTGGATTTTCCTGAATACGGCCGTGTTTGGTATGCCGAGGTCGAAAAATTGCTCGTTTTTGCCTTCTAAAAAGCACGACCGTGCTTAAAAACACACCCTGCCCGTGTTTGACTAAAAAGGCCCCGAAATGACGCGTTTAGCTTGGGATTTTGAGTGTTTTTGCATCCAGAAACCCCCGGGTATATTTTGACATGAAACCATGGCCCAAAATTCACCAAAAACAGCTCCAAATCATCAATCTATACCAATAAAAGCACCTCGGAGTAATGTGAAATATATACAATCAAAAATTTATGAAACTAACAATAAAATAACTCAAATCATACTTAAATATACACATAAAACATGCATAAAAAGACCCTTATCAGCAGTAGCGATTTGAGCTACTTGTATCTCCAAAGATTTCAGTCTCGCATTCAACAAAAACAATGTTAGAGAAAGCAATAAAAAAATATTTACAAAAGACGGAAAAATCAAAAATCAAAAATAAAAAAATAATATTTACAATCACAAAAGGAAAAAAATCAAAAATAATTTTTTTTTCAAAAATCGAAAAAAAATAAAAAATATTTACAAAAAAATCAAGAATTAAAAAAATAAAAAATATTTACAAAAGCATCAATTAAGATCGAATTACTTATTACTATATTTAAGTATAATCTTTCAATCCTGGTCAACGGCGCCAAAAGCTTGTTTGCCAGAAACTTGTTTGGATCTCTATAATGCAAGTGTATAGTGTAGTTTATAGGATAATGGCAAGTAAGGTCGTATTCCTTAGGGATTGACTACGAAACACTTAGGCTATAATAACATCATATTCCAATTTTATTGAAGTAACCGACTATCAAGAGTTTTATAAAAAGAATCAAAGATTAAAAATAAAAGAAATAAATTCGAACTCCACAAGTATTTTCAACAAATACGAAAGCAACCCTATACACATAATCTCAACATGCTTCTTCAATATTAAATCCAATCAATGTTTCACAAAACCAATTCATGTATTTCTATGGGTTCAATTCCTAAACTAGTTTATTCGCCCCCCGGCGTGTAAAAAATAGATAAATAATAATTGAGGTCTCCCGATGCATCATAACTATTATTAACTCCCAACAGACCTTTGAACTGAAATACTCCCCACAAACAGATGTAGTCTCCGATGCATTACCATGTTTATGTCTGAATTCGATTTTCATCTTGTTAGAACTCACCTCCCGGATTATGAACTAACAAGTATGATATGCAAATTATTGGCCAAATAATCAATAATTAAGAATAAGCATTCGAATTCATAAAATAGAATAAATGAATCAATTAAGAAAACAATGAATCAAGATTTGACAAGAATCCACAATTTTGATTATGTCATAGAATCCGAAAGATTAGCCAAACATTGATAACAAATTCATATGCAAACTTGAAATTCAACATTGTGACATCGTTTATGTTCAGACAATAGATCTAAACTAAGAAAGAAAACCCCTTCTTGTCTGGATGGATCCTCCTTCCAACTTCCAAGCCTTCAAAACTCTTGTGCTTCCGTAGATGTGAAAGGCCTTGTGGTGTTCGTTGTAACCTAGCCCTCCTCTCTCATTTGATCTGTGTAATCTTGTGTATTTTGTGGTGTTGTATGTTGTATGAATATTGCAAGATGATGAAAATTCGTTCAGGCCTTGGTACCCCTTATATAGGTGCTTTGAAAGATCACTGGTAGAGTTCTAACGGGATTAGGACTCAAAATCAGCTGCAGACACATTGCACGGGACGTGTGGTTTCACACGACCATTCCACATGGTCGTGTGGGTCTATACGAGCGGACCGTGTGATTGGTTTTTTACTCTGAAAATCGCTGAAGCACTTCACACGGTCGTGTGATTTGTAAAACGTGTGAAATTTGCTCCTGGAGTCTTCATGAAAGTTGTAGCTCTTTTTCTTAGATTTATATAGCCACTTGAATCAACTCAATATCAATTTTGTTGAGAATGTTATGACCAAAATACTAAACCATGTCAATGCTAGAAACTGTTAGCGCATCTAGACGTTTTTGAAGGAAATTCCCTTTTGTTCGACCATCCATGTTTCTTTCCTTCATATCTTTGCTCGTACCTTGTCTTTTGACTTATCATTTGGAATGTGCTATCACCTTTTGTCCAATTTAGCTCAATTTTTCTGTAAAATTCACAAGAGTATGCAGTATCACGCCCAACAAAGGAAAGCAAATAAAATACACTAAATATACATGCAAATGCATCAATTATATATCAAAATAAGCCCTTAAATGCATGTATATTTTACACGTATCAGCAGTGCGTGATGTAGCTCGTGTCCGGATTGTTCCAATTGTGGGTCTCCCTTGTGGAGTGTCCAGTCTTCCTTTTGATGGTGGTTTAGTCTCCGGTCGGAGTGCTTTGTTTTTATTTTGTTTTGTTAGTTTTTAGTTTGTTTTCTTTGAGTCTTGTTTTACTCCCTCGATAAGTGATTGTTTTCATCTCGTACAGAGCTTTCCTTTTGACATCTATGTCTCTTCAATGTGGTCTTTTTGCCAATTGGCAGTGTAATTTTGTTCTCAAGTTTTGAATATATTTGCTATTGTTTCAATAAAAAAAGAAAGAAATTGTTGTACGGCCTACGGATCATAAAACCATACATAATTAAAACAAAATTTTAAATCTCGACATGTTTGATCTACAACAATGGCAAAACATGCATGTACCAATCAATTTGGTTTCGCTTCTATCACATGTCATCGAGTTATGACTTAGCTGAATCTTCTGAACAAAAAATCCACATATGGGGACAACCTTATTAATCTGAAACAAAAAATGGAGAAACAAAAATCGCATATAAGGAAAAACTTATTCAGAAAGAGAGATTAGAAAAATTGAAAGTCTTTTGTTTGAATAAATAAATAAATCTGCTCATCAACGAAAACGAAAAGAGAGCGATTCGAACCCTTGCTACGAATTACTCGTACTACGGATTAATAATTCGACACTTTATTCAACTCAACCATATCTCTCAATTGAAAAAAGGTAATTACTATTGGTTTTGGTGTCATAATAAAAAGGCAAAATCTTTTTTTTTGGTCCTTTATCTAACACTAATTTGAGATTTCATCATTTTTCTTTTCGCTTTTGACAAATAGTCATTTTTCTCACAAAAAATTGAGATTTGGTCCTCTTACGTGCTATAGCAGGTTACTTTGACCTGTTGAGCTGGTGTGGCATTTTTATTTTCAAAATTTTTAATTTTTATTTAGAAAATAATATTTAAATATTACATGGTATCCTAAAAATTCGAAAAACCATTTTAAAATCTAAAAATTAAATTTCTAAATTTTGATAATTTATTTAAAAAACTAAAATAGTAAAAACAATATCAAAATTATTTTAAAATTACAAAAAAATAATACGAAATTTGATAAACAAAAAAATATAAATTGTTTGAAAAAATCTGAAATTTATTTGAAATATTGAAAAATATTTTAACTTTGAAATAGAAAAACTCAAAATTATTTTGAAAAAGTTGTTTTTAAACTAAAAGGTGTTTAAAAATCTGAAAATTTGTTTAAAAAAACTAAAAAAAATGGTTAAAAATCTAACAATTATTTGAAATATTAAAATATAAAATAAAAAAAGTTGAAAATTGTCAAAAAAACAAGAAAATTAGTTTAAAAATCTGAAAATGGATTAGAACTAAGACTTTTAAAATTTTTACAAAAAAATATGAATTATTTTTTAAAACAAATCTGACAATGCTTCGAATTTGCTACGACTTCTTCCCTGAAAAGAGTTCGATTTAGGAGAGTGAACTTATTCTTCTTCCTTTTCTTTCATTCCAAATATATAAAAATAATCTAATTTTTTTTAAAAAAATTCCAGATTTTTTTCCTTTGATTTTCAGATTCTTTTTACATATTTGGCATGATTTTTTAGATTTTTGAAAAATAATTTATAGTTTTTTAAAAACAATTCTAAGTTTTTATTCTATTTTTTATTTTATAAAAAAATCTGACATTGTTTTTATAAAAATTTCAAAAAGTCTTGGTTTTTAATCCATTTTCAGACTTTCAGACAAATTTTCGTTTTTTGAACAATTTTCGACGTTTTAAAATAGTTTATAATATTTCAAATAAATTTCAGATTTTTTTAAAATAGTTTATAGTTTTTTTAAAAATTTTCATATTTATGTTTTTGTAATTTTAAAATAATTTCGATTTGTTTCTATTTTTAGTTTTTTACAAAAGCTATCAGATTTTATATATTTTATTTTTTAGATTTTAAAATATTTTTTTGAATTTTTTAAAACTTTGTTACAAAAATTCAAATAATTTTAAATTTTAGTAAAACAATTTTCAGAATTTTTAGATAATTTTTTTCAGATTTTTCAAAAAAATTCTATTATTTAATTAATTTTTCCATCATTTAAGCCAACTAGGATGCCATGTAAGATTTAAATATTGTTTTCTAAATGAAAATTAAAAACAGGTCAAAGTAACCTGCTATAGCAGGTACGAGGACCAAATCTCAATTTTTTGTTGAGAAAAAAGACTATTTGTCAAAAGCGAAAAGAAAAAGGATGAAATCTTCAAGTGGTGTTAGATAAAGGACCAAAAAAAAAATTTACCAAATAAAAAAATGAGTCTTTTGTCCCACAGGGGATTGGGAACAAAACAAACGAACATTTTAAGGCTATTTAAGACACCCATGTATTTTTGGTTTTAATTGCACCAACCAATAACACTTTAACATTTGTGTTTTGACTCTAGTTAAATTTATTTCTTGTATTCTCTAGTATGGAGAGTTGTGAGAGAAGTGTGAGTTAGTCAAAGATTTGTAAGAGTGTTGGGACATTGGGGCCGAGAGAGGATGTATGCGTGATTGTAAAAATATTTCACACATTTCTTTCTATGTGGGTAGTAGTTTTTCTTTGGTTTCGAGTTTTCCACGTAAAGGTTTGGAGTTTTCCGCATAAATTTTTGTGTTGTGGATTGTGGTTAATTGTCCATTTTATTTCTCAGTTACTTTTGTTTGTCTCTAGGGAGAGAACGTAAGATATGATTTTCCCAACAATTACTACGTTACACATAGAATGAGGGAAGAAATGGAGGAATACGATGAAGGAGAAAACGACTTTAGTATGGAGGGTTTCCCAAAGTATTTTATTTTTCATAGTCCGATTTAAATTTAAATTGGTTATAAAACTATATAATTATTAAAAAATTCAATTTAAATCATAATATAGCCAGAAATTTAAACATATGTTATACACAAATTATTCACATTCTAATGTTTTAAAGCTTTCTAAATATATATAATTTTTATTAAAATACAAGTTACAAATCACATCATAATCTATAATAAGTAACAATCCAAGCTGAACTTCCTCAATATAAACCATAATCAATAACAAGTAACAATCTGAGCTGGACTTTCCTTAATAGAAACCACCACATGCAAAAAAAAAAAAATCCAAGTAGAACTTTCTCAATAAAAACTTCCACTCACAAGAGTGGAAAATCAACCCACATACCATAAGTGAGAAATTGAACCTAAAACCTACTAGTTTCAGGGTCTCCACCTTACTAGTTACTACTAGGGCAAAGCCTCGTCAACTTCTAAATATATATAATTACTATTACAACTTACAAGATAATTAAATTCATTTTACTTTTATTTAAAAAACAAAGAACACGAGTTTGTAACTTGTTAGTAAATAAGAAAACAGAAAAAACAAAAAAGGCTAAAAAGCATGTCTTCGTTCATAACTGTAAAAATATTTCTCCACGTGTGTGTCTTTGTCTGCAGGTTACAAAAGGTAACCTAAATGTTCATAATTATGCTGATCAATTTTAGAAAATTGCATATTTCTTCTCTGCATCTATTTTATCCACGTTGCAACATTCATATTCGTTTATCATAGATGTGGACAGGTGAAGAGCCCAGTAAAGTAACTGCTTATGAAATCATTTGTAAGAAATTCATTTGAGGACACTTTTTTTAAACTAAAATATTTTTGTTTGTAGATTTCTTTTAAAAATAAAATTCAATACTCATTTACAAGAATATACTATTCATATAATTTCACATTTAACACTAGTAGTCATTATATTTTTATTCATCCTCCAAACAGGTTTTCAAACATTATTCACTTTTACATAAACTTATTTTATTTCACTTTTTTTTTTTTCCTGAAATATACAATATTCTCAAAAAGAATTTCAAGAATGAGTATGAAAACTGGAAAAGTCAAAAACCAAAAGCCAAAGGGAAATGACCATAATCATTTTTTTTTCACAAGAAAATTACATTTTTATTAATCAATACGAAATAACCAAGACACAAAATCCTGAAACTATGCGAGAAAACCCAAATAAACCCCATATTCAAACAAGTGAAAAGGGGAAGACAACAAAAAAAAAAAATTAAACATATACAATAGATCAGATTAGAACTCAATGGGTTGTGATTCCTTTTGAGTGTTTGCTTGCACTTTCAATCAAGGTTTGGACGATCTGCACCAAACTTCTCTCTCTGATATGTAGATCTATTAGAAACTGATGAAGAACTCATGACGATATGATGAAGAACTATAAATGAGGCCCCAAAAAACAAATTTATTGACATTTGAATATATCTAAGAAAAAAAAACATCGAAAGAAACTATTATCCCCTTCTCATATAGTGTGAGAGAAAAACATGAAAAGAAACTATTTTTCCCTCCTCCAATGTAGGAGGGTCGGCAAGGTGTTGAGAGGAAGAAAAAAAACGTGACCATAATCATTTATTCAAACCTCAAAATCACCACACAAAAAACTGCATAAATAAACAAATAATCTCCCTCTCACACTTAACAAAACCAAATTACAGATGACTACTCTCAACAGTTTCTTCTCCCCAGCTTCACAGTTTATACAACCCAAGAAACATTTCCGCCTCTCTATTTCTCCCTCTTATCACATCTCCACAATTTCAAAGCGATTCTTAAACCCAAATCTTGTCACAAAACCCTTTCGGCCCACCAACGCCGTCACAGAAGACAGAGAGCTTGTCCCCACAGACAAAACCGGTGATGAAGATGAAGAAAATGCTTCAATTTCAACAGAAATTGAGGGGATTAAGAATAGTATGTTTGGTATTACTTCTCCTGATAGATTACTCAATGCTGCTATTGTTCTTGGTGCTGGTTCTCTTGCCCTCACCAGGCTTCTCACCATTGATCATGATTATTGGCATGTGAGTACTCTCTTATGTCTCTTTATTTTCCCCTTATATACTTTAATTTTTTATCCTGCTTTTATGGGTAAATGCAAATCAGTGCAATTTCTGGCTGGATTAAAGTTTCACGTGTTTCAGTTCTCAATTTTTGCAGTAACAAATCATTTCTGAGCTGTTTTGAGTTTATGTTTTTATGTGTGTTTGAATCTTTCTTGTCTTGCACTTCTATTTTTTGTATTTGAAGTTTATTTGCTTTGTGATCTCAATTTCCAGGGATGGACCCTTTTTGAGGTGTTGAGATATGCTCCAGAGCACAACTGGAATGCTTATGAAGAAACTCTTAAAACACATCCTGTATTAGCAAAAATGGCTATAAGTGGGGTTGTCTACTCTTTGGGAGATTGGATTGCTCAAGTGAGAATTTTAATATTCGAAGCAGCACGAATTTTTTTTATTTTTTATTTTTTGTTAAGGATTATGTGAATTTATATATTGACATGTTTAATAATGTATTTTCATGTGCTGACAAAATTTGTAGTGTTATGAAGGGAAGCCCATCTTTGAGTTTGATCGAACACGCATGTTTAGGTCCGGTCTCGTTGGGTTCACACTCCATGGATCACTTTCTCATTATTATTACCAATTTTGTGAGGTGATGTTAATTTGTGGCTCAAGTTTGTTGGAATCCTACTTTGAGACTTTATTTGTCTGGATTAGTGAAATTACTTGCTTTCACAGGCTCTATTTCCTTCCAAGGATTGGTGGGTGGTCCTTGCCAAAGTTGCTTTTGACCAATCTGTGTGGGCGGCAATATGGAATAGCATCTACTATGTGGTTCTTGGTTTCTTGCGTCTCGAATCCCCAGTCAAAATTGTTGATGAATTAAAATCAACATTTTGGCCTATGTTGACTGTGAGAAACTCTTACATAACTTCTTTTTATCCTTTTCTTCTTATTGTCATCCATCAGGGGATTTTTTTTTTTCCGTAATTTAACTGTATTCTTAAAAAAACCATTAAAATGTTCTATTAGAAACTGCTGTTTTGAGTGCTCACATGTGGTAAAGGACTGCTCTTCTGCTAATGAGCAGTGTGTATCGTGTAATTTAGTTTTCTGCATTCCTGAAGCACAATGTTTTATCACACTTCACTAGTTTTCCTTCGAACATTGGAGGAGGGACCTGGGTGGTTTTGCTGTTGAATCTGCAGATCCGAGCACACAACTAAATGTTCTATGCTACTTTTATTTTGAATTTTGACATGTAAAATCTAGTAGCCCCATTTCAAATTTAGTTTCTGGTAAACCACATGAAGAATTTTTAATTAAGCTACTATTCTATATACATAATTTTTTAGCAATCACATTGTTCTATGAAGTATGCACATTTTAATAAAGTGTTCTTGTATGTGATCTGTGTTTGGTAGCATACCCCCCCACCCCCACAACCCTTGGGAACTCTTTTGCTTTTTGTAACTACTCCAATTTCATATACTACTGAATTTAACTGCAGACTGTCGAATCACTTACGTGTTCTTTGTTGAACTTTTCAAAAAATTTAATGTTTCTCTTGTCTGTAATTACTGTATTTCTAATGTCAATGGTTCCAAGAATACAATTTATACAGTGTTAAGATGTACCAGTGTACAATCAGTAGTATTCTGCTGTGAACAGAAATGATTTTCTTATGTTTAATGTCTCCTTACGAAGATTGTAATGGAGAAAGTGTTTAGCTACCATGTTTATTTGATAATTTGACCTAATCATCAAGTCATTGAATGATTAACTGATTCCTTTTGCTATATCTATAACAGGCTGGTTGGAAGCTTTGGCCTTTTGCTCATTTAATCACCTATGGAGTGATTCCAGTGGAGCAAAGACTATTATGGGTGGACTGTGTGGAGCTAATATGGGTTACTATACTCTCAACGTAAATTATCATACACTTTTAACTTTTGTTGTCAAATCACGCTAGTAGATCATGCTCAAAAACTAAAATTGTATATTCTAATCTCTGTTTAATTTGAACACTTTTATAGGCAATGAAAATGTCAGTGATATTGAAGTTTAGACTATCTAAGCCATTCTCATTTTCTCCATCTTATACATAATAGCGAACACCGGATGAGATAAATCATGACTATGGGCTTTTCACGATCAGAATCAATAGTTATCGAAAAAATGTGGATGAGTTCACAAGAAAGTTCTTGATATAGATAGAGAATTGAGAAACTTTGGTATGTCATCCGACATGGGGATTTTAGTGTTTCGATGTTAATTAGTCGATGATAGTCTTTGTTTGCCATCTTTGCTGTGCTAATTGTGAGCCTTATCCGCATATATTCTTCATTTTGGAGAAACTTAATTCACATATCTCATAACTACTCCGTGGCATTCCCTTTTTTCTCAAGGGATTGCTATTGGTAGAAGGTGTAGGATTTTATTTCTGGTTTGACTTTTGCGATGGATGGTAATTCCTGCGGATATTTTTTCTTTGTGCATAATAAGAATGGCATTAAGATGATGAAAGGTTCTTGCGAGCAACATTCGCTGATTGTTAAAATTTCATTTTTGCTTCCTTTTTTTTTCAGTTACTCGAATGAGAAATCTGAAGTGCGGATATCTGAGGCATCCGAGTCTCAACCCGGTTCTCCCGCAGACAATTCTCCAAAGGTAAACTCCAATAGAAACCCAATGTACTTGATTGATTTCTAAAATACATAATCGAGTACGTCCTTTTCATTTCTTTTCCTTTTCATATTAGCAGTCATGCATATTGCCTTTGACCGTAAACGATGGCGTGATTCATGATATGGTCCATATATCCGACCCCATATAGTGGGAAAAAGGCTTTGTTGTTGTACTCATGCATATTGTAGGGCCATATCACTGAATTGGGGGTAGGGGAGTTGTTTATATATAAGTGTGTTTGTTTTCATTTTCAATCTTTAGATTAGCTCTAGCTTATAAATACTAGGGATAATTTCAATAACTACTCCTGAGATTTAGTCTAGTTACAAAAAACTCTAGTTATCTTTTAAAACAACAAATATATGTTTGAGGTTTGTATGTACCTAACAAATACCTCTATTGAGGTCTCTTGAGAATGCAATTTTGTAAGCAAAAACAATTGGCAGGGGGTATTTGTAATTTTTAAAGATAATTGTTTTTTTCTTTTTGTAATTAGGATAAACCTCAGGGATAGTTTTTGTAATAAACCATAAATAATATGCAATTTTATGAATCAGGTACAACCGCAAACTTATGTTACTGTTGTTCCTTGGCAGGAGTAATTAAGCAAACTTCTTGCAGTAAAAGATTTCACCCCTCCTAATTGGAAGAAAAAACAGAAAAAAGGACCAGATTTGTTCTATTTCCTCTTCTTTGGGGAGTTAAGGATGACACAGGCTCTACGATTAGCTGTTCGCCACGGGCTCACACATATAATACGTCTTTGCATAATGTTAAATTATTCTCATAATCATGTAAATTCAATACCATGGACAAGTTTTTGAATTAGCCACAGAGGAGGTGGTGATTATCATATAGCCTGAAAGGCTCTTTGAAATTCTTCGTCAAATTGTGATCTTCGATGGAAATAGGTTGTGTTGTATTGAACAAAGGTATATACAGACCGTTATACTTGTACGATTACGTATATGAAAAGATACAGAGCTTTTGTAATTTTTGTTGATGTTTTTTTGTTCCGTTTTTCCTTTAGGCCGACGATGTATAGTATCACGTGCTGTATTTTGTGTTATGCGACTCTTGTTAATGTAGCAGGTTTAGTTATGTTCACAAAACATATTGTAATTAGTGTAGTTGTACTACAGAATTTTATGGTTTAGTAGTAATTTTCTTACTTTTATTCAATTTTGGCTTGAGATTTCCAAGTCAAGTACCCTGGAAAATATTGTTGATTCAATTGTAGATAATTGACAGATTCCAATACTCCTTGGATAACTTTTTTTCCAAGATTTTTTTTTTTCTTTTTCTTCTAAAATTATATTAGACATAGGACAATTGATGAGATAATAGAACACACATTAGGAATTCGCAGCTATGTAAAATAGTTAGCTTTAACCAGTTATAATTCTATTATACAAAGTTCTCCATGCTGACTTGAAAAGTACCTAAAGTGATTTCATATAAAACTTAAAAATATTTAAAGAACATGATATGAAAAATTCAAATGCCAGTGTGTGAAGAAGATGATGAGATAAAAAGGAAAACAAAACTTTGTGTTAGATTGAAATTTTACCAGTTAAATATAAGTGAAGTCTGATTATACAGTCATTTTTTAGCATTTAATAATTACTAATTAGGAATGTACTTTGTTTCAGTAAAATCCCACAACTTTTTGACTTCTTTGTGTTTCGTACTTTTTTGTTTTTCTTCTCTCTATCTTTGAAGTTGTACACTTGCAGGCTTTGTCCTAACACTTGATTTGTAAATGAAATTTGCTACATACAGACTTGGAAATTTTCTTTCTCTCAATGACTTCTTTCAGCATGTTTTGTGTTTCACAGATTTTATCAATTGCAACATGCCACATCTGATTAATTTGCCCAAGACTTAGATTGTTGAGACTTCTCCCAGATGATTGTATCAATCTGTTAATCTCTGGTTGAACCTCTTTAGGAAGTGAAGCAATATAGACATTCTTCATATTTGGATCATTATACCCATTGAGAAGGTAGAATAATTCAGACATCTTCTTAAAATGCTTATCAATATCCTTTTTGCTCAAAGAACAACATCTTCGGGCAAAATATTCATCAGACATTGCTTTGGTGAAAAGACTGATATCACCAATAAATTCTATGTGAATTTCTCCAAGTGCAGCTTAAACTGTAGGCATATTAAAGAACTAAATTTTTCTGTAATCACCCAAGGAGGTAAACCAATCCCTAAGAATTCCAACAAATCTAGTTGAAAATTCTTTTAGGACTTCACTGAGATGTACATCTTCCTTATTGAGTTGGTTGTCATTTCAAATTTTGTCGTTATCATCTCACTTTATGTCATTATCTTACTTTACTTTACTTTACGTTGTATCAGTTGTATTATTTAAAGTTGTTTGGATTGTTATGTACGTGTAAAGGGGCTGTAACATCAAGTGGCCCCCCTACCACACTTGCCTTCTGTTGATTAGTGGACGCCAAAATCTATTTTAGATGGGTATGTTTGAAGTCCGGAGTTAGTGCTTATATAAAAAGGCACTCCTTCAGTATGTAAATCAAGCTTGAAGAAATAAAAACCCTTTGTTTCATAAATATGAGTTTCTAAAGTTCTTTTCTTTTCTAGAAAGTCTCTAGTATTAGTAGAAATATGATTTGACTTATTCCTCCTATCTAATTTTCCATCTGAGTATATTGGTTGGAAACCTAACTTGGTCCCTTAAAGTTTTGAATCGAGCCTGGACCTAAATAGGTATAACAATGCCACGTATAAAGATGGACTTCAAGTATGCTCTGTAATTGTCTCTGTAAGAGGATCCTGTACAACAGAAAGAAGTATTATACAGCCTGGATATGAAATTGAAAAATGCTACAGTCCCCTCAGTATATACTGTTTATACGAGTTTTAATTGTATTCTTGTACAATACAATGAATTTCATTAGAGAGATGAAAGAATGTCTATTGTGGATGGCTAAAAGTAATCTCTGGTGGAAATTGTGTATTTGTACTGAATATTGTATGTTTTTAAGGGTATGTACTTATGGGGCTCCCGACCGTTTTTGGTATGAGTTTTAACTTTCTTCCCTCCAAATATGTGAAAATAAGACTTCATTTTCTAAAATGTGCATTCTTTTTCCAAAACACAATTTCATTAAAATAATTAATGATTTCTTCTAAAAAAATAATTAATGATACAACACAATTATAGTGAATTAAAAACAAGAGCGACCCTAATTCCTTGAACGAATATCAAACAAAAAGTTTTAGAAACGAAAAAAATAAGGTCCCACCGAGATTTGAACTCGGGTTACTGGATTCAGAGTCCAATGTCCTGACCACTAGACCATGGGACCTTGTTGTTTCAAAACTCTCAAGAATACTTTTTTAATTCTTTTCAAATTTTATTCTTTATTGTTCAGTCTTTTGTCAGTGTTTTGCACACTCCCAGTGATCATCACAGCACAGATGAGAAAAGCCCTCTCAAAACCCCTTTCTTCCACCACCATAGCCACACTCCTTCGAACCCTAAAACCTTCAATTCCATTCCCAAATCCACATTCCTTACCTTCCCTCAAACGGCCGTCTTCCTTCACTCCTCTCCCACCTCCAGAATGGGTGCAACCCTTCAACGATCTTTCAGACCTAATAACTACCGACTCAAAAGCAGATCTCCAACCTTCACCCTGGGTTCCAAAAATCCTCCATTTTTTGCAAAACAAAAACTTCAACTTCCATTCCTCCACCCTCGAACAAGAACTGACCATCTTTTGCCAAAAATACTTAATCAGACTCCCTCCCACTTTTGTTGCGTATATTCTCAAAAAATCGGACCAGCTCCCAAACAGGGCTGAGACGGCCTTTCGATTTTTCATCTGGGCTGGTAAGCAAAAAGGGTATGCTCACAATCTTGAATGCTATGTGTTTATGATTGAGGTTTTGTGTTCTGAAGGTGATTTTGATAGGATTAAGTTGGTTTTCGATGAGTTTAAGAGTGAAGGGTTTTTAATGAATGCATCTGCCGCTAATTCTCTTATTAGGAGCTTTGGGAGTGGAGGGATGGTTGAGGAGTTGTTATGGGTTTGGAGAAAAATGAAGGATAATGGGGTTGAGCCTAGTTTGTACACTTATAATTTCCTGATGAACGGTCTTGTTAATTCTATGTTTCTAGTCGGCGAGAAAGTTTTTGAGGTTATGGAAAATGGGAAAGTTAAGCCGGATGTCGTCACGTATAATACCATGATTAAAGGGTATTGTAAATCGGGTAACATTAAGAAGGCTATTGAAAGGTTTCGAGATATGGAAGTGAGAAACGTGGAGCCTGATAAGATTACTTTCTTAACTTTGATGCAGGCTTGTTATTCGGAGGGGGATTACGATTTTTGTGTGAAACTTTATAATGAAATGCAAGATAAAGGACTAGATATTCCTTCACATGCATATAGTTTAGTGATTGGTGGTCTTTGCAAGGAGGGCAAGTCTATGGAAGGATATGCCGTTTTCGAGAATATGGTCACAGAGGGATGTGAGCCCAATGTGGCAATTTATACTGCTTTAATTGATGCGTATGCGAAAAATGGGGAATTAGACATGGCTATGGGGCTTTTTCATAGGATACAAAATGAAGGTTTTGAACCAGATGAAGTTACATACGGGGTAATTGTGAATAGTTTGTGCAAGAGCGGGAGATTGGAGGAGGCACTGCAGTGGTTCGAATATTGTAAACGAAATAATGTTGCCATGAATGTTGTATTATACTCGAGCCTCATTGATGGCCTTGGAAAGGCGGGAGACTTGAAGAGGCCGAAAAACTCTTTGAAGAGATGGTTGAGAAGGGATGTCCTCGGGATTCATACTGCTATAATGTACTTATTGATGCATTGGCTAAAAATGGAAAGGTTGATGAAGCATTGGTGGTTTTCAAGAAAATGGAAGATGAAGGTTGTGATCAGACTGTGTATACATTCACAATATTGATAAACGGCTTGTTTAAAGAACATCGTAATGAAGAGGCGTTGAAATTGTGGGATCTGATGATTGATAAAGGTATCACTCCAACAGCTGCTTCTTGTAGGGCCCTTGCTACTGGTCTTTGTCTTTCGGGCAAAGTTGCACGAGCTTGTAAAATCTTAGATGAACTAGCACCAATGGGTATTGTCCTAGAGACAGCATTCGAAGATATGATGAATGTTTTGTGCAAGGCTGGTCGTATAGCAGAGGCTTGCAAGTTGGCTGATGGAGTAATTGATCGTGGACGAGAAATCCCAGGGAGAGTTCGTACTATTATGATAAATTCCTTGAGGAAGGCAGGTAATGCTGATTTGGCAATGAAATTGATGCATAGTAAGATTGGTATAGGGTATCATAGGATGCGCAGTGTGAAAAAGCGAGTTAAGTTTCGAACTCTGGTTGAGAGTTGATCTGAGGCTGAGAATAATGGTTACGAATTTTTTACATGAATGAATTTACTGGCTAACTCAAATGACAAAGGTATACTGTCGAATGTTGAAATCTGTTCAACTGCATTTTCATCACACCATCAAGGTAGGCTGCCATCCCAAGCAAAAAAATCATCTGTAAGTAACCAGCCACTCTTGCCTCGACTGTCAGTTTTGTATTTTAAACTTTTTAAAGTTTTGTGCACAAGAAGTACCAGAAATATTTGTATGTGTTATGTAGACTAGAAATTGCATTTAGACCTTTTCAGTTCCCAAATAAAATGAAAAAGGAAAAAGGCTTCTTGAGTTGATTGCCTATTGTTCTAATTATTCATTCCGAATTTTTAGCTTTATTCATGAGTTATTTGCACGTGTAAAGGTTGGTGAAGTTGCTTTCTAATGAAAGTAATTGCAACGCATTGTTTAAAAGAAATCAAAACATGTTGGGTAGCCTGTGTCCTGCTGTTGACAGAATTTTATCTTCGACCAATGTTTCTGTTGTGTTTGTTTTACCTTTTAAGTTTCCGACTTATGTTCAATCTGTACCCCGATGACCTCTTGAATGTACAAGTATTTTGCAGTTCCTCAATTATTTCAAAAATACAAATTCTTGAAACCACTATAACTTACATTATCTTTTGAAGTGACTTCAAGTGTTGTAATATAAACGTTGCTTTGTTTTAAAATTCTAGCGTTGCTGGACAATTGAAATCCTGAAATCTATCAATATCTATTGTAGAAAAGCTGGTGACAAAACAAAATATACAGTAAGAATGATTTTGTTGAAGTACAACTGTACAAGACATTAATTAAGTTAATAAATAGTAAACAAAATAGAAGATACCAAAATTTTGGTGAATTGGTGAATTTCTCTAAAGTAGCAATGTTTGTTTTAGCAAAATAAAAGTAAGGTATCAAAATAGTAGTAAGGTATCTAACACGCCTATAAATGGTTCTTTCCATCACATGTAACAGGATTTTGAACATTATCTCTAAAATATCATAGGATTCTTGTAGTAGAGGCGAGCTGGCGAAATAAAAAATTTGGGTCCAAAAATGTTCCACAATTTTTTTCGCATTGGTATTTTCCGATTTCTCAACTGTTGTCTACAAGTTTTTTCCCTGCCATCATGTTTCTTCGTGTTATTTCTCTGCTGCGGTCCTCTTCAGCAAAAGGTCGTCTTTTTGTGGGACTATGGTACTATTCTGTTTGCCTTTCATTCAGCTGATTACAAGTCTGACTGCTTAAAAACACATCAACAGTTATGCCTTCCCTTCAACTTGGCAAAAACACCTATAAGTTCGGCCTGTAAGAGATTGTTAGTCATTGAAACTCAGGCAACCATTTGATGATCTCTCATTGTGCATTTTATTCCATTTCATTGTTCCTTTTGATTGTGCAGGTCACACTCGATAACTGATAAGTGGTGCCAAGACATAACGCCAACTTGCACCAAAACAAATCATGTGAAGTAGGCTATCTTAATGGCGCTTGCTTCGTTATAAGTCAAGAGACTTCATTCTCTTATGAAGATATGGAAGGGAGGGCATCATGCTGGTAAGTGTTGCACGTGCAATTGTTACGTTTTTGAAAGTTCAATTTCTGTTCCATTGGCTGAGGAGTGGTGATTGCCAGTAATTACTCTTGTAATTTGAAGGCAAGTCTTATTATTTTTCAAATTAACGTTATTTAGGGCATCTCTAATGGTAATAGGTTCAAACCTCCATTCTTGTGGATTTCATACTGCCGCATCAAAAGTAAAAATACCTACTCTTTTCATCACTATCAAAGAGACTTCCCAACAACTTTTTTATGGGCTCCACACTCTAATCACATCTTTTTAAAAAATCCTCCAACAACTTTTGTATGTGTCCTACCATAAAGTTACATATTTATACTTTACATTTCATACTTATATATATATGTATACCAGATTGCAGAATCGCTAGGTGCTAGTCGACGGTAGCCCAACGCTTAGCGCTGGGCGCGCCGCCTAGACCGGTGCTTAGAACATTACTATCTTTTTTTATTTTTTTGGTCGATTGTTGACCGCCTAGCGCCTAGGCCCGATTTTTGGCCAAATTTTTTCCCCACGGATTTGGACAAAATCGGTCAAAGGCGTAGGGCGCCTAGGCGGTCGCTTAGGCCGATTTTTAAAACATTGATATATATGTGTATATATATATAATATGCATTATATTGTATAAAAATTATAAAAAATAATGAATGTTATTAATATATATGTTTAATATACATGATTTAGATTTTATATGTAATGAATATTTTTTGCTTTAGATTATTGAACACAATAATCTAATAAAAAGGCGTGTTACAAATTTTGAAAAAGACAGAAGTACAATGTTAATAACTAATTTAGTATGAATGAAGCTAAAAATAAACATAACATAGTCATATACTTCCTAATTTATAAGTGGTAGAGAATTGTTGTTGAACGAAAAGAATTGAAGTGTGATGTACCTATTTATAGGCCAATCTAAGAAAAATGAAAGATAAAGTATATGACTATTTTTAGCTTATTACAAGTAACGTCTATTTGTAACATTTAACTTCTATTTTTGTTTTTAGAAAGCAGAAATTCCTTTTAAATTCATGTTTTTTTTAAGATTTAATGAAAAAAAGAGTGTAGCAACTGTAAGAAAAAACACAAAACAATAGGAAAAGAAAGAGGTGCATGCAACATTTATTGTTGTTAGTGTGGGGCAGTTAAAATCTCCCACGCATGTGTGACGGACACGCGCTCTCTTGGCACAGCGAGCGTTCACACGCAATCTTTTCTTTTCATTTTTCTTTTTTTCAAAATAACCCGCTTATTTAGTAAAAAGCCCACTTCTTCGGCTAATTAGATGTTACTCAAGTGGGTAGTACCCAACTATATTGTGATTTTGACATGTGTCCTATTTTGATTTTTTTTATAAAAAAATACATGCATGTCATAATATGGCATATGTCAAAATCACAATGGAGTTGGGTACTACCCATTTGGGTTGCATATCATTACCCAACTTCTTCCCCACAAACCTCAAACCTCTTCTTCCAATGGTTTGTGATTTTTTTGTATAGTATTTTTTAACTAACCCCTCGGAAAAAAAGCTCCATGGGAGATGTCCTTATGCATTCTAGTGTTGGATTTGGAGCCAATGGAATTTGCCTTGTGCCTTCCTTGGGTGAAGAGGCAAAAATTGATAAGGGCATCTCCAATGAATCTTTTTCTGGTGGATTGGGGTGTTTGGGAAAAAAGAAAAAAAACTACACAAGAAACCTTAAACCATTGGAAGGAAATGTTTGAGGTCCGTGGAGAAAAATTGGGTTTATGCTAAATGAGTGGATTTTTTTCGAAAGATTGAAAAAACAATTGTGCATCACGCGTGCGTGGGGGAGATGGCAGCTGCCCCCATGCTGATAGCAACATGCTGCTTGCGCCTCTTTTTCTTTTGTTTTTTTACTGTTGTTGCACTCTTTTTTCTTTTTTATTATTAGTAAATCTTAAAAATATGAATTTAATTGGAATTTCTGCTTTTAAAAATGGAAGTTAAATTCTTAATAGCTGGAAAACAGTCATTTATTTTATTTTTTATCACTTCAATTCTTTTCATTCGACAACAACAATTCTTTACCACCACTTCTAAAGTTGGAAGTCTATAGCTATGTTATGTTTATTTTTGATTTCATTTTTATTATATTATTGTCTTCAATAATCTAAAACTATAAATTCATTACATATAAAATCAAAATAATGTATGATAAACATATAATATAGATAATATTAATTAATTATTTATGTATAATATAATGTATACAATATATATTTGTAAAAGTACGAAATGTAAAATATGTAAATTTATGGTGGGACTCATCCAAAATTTTGAGGATTTTTTAAAGAGATGTGATTTGAGTGTGTGGCTTATAAAAAAGTTGTGAGGTTTTTTTTGATAGTGGAGTTTTTACTTTTGATGCAGCAGTGTGAGATCCACAAAAATGGAGGTAAAATCAAAAAAATTATCTGGCGATGCCTCCACAATATCCTTCCTACTGCTGACAATCTTATAAAGAGAGGATTGACGATTGATCCTATCTGTAAAGTGTGTGGCGAGGCCAATGAAAGAATGGAACATATATTATTTCAATGCTCTAGAGCTCAACTGGTTTGGAAGCTCGCACCTGTTCATTGGGACGGCCTTAAGGCTGAATCAGCAAAGTTTGGAATTTGGTGGTTTGTTATCTGTAAAATTCAATGGGATTCGGTAGCTGAGAAGAGAGCCCAATTATCTTGTTACATTCTTTGGTGGCTGTGGAAGACTCGCAACCTCTGGATTTTTCAACAAACAAGCATGCCCGAACATATGATTGTGGCAGCGGGCCTGCAGGAGTGGGTAGAATTTTGTGAAGTTAATTCTCCTACCCTTGGCCTCTGAATTTGGTGGAGTCTGTCTGGGTAGGGTGATCTCTGTGTCATCAGTGCTATTAGGCTCCCTCTCCACGGTGGCATTGTAATCATGCTAATCACGACAGAATCTATGATAAAGCCTCTCCTTATCAGTGGAAGTCTGGTTGGTGGGGTGGTTGTTATTAGTGATAGTGTTTACTAATCTTCTCTTTATGTTTTGTGTTTTGCTAGTGGTTGTTTTCAGGAAGTGGAATTATGTACCACACAGCTTATTCCTGAATCCTAGGCCAAATTGATAATTTGGTTCTTCTTTAATCTGTTTTGGTTGATCTCACTTTGTCTCAAAAGGATTGTCGATCAAAGGATCGCCGGATGTAATGTTCTGTGAGTTTATAAAATTCCTATCGTTTCAGTGAAAAAAAAAAACCTATTACAATTGGAGATGCCGTAATAATCTTTTTACTTTATTGACAATTTCTAAGGGCATCCACAACAATGAGGTTTTTTTTTTTTTTTTTTTTGGTGGGGGGTGAGGGGTGGTGGTGTTGGGGGAGGTATTTGGAGTTAAAAATCTGAGTCCATTGGGAACAATGAGTTTGAGGTTTGTGAAAAAAACCGTTTCGTGCCCACGGGCCTGGGTTTTTTTTTTTTTTTTAAAAAAAAAGAAACAATTGGGACGTGTGTCACACCACTTCTAAATTTAGAACTTTGCAAACAGCAAAAGTACTCCAATTTGTTGTTGCCTTTGTTTTGCCTTGTTGTTAAGCTATGAGTCTAGATTGGACAATCAAAATCCTATTGGTTTTACTAATTCAAATGGCTCCATTGACATTGCCAGTATTGCTACTCAAAATCAATCAAGGAGAAACAATTTTAATCACAACTTTTCAACTGGAAGAGGAAGAGGAAATCGTTTGAACCAATACCCTAAGGGCTAGTCTCCTGTCAGACCGTCTAACGGATCTAGATCCATCAGACGGGTCTAAATATCCTACCCATCTCGCAAATCTGACCCGAATCCGCGAAAAAATAAAAAAAAAGACTCCAAACAATCCATAGCCCATCAAATCCGCTTCTCAAAACCCCTCAATCACCATATCCGCCGCTCCATACAATCTCGACAGCTTCAAGAAAGAGATATGAGATTACAGGGTGGGTAGCACCAATAGAGTGCTTCATGGCCTGTCCAGTGGCTTTGTTGATCAAAGCAAAGTTGGGGAACCCCTCCTCATCCTTCACTCTCGTGCTCAACTTCTCATCCTTTATCCAGTGCTGCGATTATTAATTAAATCCTCAAATTTACAATCTTTTTCAGATGAAAGAAAAAGAAAAAACAAAGAACTATTATTCACCTGTAAAGGGTCAGACGGATTGGAGCGGGCAAGAATAACCTTTACCCCAACCCATCAAACAATAGAATGACATTTTTTTCGTGAACTTCCTTTTGTAGTAGCAGAGTATTTGAAGACGAAGCACTAAATGATACAAGTATTAGTATCAGCTAATACTTTTATGGAGAAATACTAATACATTTTATAAGAAAAACTAATACTTTGCAGGAGCACTACTAAAATAATCTCTAAGAAATTACTAATACTTTTTCGAGAAACTACTAATACTTTTCCGAGGAATAACTAATACATTTCGGGAGAAAAATTTAATTATATTCAGGGAAATTACTAAAATACTCTCCAGGGAACTACTAATATTTTTTCGAGGAGCTACTAATACTTTTTTGAGGGACTGCTAATACGTTTCGGGAGTATATGTAGGAGAAAATACTAAAATACTCTTCAGGGAACTACTAATACATTTCAGAAGAACTGCTAATACTTTTTAGAAGGACGACTAATACTTTTCAGAAGGACTGTTAATACATTTCGGGAGAATAAATTAATTATATTCAAGGAAACTACTAAAATACTCTCCAGGGAACTACTAATACTTTTTCGAGGAACTACTAATACTTTTTTGAGAGACTGCTAATACATTTCGGGAGTATATTTAGGAGAAATACTAAAATACTCTTCAGAGAACTACTAATACATTTCAGAAGAAGCTAATACTTTTTAGAAGGACGGCTAATACTTTTAAGAAGGACTGTTAATACCAGTGGTCCCTGAAAACCACTAAAACACCACTGCTAATATTCGGGAATGCCACCGGATCCGCGAGTCAGATCCGTCTAATAGGTCAGACCCGTTAGACGGTCTGACAGAAGTTTTTGTGATACCCTAAAGGAGGTAGAAACTTTGGAATAGGCAATTTTAGAGAAAGAGGAGGAGGAAGGTCCTCATAACACCAGATTCATGTGCCAGATTTGTGGATACACAAATCATACAGCTGACGGGTGTTGTTGGTTAAAAAGTTTCTATTGGATCAAATAAATCCTAGCCATTAGTTAAAAATTGTCTTAGTATAAATAAAGATATGTTAGAATTTTAAATACAAATATTCGAATTAATTCATATATATTTCAAATCAAAATAAGAATCAATTTTTATATTTAAATATTAAAACGTTTGTATAAAAATATTCTGCAAATGAAGCCAATACAAATAAATTATATTTTTATTCTGCTCGATTTGATTTGTTTATAGCCTAATTGGTTGGAGATGGGGTGTCGTACATAGCTCATCAAGAGAAAAAAGTGGGTTGAGATGAAAGTAGGCGAGCGCCTCGAGCGCCTACAATAAATAAATAAAAAAAGAAAAAATTCAGTAAAGGCGCCAAAATAGCCCCTTAAACCCATCCCATTGACATAATGGGCAAGGGTAGGGGCAAGTTTCTCGGAAATGGATCCTCTCCGTTGGGTTCGGGGCGTTCTCTGTTGGGTGGGGCATTTACCCTATCATACAGCCCCAACCCTCATGAGCCAGGCATAATTCCTTAGGTGCACTTGAATAGTTGAATTGAATGTCTACAAAACACACCAGTTACAAATTGAGCAAATAAATAGTTGTTCCAAGTTCATAATTTGACTCCAAAGAGGACTTTATAAGGCAATAATACCCTTCATTGCGCCCGTCAACCTGTTTGCGCTACAAATTATATTGCTCGGTTAAATTATTTGGGCATCCTATCATTTGACACAAAAAGATTTCCTTTCTACTAATAGATTACCAGACAGAAAACAAATAAAATAGTTCTCTATTAAGTCAGCCAGTTTCATACAGTTAACTCTTTCAGTAAATGAGTAGCCCCAACAACTAAGATTCAGATACATCATAAAATTCATTCACAAGTGTAAAGAAGCTATATACATACAAGTAATAGAGTTGGTAAACAACTGAAGAAAAATCTCAAGTCAGCAAAACAGATGCCTTACAACCCTAAATCAAATCAACAGGAGGATATGATGCGTCATTAGGTAAAATCTGGAAAGAAAAAAAATGAGAAGCTGTTTTTGAGCTTTGTTTCACATTGTGCTCGAGGTTGGACATGGAAACATGTTCTTTTGTGGAGGCAAACTTCAAAGAACATGTCACCGTAACTTTAGAATTCCACCTCCAGACATTGACATTACGTTCCTGGTCATACTCAAACAGCTGCAAATAGAAAGTAGATTAGTCTTAGTTCTATATACAGTTCAATCATTCAAGATACTTCACTGCCAAAAGTACTACTATGTCTCTTCAACAAACAGTGTCTTATGTAGAGGAAACTTCACAATATACAATTTTGTATTAAGATAGCTTCGGATGGTGAACTGAGAGACCTTTCTAGAAAATGTTATAACCTAGAATCAATTGGCTTCATATTGAGAATGCTCATGAATGACAAATTGTCGAATTGATACAGTAATATTAAGTCTCATGATACTTGAGGGAACTTACAGTGAAAATGGGGAAAAAGATGGTGCAAATACAGATGCATCATTAAAGAAGCCTGAACCAAAAGCTTGTTAAACAGTACAAAATCAAAATTCAATGTAATTAAATATTTTCTCTAGGATTGAAATCAGTCTGCGAAGTTTTGTTTTGTTGTAAAGACTGTTCTCTCTAAAAGGGGTGTACTTTTGCTGCTTGAATGACTTCAGGTTTAATCTAATGATATTCTCTCCAACCTCAGGCAGGTTATTTCCCTTTCTCCTGCATTCAACCATTGTACATGCACTTACATTTTTGCACAAGCACCATACACTTCAGTTACAATATATATCAACTGTGTTGAAACATATTCAACCTTTCGAAAGATAAGGTGACTCATTAACACCTGATACACATCTCTAACATTAAACCAGAACTTAAAAATAAAATAACAAACCAGATCTTATCTCGTATCATTGTCCAGATATAAAATATCATTTCTTAGTCAAGCAATACGTAAATTCTAATGGCAAATTCAGGCCATACATTTTAAGATTACCTACTATTAGCTTGTCAACTACTGTGAATAACATGTGTCTCGATTAACCATGTCAAATGCTGAAAAATCTCTAAGTGACATATGTTACTATACTATTCTCTAATGTAGCAAACTGAAAATTCTACACTGAGCAGTGAGATTATCCTATGCAAGAGGTATTGTAAATTTGTAATGTATGGCACCCAATCGCCAATTGTGAAGAGTATATGAACAGGGTACGACTCACCAGACAAGGCACAATGCCGAGTATGTTTTTGCAACTTCCACATCATATTTGTGTAATACAGGCATATGATTATATGAAAATAAGATCTAATCAACAATACACTAGGACCTCTAGTACTTAAAAGAGGTTGATTTCTACTAGAAAAACATTACATGGATTAATGGAGAGGGAAAAATTGAAAAAGTAAACTGTTATGAGATGAGAATGAGCTAGTAACCAATTTGGCTGCTGACGACAACGCAGTTAGAAAATCAAATGCAATATCAGCAATAGATTGACCACTTTATATGACCCCCAAAGTTTCGACTAAATTTTCAACCAAAATGTTCAAATAGATATTTGAATCCTGCTCATTTTCCATGAATAGAAAAATGAATAAACTGCACAAAACCTCACTATCAAAAGAAAGGAGAAAACTTAAAGGAGTTCAGATAACTGCCATGGTCGCAACAGAATAGATGCTCAAATTTCAGCAAAGACAAGCAAAAATTATGTACTCAACAAAATTTATCCATATTATGAGCTCTATGATTCGTGCAATGGGAGAAAAACTCATGCACTACGATAAGTATTATGTGTAAATGCTAAGGGTACTCTTGCCTATGTTATACTAAATTACTAATAGTCTGTTTATTTATGGATGATGTCATCATTTTCTATGGCATTTTTTATCTTATCCTCTTTCAATCAAATTGAGCTCAACAATTTCTTAGCAGAAAGTTTCAAAGAAAATAATAAATGCTTTTTTCCCCATACTAGCATAACAAAGTGCAGAAATAATAATAATAATAATAATAATAATAATAATAATAATAATAAATAAATAATAATAATAATAATAATAATAATAATAATAATAAATAAAGGAGTAAATAAATAAATCTGGATCACATTGTATCATCTTTTAGATCGTGGATTTGTGATGAGCAAAAATCAATGTTACAGTTACATTTGACTTAGACTGAATGGTACACCAAAGGGGCGTTAAAAATAACTAGACGATTGCAGGCACTAGTGAGGTCAATTAAGTCACGATATTACTGACAAACATCAAACTCGGATGTCGGATGAAGGAACCGGGCGCTTTCAGAAAAATAATTGAAACAAAAAAAACATTTTTATACTGCGATTTTACTCTCTTGACAATAGCATAGCCAAACAAATTGCATGCGTGAGAGGAAAAGGAAAAACTAAGTGTAAACGTGAACCCTTCTAAAACACACACAGATACACAGACCAGAATATAAAGGAGGGAGGGAGGGTGAGCATACTTTTTAAGGTAAATAGTTGAATTATTCAAGAGTCTTCTCTGAGTCGAGATCAGCAGGTCACTAGCAACTACTGTTAGATGATTGTTTTGAGAAACCTGAGAAAGGGCCATGACAGAGAATATAGCCGTTTAAATACTGAAGACAACAGCACCAAACAAGACTACACAATCAGATGTGGAAGCCCTCTTTGTAACTGCTCCACGCGGTATTCTTCGAATTATGTCATCCCCAAGCTACTGCTACAAATATAAGTTTATGACTTTCTGTTCAGCAAGGAAACATATAAGTCTGTTTTGTTTCATTAAACCAACAAACTAAAGCATGCTAAAGTGAACGAAAGCATTCAGATTAAATTTCTGGTAGTATTTGCTATTATAGCCAAATTCGAATTGGCATGTTTAACGAAGGAGAAATTTAAGGAAAGATGCAAGGCAACCCAGCATTTGATTCATGCCGTTCTAATCCTCCACCATGTCAGATAAGCTATTAGAAAATTCAATTGTATGTCCAGTACGCGCGCGCGCGTGTGTGTGTGTGAGAGAGAGAGAGAGAGAGAGAGGGGTGGGTGGGTATTGTTTAGGCTTCAACTGATACACCAATAGAATACAGGATTTTCAACCTTGATGACGTAAACAATATTAAAAAGACTATTCTGTTTTCTTCTTTCATAATGCGATAAACGTAGTTCTGTTATCTTCTTTTATAAGAGGGAGGTGGAAGGGAGTTATTTAATAGTTAGAAGTTTGAGTTCTGGGAAAGGCCGTCGATTTAAAGGTATTTTGAGGGCATTCTGAAGAAGCTTTATCAAACTGTCTAATAGGCACATGCAACCCAAATGAATATCGTATCATAATTTAGTTTCCTAAATGTAGGCAACTTCACAAGATTCGGCACATAGAACTGTTACATAAAGAACTCTCTCATGCTGGAGAAACCCTAGGTACCCCAGACACTAAAACCCTCGAAAAGAAAAGATTATGCAAACCAAGAACAATCAATTGAATTTCTCCAAAATAAATAATGGGACTTACAGGTTATTTTCAACCTCCACAAAGCTGGTCTATCTCATCACCTCATAAGCAGAAGGCACGTCATGCAATGGATGCCCTTTTTGATTTCTTTCAATAATCCTCCTTGCAAGAGGAACTTGCTTACCAACAGCAAAAACAAAGGCTTTTCCCTTACCTCCAGCACCTCGGGCAGTTCTCCCAACACGACGTACATATTCACTTGGATCACGGGGAAAATCAAAGAGCACTACATGATCTACACCTGCAAAGTCCATTCCTCGGGACGCTCTGCAAAATATGGCAAAATATCTTTTAATTTTGTCATCAATTCAAAATTGAGTTACAAAATCATATACATACATAAATATAGCATGAAAAGTTGAATACAACAAAAGTTAAAAAGGTTTGAGGTAACCAGAAGGGGAAAAAAAAAGGAAAGCATATTATACCTATCTGTGCAAACTAAGAACATGGAAATGTTATTAGTCGGAAAGCTACGAAATTCTTCCAGATTTGCAAGCCTTGATTCTTGTTCCAAAGCAGCATGGAATGGTAAGACTTTTGTACAATTTTCTTTCCGATCAAGGCGCTTTAATGCATTTTCAACTTTTCTGCATGTTTCAATCTGCATATGGCACAGAACCAACTATTTCAGAATAAAGACTCAATCAGTCATCATCATCATCATCAACCGCACCTTATCCCACTATGTGGGGTCGGTGGTGTGAAGTTTATAGTGTCAATTAATTGTCTAAAATTATTTAACACTACAAATTCACACAAAAAGCAAAGTGGCAAAGTTTTACGCCGGATGCCCTTCCTGACGCAATAAAGACTCAATCAGTATACTGTTGAAAAGACAGTTGAACAGTTGCCCATATGATTTTGAAGACTACCTTGTTACAGAATACAATTGTCTTCGTCCCAGGACTTTCTTCAACAAGTCGCAGCAGAGCATTTTTCTTGTTGAGAAAAGCTGTATCAGGAGTCCTTTCAGCTTTTTCGTCTCCACTGCAATCTATAAGAATCTAGACACCAAAAGTAATCAGAAAGTAGAAAATCTACTCATTTGTTCCCCAAAACAGGTAATAACTCTAGCATCTGTAACAGATTACACATAAAAATGCCAATATTTACTTTTAATTAGACAAAATAGATCTGACGTCTACTAATAATAGTCTGGTGACCCAGATACATTTGAGCGGGAAGGAATGAAATCTAGTGCAGCTATCTTTCCAGGTATTGATATAGGATGGCCAGGTCATATTTGCTTTTATTTAGTTCTGTCAACTGCCTGATACCACATAAGTGGCACAAATCTTTATTTAGTTCTATCAACTGCTTGACACCACATAAGTGGCACAAATATTTAGTATTTAGCATAGAAAAGTCATGCACAGTCAGCCTGTTTTGCACCAAGCTATATTCATTTGAGAAGCAGGAGACGTGGACTCATTTATGGTCATTTTAGAAGGAGCGATTTGAAACAAACACATCTAAGTGACCTGCGTCATATCAAAAGGCAAGTGGAAATATAAGTAAATTAACAATTTAAATTTGTCAGCTCAAACTCATTTGCCAAAGAACTAGTAATCATAACGAAGAGCGAGGAGATAAGATACTCAACCTAATGGAAAGGGGATATCTACAGAGAACGATCCCAATACAATAAACAATATAATAGGAATTAAAGTGACTGAAGAAGCATCAAATACTTCTTTTATTTTCTTCTCTAGGTCTCCATATAAGAATTCAGTCACTAAATTTCCAATTTATGGTGCTTTGCGTTGCTGGCTGTTTTGGAAGTCATGTCTTTCAGAATAAGCGAGGTGGTTTGGATGAAACATGAGCTGGATAGTTTCCCATCGTCCACCTTCTATCATAGTACAACATCAAAGAAAAAAGGATTTATATGTATATACCTCTTCCAATCTGGGGCTTGTGCGGTGCATACCAGGACCCATTACAACCTCACAATCAGGGAAAACTTCAACTAGTTTGTTGTATATCTCTACAGGTAGTGTGGCTGTTACAAATAAATACTGGGCTGTTACAGGTGCCGAGCTGACCAAACTTTGCAATGCAAGTTCAAAATCTTCATCTTTGTAGAGTATATCCACCTCATCCAGAATGGCGCTGAAGCAAAAGAATTTCACGATAATGAAGCAAGTCACAAGAAAATGTGCCGTTTTGAAGAAGAAAACCAAGGAAAAACATCAAACATGATGCAGATACAACATCTTTCCCCTTTCCAAAAATGTGGGGTAAAAGGAATGAATAGAAATAATTCGTTGAGAGTGTTCTTGAGGCCCCTAAGTAGGCCAGGACTTATGACTAAATATTCAACCCAACCAGGCAGCCATACTGCCAAACTTTAGACAATAACATATAAACTTTAAAGCACACTCAAAATATGAAACCATAAAAACTTTTTTGCTTTCATTCCATATATTGGACTAGTCTCGGTGACTACTTCGTTGGATTACGTTTAATAAATTTACATGTACGAATAAAAGCTTTATCTGTAGATTAGTCTTCATCCCACTTGCCTGATTTTTCATTTACTTAATTTTCATAAATTAATTTCTTATGACACACTTATAGTGCAGGGTTCAATGACGTCTGAGGAGAAGTAGCGGACTAGTGACCACTAACCTCAATTCTATTTGTCCAGTTCAAGGTATAAAACAATTGTTAAAACATTTTGCATGTTTGAGAAATAAAAAATCTGACAAGGGAAACTGTTCCCTGTCCTAAGCGAAATAGATCTTAAAAACTTCACCACTGGAAAGAAAAAAAAAAAGAAAAATGGACACAAGTAATGAAAGATGAGAGTATATTGCTTGTTGCAAAACACTATAATACATAAGTCCCACGGAAGTTCATAATGATCAGAAAGAGATTCTTTTCTGAAAACATATTTAAGGAAAATAAAAAATAACAACCCTCTTAGATCAAATGTATATCTAAAAAAGAAGGCGTTCTGGAAGATACAAAATTGCAGCAGAATGGAACGCATGCATATTTTTAGATTTAGACTTTCTTTATAGGATCCCCCAATAAGAGCAGGTTTGATAGTTTATTTTAATAGTTCATTATGAAATTCATGTGTCAAAGAAAATGAGACGGTTATTTTTTCGGCAACTCTTGAATTTAATGAAAATAAAATTAAAAATAACAATGATAATTACTTAAGAAAAATTACATCTTTTATGAATCATTTATATACATATACATATCAGAATCTATTTTCAGTTGAAGGACGAAGGTGCTAACTGCTAAGCTATCTACAGATGTGTTGTTATTTTTGCTGAAAAAAGTTTCAGTTCTGTTCGTTTTCTCGTTCTACTATCTTACATCTTTACTATGATCCAAAACGTCAGTCAGCAGATTGGTCATTAGTTAAATTTTATGGTAAATCCTGCGCAGAGAAATCCCAGCTATATTCCCTTCCTTTCTCTCTTTCTTTCTTTCTTTTCTTTATTTTTTTTTTTTTTTTATATTTCACTTACTACAAGAGTCAGTGCATAAGAGTATGAGATGTTGAGTTATTAAGTCGCATTCCAGTCCAGAGACCCAAATTCTTAATTTCCAACCAAATGGACTCAAACTCAAATTCCAGCTATCGTCTTTTCCCAATTAGCTGATATATTACAAGGCCCTAATGAATGCAACTTTCACAATCAACAAATGATCCAATTCGCTTGTAAATCAATCCAATAACAACATCCGATGCACAGCTTTTTCTTCAAACTAAAGCATCTCCGATGTAATAAAGCTGTGGCATAAACTAAATTTCTTCAAGCACACTTTGTGTAATCAGTAATCACAAGGACAAAAGTTTACAAATTTGGCTAATTTAATACTCTAGAATCAAGTTTAAAGTTGTGTTTATATATTGACTAAGAAACAATTAAATCCAAAAGTATGAGTAAGACACCAAACTAAGCAATAACCCATAAAAGCCACTAAAGCAGTGATAGAAGGCTCGAACCTTTTGAGATTTGTTAACTGCAGGAAGCCCTCCTTAAATAAAAACATGAATCGACCAGGAGTAGCAATTAGAACATCTATTTCCTGTTTAAGACTCTCCAATTGAGTTTTCTGCCGAAAACCACCAGTAGCAACCATAGAGCGGAAAGGGACACCAACTTTAGAGAGTGATCGGCAAATGCTCAAAACCTGACAATGCATTTTTGGATGTGTAAGAAAATGCAATAGAAGATACTGATTGAACAGGATCAAAATGCAGAAAATGAGCCATATATAGTTACTTAAAAGCACACCATACTGCAATAAGAACATAAAATCTTCCATTACACTTTAGCAGGGAGTAAGGGAAGTAGCAAAACAAATAAGCATATCTGATTTTGCAAATTTTGTATTTATCTTCATTCTCTTGCCTTTGAATAAAAATATTTGAAAATCTCTTTGATAAACTTGCTTACATGATAAAATATGTCATGCATTAGAGACATGTTTAAAGCAGAAGCAATTAAGTCCGCAAAAAATTGTCTTTTAAAGAACATTTATATTATCCAAACAATAAAAGAATCCATAATTTTCATAATCAAGAAGTTTATCTTACATTTTATTTGTCAAAATTTCCTGATACATCTCAAGGGAGTAGCAGATTGCAGCATCAAGGAAGCAAACGAAATATTATATTAGAAGCATGGGGAACAACATACTGAAGCGAAGTAAACAGAGACCACCAAAGGACCACTCAAACAAAGAACCAAAATAAAACTGTGATTCTGATGCGCTTAACATATTATCAGACCTGAGAGGCCAACTCAGCAGTGGGGACCAGTATTACAACTCGAGGACTTTGTGACGCTGGTTTGCTAAGTCCTTCGGTTTCATCTTGTCTAAGACGCTGTACTAGCGGAACCAGATATGCCAAAGTTTTACCAGATCCACTCTGATCAGCCATTATACAACTTTTTCCACTTATAACTGGCACAAATGCCATAGCCTGCAACAACCACGTTAAACAAAAAATCTTTCGAGTATCTACCATACTGAAATGCAAAAAACTGAAGTCAAACTTTTTCTACTAAAGAAAATGAATTGCAATTGTCTATATTACATTCTCTGACACTATTACTCCTGTTTGTTTACAAGTTGGATAAAATTGTGACAGAAAGAAGAGCATGATCCAGGTAAAACCACTTTTAAGTGGCATATTAGGGTCCATATGTAGTCTTTATTTCCTAAAATACAATGAATGCACAATTTATTTACTCCAAGTAATCAAATGAAACAGACCAATATTTGTAAGATTTACAATACGCAATCTAGCTACGATGGCAAAACATAGGAACAGATTCACATGCAAGCACAAATACTAACGGTCTATATACTAAAATAGTAGCAAAAAGCCAGTGCCTAGATCAGTATGTCATGAAGCAAGTTGTTAAAAAGCACAAGGATCTTTGATGAATGTACCAAACACTAACTAGCATGAAAGAACGATGACAAGTTCCAATTGGACATTGTCAGAAAGACATATATCGAGGATGTGAACAAGGTGCAATGAAAATATCAAATTAAAGGCCCAAGCAAATATAATATCTTGAGGTATTACAAACAGAACTGGAAGTAACTATATATATGCTATTATGACGAGACGCTCAATGTGGATATTGCAGTAGTCATTACAAGAGATTGACAAATGAGGATATAGCTAACCTGAATATGTGAAGGGCGTATGTAATTCAGGCTCCTTAAAGATTCAATGATGTAGTCACTACAACCCAACTCCTTAAATGACTTTCTGCTAAAAAAGTCATTATGGGCTTTTAACGCTTGCCCTTTCTTTGAGACATTGTCTACCTTAGGCCTATAGCTGTCAACTGATCTTACACTTCCCCATCCTTTTGAGGATGCAGCAGAAAATTCCGAAGACGAATCAGCTCGCCGAGGGGATTTGATATAAGAACGTACGTCTTTTGTAGTGTCTTTCTGGACATTGATACCCTTCTGTTCATCCAGCAGATCGGACTCGTCATTTGATATAACCGGCACACGGGATTGAGAAGTTTCTCCTTTCAACTGATCATCTTCAAGGTCATTGCTTTGTTTCTTTTTCCTGTAACTTTCTTTGACAAGATCTTTTACTCTTTGCACTTTTAACCTCCCGAAACTCCTATTTGTTGCCCCACCACCAGCTGGGCCACCAAAATACACGTGTAAGTCACCACCAGAATTAACATTTGGAAACATACATTGAGCACATTGTAATTGGAACTCATACATGGTTGAACTCGATATTTTACCAGAGCTTTTCTTAAGCCAATTTCAAGGCCTCATCCTAGGCTGCCTACATTATTTGAACTATTTCTATCACTCTTGTGCTGGAGCATCAAACAAGAGAAGTTCAAAAAAAGAATGCACACTAAAATTCGTATCAAAAATCCAAATTTCCTGTTTCATATAATACAGAAAACAACAATATCACCTCCACCGAAACAAGAAATGACGTTAAAATTATCTTTTAATTTTACTGTTTTTCACAATAAAAGGTAAAATAAAACTTAATTTTGGTAAACCGCTGTAAAATCATGAACACCTTGGATAATGCAGAGAGAAAAAACAAATAAATAAATAAAGGAAAAAGAAAAGGAGAAATGATGAAGAAAAAGGTAAAGGATAACCTTGGTGAGGGGACATTTGTGGGACAGCCTCGCAGACGATTCGCGGACGGCGACCACCGGAAAGTATGGAAACTGATGGATTGTGAACAGTGAAAATTTCCAGCACACTCGCCATGGCAAAACCCCTGAGATATTTCTCAAAAAAAAAAAACCCCTGAGATAGAGAGGGAGGGGTATATGATAATTCTATGCACAAATACGGACAGATGGATAATGCCTCATGTATGTATTATTAATTATTAATTACTCTTTTTAAATGTCCAAAAAAAATTGCTCTTTTTATTTTTGAATCATGTTTTTTTTGTTAAACCTTATGGCATGATTGATATAAACAAATATAATTAGATAGAAATAAAATAAATTTAAGAATGGAATAACAATGGGAAGTGAATGATATGATGATATTATTTATATGCTTGGTATATATTGGAATGCGAAGAGGAATAGAATGACGATTTTTCTACTTGATTTGTAATTATAAATGGAACAGTAATGGAAAAAGATAATTTTAAATATTAAATTACTCTTAAAATATGATTTTTTAGATAAATTTTTATTAAATATATTAGCCAAAATTAAATCTAAAATTATTTTAATGTGTGTTAAACAATATATATTTATATTTATGATATCGACAATATTTTATACAATATTTTGTTTATATGAAATACAAAAAATTAACAAAAGAGTTTTATATCAAAAATTTTAGTTTTAACTTTTAAGTTTTGGTGGAAATTGACTATAATTTATTAAAATATTGAGAATAATTTATATTTAGTTTATAAATACTTACATTATATATAATTATTTTTATAATATCACTTTTCAAAGATTTAGATTATATCCAATATGTTTAGTCATTTTTAAAAGGATAATTTCACTAAAAACAAAATTAGAGTAATTCTCTGATTGAAAATAGTAACTCAAGAAAAAAACGCCGATTTTTTATGAGCTTTTCTCTCATTTCGTCGAGAGTTTTTCGTTTTGAATTTCAAATATCTGTAATCTAAGTTAATTGTCTATGGAGAATAAGATGGCGAATTTGTCTCTGTTCGAAGAAGAGGCTGATGGGTTGGTGTTTGAATCAGAAAATTCCATTGGTGGAGGCTCAAACAACTCTTTGTTTCTGGTTGGGAAATTCCTTTCTGACCGCAATGTCAATTTCAATGTGATGAAGACATGGTTAGCGAGTATATGGCGTCTAGTTAAAGGCACGACGGTCAAGGATATTGGAAACCAACGTTTTCTTTTCCAATTTTATCATATCTTGGATTTGAAGAGAGTGATTGAGGGAGGCCCCTGGTCTTTTGATAACTGATGTTGATGCTAATTCAACTAAATCCGGCATGGTTCCTACTAGTACTCCAATTCACACTATTAATTTTTGGGTTCAAGTGTATGATTTGCCTATGGGCTTGGCTTATGTCGTAAGTAGTGGGAAACAATTGGGTGATTATATCGATCATTCCTCAAGTATGATGTGAAAAATTCTTCATCTCAATGGAGGTCATATATGCGGATCAGAGTATGTGTTGATATACATGTTCCGCTAAAAAGATGTAAGAAAGTTAAGCTTCAAGGGGGAGAATGGCCAGTTGTAAATTTCAAATACGAGAGATTGGGATCCTTTTGTTTCATTAGTGGATTACTTACTCACACCGAACGATTCTGTGCAAAGAATGGAATCCAAATCTACGAGCTGCAATCGTAGAATGAGTATGTTAAAGCGGGAACATTGTTAATCAAGATGATGATAACTGAAAGAAAACATTCCTGACCCCTACCAATCGGCGACACAGGAAAACATGTTCGACACTAGCCGGAAAAGCTCTATTTCTTTCTCTGGCGGGCGTGGTGTTAGATTCCGATCTCCGGCGCATTCCGGGCCATTACAGGAGATCATTGGAAATTCGAATTTGAATTCTGGGACGGTTACAGTAACTTCCCCTATAATTTCGCAGAAAATGGAGAAAATGGGATATGTAACGGCTTCTCAACGTGATAATAGCCCAAATTTTATCACTGATGTGGCCTCTGATGAGCTGGAATTAACGGATGATAGGAAAAGGAAAAGAGGATTGGTACTTGAATTCTGGCGATGCTAATTTCGCAGCCTCAAACAAAAGTAACCCGATCAATCATTTTTTATTGGCGTCCTAGCTCCCGTACCGCCAGAGCCATGATTGTCCTAAGTTAGAATTGTCGCGGGCTTGGCCACCTGCGGGCAATTCCTGTTTTATGCGACTTGGTTAAAGCTCATCGGCCAGATATTATTATTATCTTTGAAACCTTGTCGCACACAAATAAAGTGGAGCAAATTCGAATTCGGCTTAAGTTTGATGGTAGGTTTTCTGTTGATAAATTAGGGCGAAGTGGTGGAATTTGTGTTTTGTGGAAAAATAATAATATTTGTTCTGTTTCTGGTTTTTCTCGTAACCATGTGGGTATGGAAATAATGGAGGATAATGGCGTGAAGTGGAGACTTATAGGCTTTTACGGGCACCCTGAAAGGAACCGACGGAGAGAATCATGAGATTTACTTAGACAACTTAAGTGACGCAACAATCTCCCTTGGTGTTGTGTTGGGGATTTCAATGATTTATTACACCCTCTCGACAAAAAATGAAGAGTTGAGCATCCGACATGGTTGTTTAGAGGGTTCCGAGAGGCGGTAGAGGAATGCAACTTATCAGATATTCCTCTTTCTCGACATCCATTTACTTGGGAAGCATGGAGGGGGACGCCGATGCAAATGGAAGAAAGACTGACACAGAGCACTTGCTTCTGGTAAGTTGGTTATCTACTTTCCTGGGATGTCGACTATTAAATACATGTGCACCTATTTCGATCATTCTCCCATAGTTCTTCATACCAGCTCCCTCTTCAGAATCGCTTTTTAAACCATTTAGATTTGAAAATAAATGGTTTCCAGTAACCGGAATTGAAAAGTGTTGTTTGTGAGGGATGGAAGCCTGAGTTGATTCAAGCAATAATATCACAGAGAGGTTAAAAAGATGCTCAAATATTGAAGGTTTGGGGGGGAATCAATTAAATATTTTCAAGGACGAGATGAAGGCGTGCCATAGGGATATGGAAATTCTTCGGAATTATTACGACACTGAATCAGTTACATGGTATAAAGAAGCAAGGACTCGATATGCGGAATTGTTATTCAAGGAAGAAGCGGATTGGCAACAACGAGCAAAAATATTTTAGCTTCGCGATGGGGATTCGAATACTAAGTTCTTTCATGCGGTTGCATCATCACGAAAGAAAAATAATTGGATCGCACGGCTTCAAGATAGTGAGGGGACCTGGCATGATAATGAAGAAGAGATTGGTGATATTGCATATCATTATTTCATAAATTTGTTTTCTGGAAGTGATTTTACACCAAATACAGGGGTAAATCATGTGAGGGCTAAAGTTACTATGGAACAAAATAATTTTTTACTTCAATCTTTCACAATTGAGGAGTTTAAGAAGGCTACTTTTGATATGCACCCAGATAAATCTCCGGGTCCGGATGGTTTCAACCCGACTTTTTATCAATATTTTTGGGATATCTTGGGGAATGATATATTCAAATTTGGTACAGAATGGTTTAATAAGTTGGAGTTTCCTCGTGGGCTTGTGGATACCAATATAGTTTTGGTGCCTAAATGTTCTTCGCCCCAGTCAATGAAAGATCTTCGTCCAATCTCGCTGTGTAATGTCTTATATAAGATCTTATCGAAGGTGCTCGCTAATAGACTCAGAATATTATTTCTCCACATCATCTCGGATACTCAATCGACATTTGTTAAGGGTCGTTCCATCTTCGACAATGTATTGGTGGCATTTGAGATTATGCATTACATGAAGCGTAAAACCAAAGGGAAGAAGGGTACGGTAGTCTTGAAAATCGATATCAGTAAGGCGTATGATATGATTGATTGGGCGTTTCTCGAACAAATATTGTTGAAGTTGGGGTTCGCTAGCCGTTGGGTACATCTTCTCATGTTGTGTGTTAAATCTGTATCGTACTCAGTTGTAGTCAATGATAAATTAGTTGGGCCAATTATCCCTCGAAGGGGCCTTCGGCAAGAAGATCCTTTATCACCATACCTATTTATCTTGTGCGCCGAAGGCTTAACGACCATGCTTCGTCAAGCTGAGCTAGAGGGAAAGATTCATGGAGCTCGAATTTGTCGAGGGGCACCTGCTATTTCTCATCTTCTTTTTGCGGACGATAGTTATCTATTCTTCTCAGCTAACGTGGAGGAAGCACAACATGTTAAAAACATTTTGCAGCAGTACGAGCTCAGTTCGGGGCAGTCAGTGAATCTGTCAAAGTCGAATGTTCAATTCAGTTCTAATGTGGGCTTAGAACAACAACATAATTGTAAGTCCAAGCGGCTACGATAATCTAGATGGGGGGTGAATAGATTATCTCCATCTTTTCGATTATGCCCTCTTTTTCGAATCAAATACGCCAAGACAAGAATAAAGGTGCGGAAAGTAAACAACACACGTCGATTTATAGAGCTTCACCCCACCTAGGGACTACATGCTCTACCACCCCAAAGATATCCGGATGGGTTTCGAAAGAAAAAGAATTTTATTAATTACCACAATTAATACAAATTCAACTTACACTAACACCTTGAAGAGCACCACACTCTTCTTCAACACCACCTTTGAGATTACCACAATCTCTCTTGAAGATTACCACAATCTCCAATGGCACCTTGTGAAAATTACCACAATCTTCCAACTTGAAGAATACCAAATTCTTCAACGCCTCGAAGAGCACCACACTCTTCAATAAGAAGAACACCACAATCTTCTTGCACCAATCACCTAGATCATCCAAGTGTATTCTTTCCACAAGAATACTCATAAGGATGTCTTGTGTTGAATGATGACCAAAATCAAGATTACAACTCAATAATGAATAATACAATATGAGTACAAGTGTAATAAAGAATTGAAAGCCTTGACCTCAAAGATGTGCAAGTGAAAGTGCTTAGGCTAATACAACAAGATTTATGAAAGTGTTTGCTTGTATGCTCTTTGCTTGTGTAATGTGTTGTATCTTGTTGCTTGAATGAAGCCTCTATTTATAGGAGAGGTCTTGGCTTGATTTCCAGACATAGGCTCCTCCCTGGGGAGTGATTTGCTGCAAAAGAAACCATTTAAAATCAAGATTATAGCTATTAGAAATCAATCCCATAAATTAGGGAAAAGCTGTCTGAAAATGCAACGGATAGTTTGCTGATAAAACATAGGTTCGACCGGTCGCGCAGAGATAAGTTTGAAATGAGTTTGCTGCACTTTTTACACAGGGGGACCTAGGGGGGGTTCGACCGGTCGCCCTTGATCTCGACCGATTGGGGGTGTTTAAAAAAACGAAACAGAGAAGACAGAACTTGAGAGGGCCTTCCTAGGTACCGGTCACCCTAGGGTCGATCGGTCGCCCCTATCGGTCGACCTCCGGGTCGACTGGTCGCCCTCCCTGATTTCTCATACGTCCCTTTTTCTGTTTCAAAACTCAACTCAGGTACAGGTTGCCCTATAGGGCGACCGGTCGAGCCTGAACAAAAGTGTTATCCAATTTTTTTATCGAAATAAACTCCAAGAAATACTCCGAAAAATAGTAAAAACATTTTAAATCGATCGGAAGTATTTAGACAACATTTAGGGACATTGTTTTGGTTTAAAAACTCATTTGAACAAAATCATCAAAATCATGATAAAAACATTTATCTAACAAACTCCCCATTTTTGATGATTACAAACCAAAACAATTTTCACGAGGACGATTTTGAAAAACAAAACAATTTTCTGGTTTATGAGAAAACTATCCGTTTAAAAACATTTTAAAAATAGCTCCCCCTATCAATAAACACATCAATAAGAAATATTGCATAAGCTAGAAGCACAAGCTATTACAAGATACACATAAACATCATGAGCTAAAAGGCTCCCCCTGTCAAAATACTCATAATCCATTGCAATTAAGTCCATAATACAAGCCATGCACTAGGTATACTAGGCTTTAAGAAGCCATAACTTATAGCTTTTATGTCGAGCTTTTATTAGCTTCTTTGAGCTAACGAGCCAATTTCCCGTTTCTCCCCCTTTGGAATCATCAAAAAGAGTAAGGATGATAAAAACATCATACAAGTATATCAAAATGCGCCAAAGATACGATTTATCAACCATTGAAAAATTAGGCTTAGAATCCGAGGAAATGGGAGAAATGTAGCATTTGAAATCCATAAGCTCGTTTTGTTTGACAAAACATGATCGTAATAAGTATATAAGTCATTTGAAAGCATAAGAGTCATGTACAAATTGAAATTTTCTTTGTACATTTCATCGAACACTTTGTGGGCGTGAAAAATAAAAGAATTTGTATAAAGCCCTTGTAAATGAAGCAATCCAAAAATTTTCATCACCAAATCATACCAAACACAATACAATACATCATAATAAATAAGCTCATCACAATCATATGACATTTACAACAAGAAAATTACACATAAGCCAAAAACTCAAGGGTTCAACCCAATTGAGTAACGGAGGTAGAATTCTTACCATTCAATCGGTAAAGATGAGCAATGATGATGATAATCGAGCTATATTAAGCCCAAAATATGAAATGTATGCAAGAAGATAAATTTTGAGTGAAATTTGTGTGCAATTGGCGAAGGGGACGAAAAATGGAGAAAATAAGACAAAATGGCTAAGTCTGAAAACAGAAGACATTTTAACCATAAAATCCCTATGGGCGACCGGTCCAGGGTATGGGCGACCGGTCGAGGTAGTGGGCGATCGTCGGCCTCTCCCGGGCACCACTGTTCACTGCTTTTGAAACTCAAATTTGATCCAAAATCCGATTTTTCGCCCCTAAGTTTTAAAAACGTGCAAAATGCAAACGTAGACCTTATTTAATATACATTTTGTCATAATCAAGCTCAAAATGAGGTAAAATACTCGGCGGTTAAAAAAAATGTACGCGAGTTATCTTTGAGACGGAATTAAACACATCTCAAATTTTTGTTTAAGAAGCGCAATCCCTTAGAAAAAGATATCGAATCTCAATATATTTAGTTCGATTATGATGAACCATATTTTGATAAATTGTAAACACCGGACTTGTTATCCCAAAAAAATATGAATGTTTTAAAATTTTGGATATACAAGCCATAAGAAGAAGTGCCTTTTAAATATTTGAAAATTTCTTTTAACGGCACTTTAATGAGATTCGTCCGGATAGTTTTTGAAGTCGAGCATATAGACGTAAGGCATAAAAAATGTCGAGTCTATGGGAATAAGAAAAGTTAATGAACATACCTCGAATATGTTTGTCAGTATGCCTTCCTCAACCTTTGTCAATTTTACATTGGTAGCCATAGAGGTTGAGATGGTTCTTCCTTCTTCAATGCCTAACTTCTTCAAAGGTTCAATTGTATACTTTGATTGTGAAATATAACCACTTTCTTGGAATTGTTTAGCTTGAAGTCCAAGGAAGAAATTAAGCTCCCCCATCATGCTCATTTCAAATTCACCTTGCATCAACTTAGAAAATTTCTTGCACAAGGATTCATTAGTAGCACCAAAAATAGTATTATCAACATAAATTTGCACAAGTAAACAATCTTGCCCTTTTTCAAAAAACAAAGAAAGTAATATAAACTTTACCTCTTGTAAAATCATTTTGCAAAAGAAAATCTCTAAGTCTATCATACCATACACGGGGTGCATGTTTTAAACCAAACAAGGTCTTTTATAAAAATCATTTTGCTTAAAAATTTTGAAACCCCGGTTGTTTTTCATAGACTTCTACTTGAATAAAACCATTTTAGAAAATTGGATTTAACATCCATTTGGTAAAGCTTGAAAATTTCTTGAAACAAGAATGGACAAGTAAAATACGAGCTACAAAAACATGCTACGGGTGCAAATGTATCATCAAAATCAATACCTTCTTCTTGGCATTACCTATGAGCTACTAACCTTTCCTTGGTCATCAAGCTTGTTCAAAATACCAAAAATTTCTGCAAAAATCTTAGCAAGATATCTTTGCACAAGAGCATAGTAATATCGAATAATAGAGACATTATAACAAGTAACACATACTATGCTTTCAAACAAATCATCAAGAGTTCAATAAGACATGTAAGTTCAAATAAGCTTATAGAAAGCTATATAAGGTCTCTTTTGAAATTTGAAAATCCGAGAGCATATAGTTGAGACCTCATTTAAAAGAAACATTTGAACAAGAGTTTTGACAAGAATGAATATGAGCAATCAAATGCATAATTTTGAGAAGAGGATAGAAATTCAAATATTTTATCAAAAACAAATATGATCCTTTACAAGTCTCGATAAAACAAGCTTTTATAGAATAGTGCCTTTCAAAATCGAAAAATCCTCTTAATGGCACTTATATGAAATACTTTGAAATAACTTGAAAGACAAGCACATAGGCATATGACAAAAATATATCGAGTCTATAGGATGAATACCAATGATGAACATACCTCGATAGTTTAATCATCTCTTGAAGAGGATGAGGAAATATATATCCTACACATATCTTAAACAAGTATAGCATAAAACGAATATGATACAAGTGTAGGCTAAAACAATAAAAGATATCACAAGTAAGCTCATGCCATAAAAATCCATAAGAGATTATAAAACAATTAAGTCTAAGAAAATACACAAGAGTTTAATATAAGCATCATACAAGGTCTCCTTTTCAAAAAATTTAAAACCACAAATATATATTGAAGACCTTAATTTTAAAATTATGAAAACTCATTTTGCAATTTAGACACAAATAAAAACATGCATAAAAAATAAAATGCATATTTAAATAGGGAGATACGGTTTACCAATTTCTCCATTTCCATGGGTTGTGCCGTTCCCATTGTTGATGATATCTTCCCCTTTGAAAATCATTTTGTTGATGATAGCTTCTCCAAGTGTTCCATTTCCAAGGATTTTGTCCTTCCCATTGTTGATAATGTCTTTCTCTTGAAATTGTTGTGGTGTCGTTTCTCCTTTGATCAAACGGAATGGTCATTTGATGTCTTCTTGGCAGTATGAGTTTTCTTCGATTATTATTCTGCCGGGTACCTAATATGACATTGTTTTGTGGTACCCTCAAGTGTTTGGGTCCTTTGGGATTAGCTTTAAGACTTTTAGGTCTCCAATAATAATTAGAGCTATTTCTAGCCCGACAAGTATTAACCGTGTGACCCGTTTTACCACAATAAAAACAAGTAGTAATTTTTGGAGCATAAAGACCAATATGCATAGGGACTTGATTTCTTTTCACATAATTAACAACACTAGGCTTATGATCAAGCCCTTGTTTCAATTTATCACAACTATGAACATCACAATCTTGGTCATTTTATTGGTACTCAAGTTGGATTTTAATAAATCCCTTTTCTTCTTGGTCATCAAAATCATTTTGAAAATCACTATAATCATTTTGTATAACAATATCATAGGAAGTAGAGGGTTTAAGACATACCTCGTTTTCTTCTTTGATGCCCATAAAACATTGTTCAACTACTTCATAGTTGGAAGATGTAAAAGGTTTGTTCCTTAGATTTGACCTTGTATCCCTTTGAGAAGTAGATGCTTTTGAGTTGCTCCTATCATTTGCATATACTTCATGAATGGCTTCTAATTTTTGCCATACTTCATGAGCCGATCGAATTCCTACAATAAGATCATATTCCAAATTGGTAAGTGAACAATATAAAATATTGATAGCTTTACCATTTAAGGAGATGATTTTCTTTTCTTCATCATTGAGCTCCTTGAGAGCTTTGGAGGTGTATGGTGTGTCTTTCATCGGAATAGATTCTCCATTGATGACGATGTTCCAAATATCGAACCCGCAACCTTGTAAATAGCATTCCATTATTTCTTTCCAAAATACAAAATTTTTGGAACCAAATTGAGGTGGCTTGGTGGTGGAGGTGCCGGAAAGGTGAGCTTCATTCGTAGCCGACGATCGTTCCTCTTCACTCGCGATGTGAAACGAGCTTGTCAAAGAGTTTGGCTTTGATACCACTTGTAAGTCCAAACGGCTACGATAATCTAGGGGGGTGAATAGATTATCTCCATCTTTTCGATTATGCCCTCTTTTTCGAATCAAATACGCCAAGACAAGAATAAAGGTGCGGAAAGTAAACAACACACGTCGATTTATAGAGCTTCACCCTACCTAGGGACTACGTGCTCTACCACCCCAGTATATCCGGGATGAGTTTCGAAAAAGTAAAATAATTTTATTAATTACCATAATTAATACAAATTCAACTTACAACAACACCTTGAAGAGCACCACACTCTTCTTCAACACCACCTTTGAGATTACCACAATCTCTCTTAAAGATTACCATAATCTCCAATGGCACCTTGTAAAGATTACCACAATCTTCCAACTTGAAGAATACCAAATTCTTCAACACCTCGAAGAGCACCACACTCTTCAATAAGAAGATCACCATAATCTTCTTGCACCTATCACCTAGATCATCCAAGTGTATTCTTTCCACAAGAATACTCACAAGGATGTCTTGTGTTGAATGATGACCAAAATCAAGATTACAACTCAATAATGAATAATACAATATGAGTACAAGTGTAATCAAGAATTGAAAGCCTTGACCTCAAAGATGTGCAAGTGAAAGTGCTTAGGCTAATACAACAAGATTTATGAAAGTGTTTGCTTGTATGCTATTTGCTTGTGTAATGTGTTGTATCTTGTTGCTTGAATGAAACCTCTATTTATAGGAGAGGTCTGGCTTGATTTCCGTATTAGCCCCTCCTTGGGGAGTGATTTGCTTTGCAAAAGAAACCATTTAAAATCAAGATTATAGTCGTTAGAAATCAATCCCACAAATTAGGGAAAAATCGTTCAAAATGCAAATCGATAGTTTGCCGATAAAACATAGGTTCGACCGTCATGCCACAGAGAGATAAGTTTGAAATGAGTTTGCTGCGATTTTTACACGGGGGACCGGTCGGAAGGGGTTCGACTGTCGCCCTTGATCTTGACCGGTTGGGGGTGTTTAAAAATGAAACAGAGAAGACAAAACTTGAGAGGGCCTTCCTGTGTACCGGTCGCCTCCCCGATTTATCATACGTCCCTTTTTCTCGCTTCAAAACTCAACTCAGTGTACAAAGGTTCCTATGTAGGCGACCTGTCGAGCTCGAAACAAAAGTGTTGTCCAATTTTTTATCGAAAATAAACTCCAAGAAATACTCCAAAAATAGTAAAAACATTTTAAATCGATCTAAGTATTTAGACAACATTTAGGGACATTGTTTTGGTTTAAAAACTCATTTGAACAAAATCATGATAAAAACATTTATCTAACAATAATATCTTAAACATCCTTGGAACTCAGAACCGAGCACAAGCAGGGAAGTACTTGGGACTTCCATCTATAATCGGAAGGAGGAAAAGGGAGATATTTGGATATTCGGAATAATTTGTGGGCTCATATCCAAAAATGGCGGTCCAAGCCTATTTCTAAAGCCGGTAAAAGTGTGCTTATTAAATCCGTGGCACAAGTTGTTCCTTCATATTGTATGAGTGTCTTTCTTCTCCCGTCTACTCTCGGGGAGGAGTTATAAAGAATGATTAACACGTTTTGGTGGAGTACTCGGAAAGACGGTGGTAGAGGGATTAATTGGCTTCATTGGAATAAATTGTGCGTTTCAAAAGGGGCTGGGGGTTTAGGCTTCCGTGAATTCCATTTCTTCAATCTGGCGTTGTTAGAAAAGCTTGGTTGGAAAATTTCTTCCAACCCAGATGCTCTTATATCACGGATATTCAAAGTCAAATACTTCCCGATCGGGGACTTTCTTAATTTAGACTTGGGAGCTAATCCCAGTTTTACATGGAGAAGCATCTGGAGCTCGAGACAAGTGCTTAGATTGGGGACGAGATGGAGCATTGGTAATGGAACGAAAATCAGTGTGTGGAATTATCCTTGGATTCGGGACCCAAATGATTTCTATATTCAATCTCCTCCTGTTGATGGCATGGAAGATCTAAAAGTCCATGAATTATTTATCCCTGGTCGTTATGAATGGGATACATAGATCATAGAGGACTTATTTGTTGAGTGGGATGTTAAACAAATTCTGAATATCCCTCTATGTGATACAGATGAAAAAGATAAGATCATTTGGCACCACTCTTTGAATGGTTCGTACTCTGTGAAGACGGGTTATAAATGCCTAGTAGAATATGTTATTGACGAAAATTTTGGGTGTCAAGGGGATTGGGACAGAATATGGAAGTTAAAAATCCCTCATAAAGTGAAATTCTTTCTATGGCGGGCTTGTCGTAATTGTCTACCTACTCGTACAAATCTTCGGAGTAAAGGGGTGGACAGTCCCCAAGTATGTGTTTTTTGTTGCTCTCAATTGGAGACTAATTGGCATTTGTTTATCTCTTATGACTATGCAGAGAAATGTTGGAGAGAAATTTACTTGATACAGTCAGAAGGGTGGCTAATGGAGTTGAGTCCTTCTTGGAATGGCTCATGATCTTGTTAAAAAATTTGCAGCCTGTAGTAGTAAATCGTGTGAGCATGATTTTATGGTGCATTTGGAAACAGAGGAATTCGAAATTTTGGAACAATACTCACCTTCGAGAACAGGGAGCTGTTCAGAATGCATTAGCTTATCTAGAAGAACGGATGGTGGCAAGGAAGAAGCTCGTAGCCCAGGTGAACGATCAAAGGACGACCTACAACAGCTGGCATCCTCCTCCTGCTGGTATGTTGGGAAATTATTTTGTAGATTTTGATGAATGCCATGTAAAACTTAGAATAGAAGTTGGCACCCCATTTTTGTTGTAAATTGCATTGTAATAGATAGAATGGTCGAGCCGAGTCAAGTCGGCTATGCCCTAACATGCAAGCAAGTCAACTAGAGACAAAAAGGAAGACTCACGCGTGAGGCAAATGAGTGTGGCAAAAGAAGAGAAGATAGAACTCGATCAAGGTGCAAATCGAGATGCAACAGGTGAAGATCGATCACCAAGTCAACTCAAGACAAAGTCTCAAGGTTGAAGTGACAAAGAGTCATTAAATGATTGGAAGGCGACTCAAGTCACCTAGGGATGTTAAAAAATGCGCTCAAGTCAAGACAATCGAAAGAGATCCGTTGCACGAAAATCAAGAGAATTACTTAAACAAGTAATACCTCCATATCGCGCTTTCTTGAAGTGCTCGATTCTTAAGCGTGCAAAAGGAATAAACCAATGGGAAACACCGCACTTGGGTCGAACTCAAAAAGTCGAAAGAATCACCATACGAGGAAGTGGCAATTTCAAGGATCGCAACAAGATAAGCCAACGACCACAAGTGAATTTCAAAAATAAGCTATCTCTTCAACTGGCGATTTTTGAAAGATCACTATAAAAGGCCGAGGAATAACTCGAGAGAAGGTTACCTCAACCACGAACATTCAAGCAAACAATTGAATCGTAATCTAATATATTCTCAAATCATTCAAGATCAATCCTCAAACCTATATTACGAAAATCAATCCAACACTCACATGTGAAGGAAAGATTACTTCAATCAAAAGAGGAAAATTTTGAAGAATCAAGGGTCTACATTCCACGAGGATTGTAGGAAGGTTCAAGGTCGAACCAGTCTCAAGTTGTTGGAGGGCTTCGTGATCAAATCCAAGAAGCTTGAGCAAGTGGGCAGTAGTAGCAAAGCGCCTGCCTGTGAAGAAGGTTCGAGTCGTTTAGGAGCCACCAGTGTGACCAAGGCATCTCCATCGAGTCCCAAAGGATCAAGTCACCGTGTGATCAAGACTTGTATCTGGATCATTAACCACTTTGTATATTGATCAATACTTAGTGGATTCCTCTAGGAGTTGGAGAAGAGAGGAGTAGAAGAATTACCCCATCTTCGAACCTCTATAAAAACTTATTGTGTCATTTACATTTTAGCACTTTAATTTCTCGTCTCTTATTTTTATCTCGATGATAAATTTGCTATCCAATTGATAATAAACTGAGTGCTAAAACCAAGTATTAAAATAAACTTAACCAAATTCAAGGGTGTTAAGTCTTCCGTTGAAAACAAATCACAATCGAGTTAAGTCTTTAGTCAAAATAGTGAGTTATTCTATCAACAAATCGATCCGAGTCCGTTGAGTGACTAACTCTGGCGGTCTGATTAACTAACTTAGTCAGTCCCATCAAGGACATAATCAGTGAAGTATTAACTCAAATATTTAAAAGGACTAATTTGAAAAGTTGGTAAGGTTTATTCAACCCCCTTCTAAATCTTACACTCACACCCCCTTGGGACCTACAAGTGGTATCGAGCGGTTGGTTCATTGAGCCTTCCACACTCGTTACTTGAACTAGATCTCCAAATTTTTCAAAGTCCGTTTTAGTACTTGATCTTTCAAAACTCTTTTTACCAAAGAAAAGTTATTATCATGGAAGCAAATTTGACACGCATCCATATGTTCACAATTGAAGAATTTGATGATTGAAAATTCATATGCGAGCTCATCTATCAAAGATTACACGATGAGATGTGGATAGTGATAGAGGATGGGCCACCTGCAAATTTTAAAAGTGAACACATCTCGTAAGGAGAGTCGCACTGAAGGTGAAGAGGATGTTGCTCCCACGGACCTATGGTTGAAAAACCAAGAGTCGAATGGACAAATGATGACATGAAAAGATATAACTTGGACAATGTGGCCAAGGACATTCTTTACAAAACCTTGACAAAGCTATGTTCAACAAAGTCAAATCATGCAAAATGGCTAAAGAAATGGGACAAGCTAACATTGATTTGTGAAGGCTCGGAGCAAATCAAGGAAAATAAACTATCTCATTCTTCGTACAAAAATTTGAAAATTTTAAAATGCTTGCAGGGGAGACCTTGATCACCGGATGCTCGGTTCACGTAAATTACCAACGAGCTATCTCGCACTTGGAAAAGAATATACACAGAAAAAATGTGTATGAAGATTCTAAGAAGTCTCCCACCGAATGGGAAATGAAGGTCATGGCACTAAGACATTCCATGGACCTATCCAAGACATCCAACCATGAGCTATTCTCATATCTCAAAGCCTACGAGTTTGAGCCGAGAATAAAAGACCAGGAGGAGACAGATGTGCCCAAAATAGTCATCTAATTGTTAAGGATGGCAAGAGAGCCGAGGTCAAAGAAGTCATTGACCAAGAGGAAATAGCCCCGATGGTTAAAAGGTTTAACAAGTTCTTCAATAAGAACTACAAGAGAGGCAAGGGCGAATCCTCCGAAGACACTCACTCCCTCCAAGTCAAGGGAAGATAGGCCAACCAAGAGAGCGAGCATCAAAAAGTTGAATATCAAAGTAGTGACAATCCAAGAATGGAAAGAGTGATCAAAAGGTTGAAAATCTATGCTTGAACCGCAGCAACCAGGTCACTATGCCATTGATTGCCTATATCCTGTAGTCAACAAATACAGAATGAATGAAGAAAGAAAGGTCTTGAGAGAAAGAAGACAAGAAAAGAAAAAGGCAATGTTAAAGCAGAGATCTGAGACAAAAGTCAAGAGACACAATCGATTCGAGAGTAGGAAGCCGACTACCAAGTGACTCGAAGAAGAAGCTTGATCCGCTTGATGGCCAAGGAACAAGACCAACCCGACCAAGAAGATGAGGTACACTCTAATTCATCACACTCAGATTCTAGTGATAGTGATCGACACACACACTTCATCACCCACTCGATCTTTATGATTCATTAGGCAAAATGATGAAAGACTTTGAACACATTAAATCCTCACACACACTACTAAATGAGGAAAACAAGATACTCAAGAACCAAAACTCACAAATGACTAAGGAGCCGAGTACTCTAAGTCAAATAGCCGATGAGAATGAAAGTCTAAAGGCCGAAAATGCTAAGCTAATAGCGAGAGATAGTGTCACCTTATTTTTAGCTTCACCGCAAGTGTACGGTGTAGTTTATAGAATAGGGTAAGCAAGGTCGTATCCACGGAGACTAATAAATTAATATGCTAAGTATTGATCCAAGATAGTCTTATTTTTATTTAGACGATTGAAATTTGATGATTGTTGTATTGAGATTAAGACAATTTAAATCACTAAAACACAAGATTAAGATAATACAAATGATAGAAGTATCAAGATGATGAAATGGATTTCCGAGTTAAGGTTTCGATTAATAATCCTCTTGTTGTCCGATTTAATCAAGCCACGTTATTATCAATATTCCTATAAGACGATCACGAAGCTATTTTATCCTCCCTCTCGAGATGCATATAAAACGTAGATAGAAATACTTATGCTAGCATCTCTACTCAACATGAAGCATTCAACTCCCAAAAGTTTAAAAGATCAAATGTCCTCACAAATATTTACAAACCTCTCGATTCATGCAAATATTTGTGTCGAGTATTCAAGATCTAATATTGAAACTCATATCTCGAATTATGAATCAATATATTAAACAAGTTAAATCATTGATCAAGTGATAAAACAAGAATAAGCTCAAAATACTCAAATAGGCTTCAAGATAATAACTTCAACTAAGATTAAAACATCCAACAAGAGTTCATTAATCTACTTCCAAAACCCGGAAATCTCAAGAGTTTAGCTACACATGATTAAACAACTTATAAACAAAGTGTTCAAAGCCATTACAAGTGAAAATGAAAGATTGAAACTAAAAGAGAAGCAAGAAAAACTTAGGAATGTCGGCAATCTCTCGATATATCTCCGTTCTTCAAGCTCCGATGCAACCCGATTGTCTCCTTGATGTCTCTATCCAAGAGTTGACCCTTGTCTTGTGTTGTAGATCCCAAAAATGCCAGAATATCCTTGTGTGTGCCCCCCAAAAAGCCTTTTTATACCCACCATCAAGTTTAGGGCATAATGCTGCAGATTATGGGATTCCAGCGCAGACGCACGGGTGGTGCATCGGAGCACGGGTTACCCGTGCGCCACCCTGCTGAAATAATCCAACTCTCTGTAGGGTGCACGGGTGGTGCGTCGGAGCACGGCCTACCCATGCGCCACTCTGGTGAAATAATCCAACCATCTATAGGACGCACGGGTCATGCGTCGATGCATGGTCTACCCGTGCGCCATGCTGCAGCTCCAGTTACATTTATAAAGGGGTGCACGGGTGGTGTCTGAGGCACGTCCAACCCATGTGCCCCTTGTCTTTTCCGTAGACGCTCAATTTTCGCTCTTTTAGGCTTCACTTTTCGTATATCCACTCAATTCTCCGTGTTTCCACTTTGCTTTCCTTGTATTCGTATTCAATTTGCTTCAAATATCATGAAATTCCTACAAAATAAGCAAAGTGTAATATCTTTTCCACAAGGAGTGGATATGTAACATTTAACGCGAGTATGTGCATGTTTACCCATCATTATAGCTCGAAATACGCCTCAAAATACATGCAAAACTCACACCTATCAAAATCCCCCAAACTTACACCGTTGACAGTCCCGATCAACAATTTTTTTGAAAACACGATCAAGCACAATAGGGAGATAAGAATAAAAGCGCACACACAACAGATCCAAAAAGAAATTCATATTGTTCATCATGAACGCAAGCAACAAACCAATCAAGCCTCAAATATCCGATCAAAGAACACGCCTCAAGTAAACAAAGTGAAATGCTCTGAATTCCAACTCTCAAAGTTAAGTGTATACTCTCATCTCACGAGGATATATGACGTGTTTACGCTCAAATCAATTCGATGTCGCAAAATTACCATAGGCTTGCAATTCCTCATGTCTCCGCCACTAAAGTGTATGCAATTTGTGAATCAAAAAGGACTTTCTCATTTGGTTGTAATGAAGGCTCTTTGGTTTGGGTAGGAAATTTTGGATAAAGTGACTCAAACTCGAGTATATAGACCAATGAGCATATCAATCATTTTCATTACAATCCCATATGCTACTCCAATCATCCCTCATTTTTATCAACTTTTATTTATCTCCATTCCCTTTCTTTCTTTTTGAGAATCGCCTCAATTCACAATCCTTCGCCCCCCAAGTTTATCAACTTTTCAATCAATTTTTCATTTGTGCATTTTCAACACTTTTTTTTTCTCAACTCCTTTCCTTCCTCTTTATGTCCCATTTAACCAAGTATGCCCATTTCCCCTACTTTTCAATTCCCACCCATTCATCCTCATTCATTCTCATTCATTCTTATTCATTCCTTTACTCAACGCTATACATTCGAGTTTAAGGTGATGGATATATTAAGATCAAGGGTTAAATTCTTGTGGTTATCAAAGAAATAGGCTATAGGCTCAACTTGGCTAACTAGGAATATCAACATCTTCAGGTAGGTAAAAGGCTTGAAAGGCTAGCAAAGATGGCCTTTAATCACATTCACAATTCGCATACAATATGTGGCCTTGACAGATATACCCAAGCAAGTTCTAGAATTTTAACAACATGAATGATGCACTCAAATTACAACAAGACTGCACACGATACAAGCAGTAAAGGCTCAAAAGCTCACAGGCTTGCAGTTATGTAATTCAAAGCATCAAACCAAGTTTTCCATTTCAACATGCTCAATGTCATCTATTCAAGGCTCAATCAACTCATAACCAACATCCAATCCCAACAATATGAATTTTCACTCAATCACACAACAACAACTTGTAACATGCTCGGTCAACTCACTCTCTAACCACTACGAAAGCAATAGACATGTTAAAGCTATAAACGTGCTCTAATGCAAATGCAACCTAGCATGCTCAAATGCAACTATATGAAAACACAAAATGCATGATTTTTTTTTTTGTATCCACACTTTTCATATATTAAAATACTATCTCTCCCCCCAAACTTGAATGAAATTATAGTGTCCTAAGAGGAAAAATAGAATTTCAATAACGAAAAGTGGGGATATACCTCGAATCATCACACTGCGGCGGCGGTGTGGAAGTGGCCTTGAGAAATATGATACATTTGTAGCTGTTGGAGCACTTTCCACGTCTCCTCAGAACGCCGATCATATCGCTCGCTGAACGTGAGAAAATCAGCCCTATGTTGCCTCAAATCCTCTCCTTGACGCCTCAACTCTTCTCCTTGCCGACGCAAGTCCTCCCAAACGCATATAACATGTCTTGAAAATCAGTGCCGCGTTGGGGTCCTCCACTATGAGAAGTACGGGACGATCCTCGCTTGAGAACGTCGGGGTAATTGCCCCGTGTGAGGACTCGGGTATATCATATCCAATTTGGGGGTGATGAGGTTCCATCCCCATTTCTCGTCCATGTATCTCATCCTCCTCCGCCACCATATCCTCTTCATCCAAGAAACCTTCAACTCAAGCGCTTCTTTTCTTGCCTCTATAGCCTCTCGTAATTCGGTTATGTGCGTCGAGTTCATTAGGAAGTTGGTGGTGTCCGTCAATGTATCGACCGTGTGGTGTATGGCGGGTTAGGCAACGAAAATGCAAAGACCTTTCTTTTGTAGAAGCACTAATGTGTTGTCTTCGTTTGCTATGAACTTCATGTGGTGCAACGATGCCAAATTAACCCGAGTCTTTGCTGCCCGGATAGGCTCCAAGCCTCGAAATCGACATTGAAATGCCGGGCAATAGGGGTAATGAGGCCCCTATAGAAATCGTGACCCTTCCCGCCTAGCTAACTCGTTTCTATTTGCTCGCGAAATTGACGGTTGTGTTGTAGGGGGTATTTGTGACCATACACCGAGGAGATAAAGCTCCTTAGTCGTCATCCCTCCAATATTTTCTCGGCGAACACGGAGGATGCGATTACGCATTGTATATACCGAAAACTGGATTCCGGGATCCAAGAGGCTTTGGCGGTCCGCGGCATACAACATCGGCCCGTTTGTGGTGTTTCCACAAGCATTCTCCGTAAGTCGTATTGATCATAATGGGGCATCGGGCGGGTACGAGCGTTTGTTGGAACCTCGAAAATGGTGTTCAATTGGGTCATGTAGCGATTGTCTACGAACGTTCCCAACCGAAATTTTATCATATACGGTTCAAGAGTCCCGCCTTGTTTGAGTACTTCCACGGTACTTAAAAACTCCAATGTATATCGTTTAAAGGTCGGCCACCTTCGGCTCATGAAGTTTGTCCATCCAACCTTTGCAAAGAGACGCCAAACGTCCTCATGTATGTTAGATAAATGTTTTTATCATGATTTTGATGATTTTGTTCTAAAGAGTTTTTATACCAAAACAATGTCCCTAAATGTTGTCCTAACACTTCCAATCGATCTAAAATGTTTTTACTATTTTTTGAAGTATTTCTTGAAGTTTATTTTCGATTTAAAATTGGACAACACTTTTGTTTCAGTCGACCGGTCGCCCTATAGGGCAACCCGTACTGAGTTGAGTTTTGAAACAAAAATGGGACGTAAGAAAAAAGGCGGATGGCCGTCGACCGACTGTGGGCGACCGGTGTGGTCGGTCGACCGGCCGACCGTGAGCGAATTGCACTGCAAGTTGGATTTTTGTTCCGACTTCTCTGTTTCGTAAAAACGCTGGCGGCAACCGGTCACAGTGAGGGCGACCGGCCGCACTCCCCTTCGACCGTCCCCAGTAAAAATTCGCAGAATTCAATTTCAATCTTATCTCTGCGCGACCGTCGAACCCCATGTTTGACAAAGAAACTATCCGCTTGCGTTTTTTGATGACTTTTCCCTATTTTGTGGGATTGATTTCTAACAGCTATATTGATGATTTTAAATGGTTTCTTTTGCAGCAAATCACTCCCCAAGGAGGAGCCAATGTCTGGAAATCAAAGCCAAGACCTCTCCTATAAATAGAGGCTTCATTCAAGCAACAAGAAACAACACAATATACAAGCAAAGAGCATACAAAGCAAACACTTTCATATATCTTGTTGTATTAGCCTAAGCACTTTCACTTGCACAAATTTGAGGTCTAGGCTTTCAATTCTTGATTACACTTGTACTCATATTGTATCAATCATTATTGAGTTGTAATCTTGATTTTGGTCATCATTCAACACAAGACATCCTTGTGAGTATTCTTGTGGTAAGAATACACTTGGGTGATCTAGGTGATAGGTGTTTGAAGGTTGTGGTAATCTTCAAAGGTGTTGTAAGAGGGTTGTGGTAATCCTCAAGGTGTTGTAAGAGGGTTGTGGTAATCCTCAAGGTGGTGTAAGAGGATTGTGGTAATCCTCAAAGTGGTGAAGGAGGGTTGTGGTAATCCTCATGTGTTGTATTAATTTTTGGTAAATTAATAAAATCTTTTCTTTCTTTTTGAAATCCATCCCGAGATACTTTGGGGTGGTAGAGGATTAGGCCCTAGGTGGGTTGAACCTCTTTAAATCGACGAGTGTTGTTTTATTTCCGCATTTACATTCTCGCTTTGGTTGATTATTCGAAAAAGAGGGCAAAATCTGAAAAACCGAGATAATCTATTCACCCCCCCTCTAGATTATCGTAGCCACTTGGACTAACAAGTGGTATCAGAGCCAAACTCTTTGGCTAGCTCGTTCCGAGTAAAGAGGAAAGATCCATGGCTACGAATGACGCTTATCTCACCACCGGCGCCTCCACCAACAAGCCACCATTGTTCGACGCCAACAACTACGCATTTTGGAAAGACCGTATGGAGTGCTTTCTACAAGGGTGCGGATTTGACATATGGAATGTGGTTATTGAAGGAGTTGATCAACCAACAAAAAAAATGGAGGATGGCACCTCGACTCCTAAACCTTTCAAGGAGTTCGATGAAAATGATAAGAAGGCTTTCTCTCTAAATGGTAAGGCCTTAAATATTTTGCATTGCTCACTTACCGCCACCGAGTACAATCGCATACGAGGCATAAGGTCGGCACATGAGGTTTGGGAAAAATTGGAGACTATATATGAAGGGACAAAGAAGGTCAAGCAAGCTAGAAAGACCATGCTTGTTAAAGACTTTGAAAACTTTAACATGTATGATGGTGAAAGCATCTCCAAGATGGTGGAAAGGCTTGACAACATTGTCAATCCTCTTGTGGCCCTCGGTAAAGTCATCTCCGAAGAAGACAAAGTGACTAAGGTATTGAATGCTCTTCCCGGCTCATGGTCCGAAAAAGGTGACGGCAATCACGGAAGCACAAAATCTTGAGACACTCAAGTTTGACGAGCTCATCGGGAACCTCCTCATCTATGAAGTCTATCTCAAGGAGAGGAAAAATACCAAACCAACCATCAATCAATCGGGTATGCAAAATATTCCTAAAGGTCTTGCTTCCTCTTCTAATAATGCATACTATGATAATGATGATGATGATGAGGAGACGGCCGCACTTGTTCGAAAATTTGCAAAATTTGTGAATAAAAATAAAGCAAGAAAACCAAGAGATAATGCTTGCTTTAAATGCGGAAAACCCGGCACTTCATTGCCGATTGCCCAAAGCTCGATGAAGAGGAGCAAAAGAAAAGAAGCCTTTTACAAAAAAGAAGGCTCTAAATGCGGAAGTCAAAACATGGGATGAACTACTCGAAACAACCGATGAGGAAGGAGAAACCGAACACGGTCTCATGGCTATAGACGAGCGAAAACAATGAGGTACACTCAAATTCTTCTACTTCCTCCATAGTTGATGACTTGCAATGTGATTTTGATGAATTGCAAATTGAGTTTCAAAATTTAATCGTTAAATACAAAAATTTGAAAAAGGAGCATAAGGAGATTAAGGTTGAAAAGGAAAAATTATTTACCTCTTATGAATCTTTAGACAAAGCTCATGCTCTTACTCTTACTAGAATTCATTCTCTTGAAACCGAAAAGGAATCGCTCACAAAAGATATTGAATGTTTGAAAAATGACGTGCATCGTTTCAACATAAGTACGGATAAAGTCACAAAAATTTTAGATGCACAAAGAGGTGAGCATTCCAAATCGGGACTTGGTTATAAGCCATTTCAAAGTGTTTTTAAGAAAAATAACCAAGGTCCGACTTTTGTACGTGCCAATAATTATAATACTCCTACTTGTTTTTATTGTGGCAAAGTTGGACATTATGCTAATAATTGCAAATTGAGAAAAAGCTCAAGACATGTTTGGAGACCCAAAGGTCTCAAGACTAACCCCATGGACCCCAAAATTATAGGGTACCTAAAAGAAATGATTTTGTAGGTAATAGGGGCTATAACAACCATGGAGGATTCGAAATGGCTCGTGGACAGCGGATGTTCACGCCATATGACCGGGAGGAGAGAGCTTTTTACCAACATCAAGCTCCAAGAAGAGGGTATGGTCATGTTCGGCAATGGCAAAGGAAAAATTCTTGGAAATGGAGAAATTGGTAACTCTTCTTTCTCTCTTTGTAATGTTCTTTTAGTAGAAGGGCTTAAGTTTAATTTGATAAGTGTTAGCCAACTTTGTGATTCAAATTATGATGTTTCTTTTAATAAAGAAAAATGCCTTATTCTTAAAAATGGTAATATTATTTGTGAAGCAAATAGAAAAGGCAATCTTTACAAAATTTGTACTAGTGATTTGGTTAGTCAAAATGTTTCTTGTCTTGTCGCCAATAATGATTTAACAAGTTTATGGCATAGGCGACTTTTACATGTTGGATACAAGAATTTGAAAAATATTTACAAAAACCAACATGTAAAAGGACTACCCAAATTGAATTTTGAAAATCTTGGCTTATGTGACACTTGTCAAAAGAACAAATTAGTTAAGAGTAGTTTTAAGCCCAAAATGAAATTTCCACTACCAAACCCCTACAATTGCTTCACCTTGATTTGTATGGGGATATTGGTACGGCTAGTCTAAGTGGAAAACATTACACTTTTGTTATAGTCGATGATTTTTCGAGATATACTTGGGCTCTTTTTCTTACCAATAAAAACGATGCCGTTAATGAGTTTGTTAAGTTGTGTAGACTTATTGAGAATGAAAAGAAGATACTATCAAGTCTATTCAAGCGATCGAGGTGGAGAATTTGACGGTGAATTTAGAGTATTTTGTGAAACCAAAGGATATGCTCATAATTTCTCGGCTCCAAGGACACCAACAAAATGGAGTAGCCGAACGGAAAAATCGAACATTACAAGAAATGAGTCGATCCATGCTCAATGAATTTTCACTTCCAAAGTATTTTTGGGCCGGCCGTAAGTACCGCTTGCTATGTCATTAACCGAGTTTATATTCGTCCTAATATGAATAAAACTCCATATGAGCTTTGGAAAGGAAGAACTCCAAATATTAGTTATTTCAAAATATTTGGATGTAAGTGCTTTATTTTGAATACTAAGGATCAATTGGACAAACTTGATCCTAAGGCCGAAGAAGGTATATTTATGGGGTATTCAACCAAGAGCAAAGCATATCGGGTTTACAACAAGACTAGCATGGTTGTTGAAGAATCCATTCATGTCAAATTTAATGAAGCCTCGGTGTTGAAAGAATACCGAATGACGATAGTGATGAAGAGGATATTGTTGAACCTATTGTTCAAAGTGATGCTCATAATGAACAACCTTCAAGTTCAAATGTTCCTCAAGAAGATAGGGTGATACTTCGAATCTTCCCGTAGCATTGAAATTTAAGGAGATCACCCAAAAGATCTTATTATTGGTGATCCCCTTGATAAAGTAATGACTCAAGGAATTTTGCCGAGAAAGCTCTTATATCTCAAAAAGAGCCTAAAAATGCTAAGGAAGCTATTGAGGATGAAGATTGGTTTTTGGAAATGCAAGAGAGTTGAATCAATTTGAAAGAAATGATGTATGGGAATTAGTACCTTGTCCTCCATCTCAAACAATCATTGGTACAAAATGGGTATTCCTGAACAAACTTGATGATCAAGGCAACATTGTTCGAAATAAGGCAAGGTTAGTAGCTCAAGGGTATTGTCAAGAAGAAGGTATTGACTATGATGAAACTTTTGCACCCGTAAGCACGTTTAGAAGCTATTCGTATTTTACTTGCCTATTCTTGTTTCAAAAATTTCAAACTTTACCAAATGGATGTTAAATCCGCTTTCTTAAATGGTATTATTCAAGAAGAAGTCTATGTAAAACAACCTCCGGGGTTTGAAAATTTTTCTAGGCCTAATGATGTTTATAAACTTAAAAAGGCTTTGTATGGTTTAAAACAAGCACCTCGTGCATGGTATGATAGACTTAGCTCTTTTCTTTTGCAAAATGGTTTTACAAGAGGTAAAGTTGATACTACACTCTTTGTTTTTGAAAAAGGGCAAGATTGTTTACTTGTGCAAATTTATGTTGATGATATTATATTTGGTGCTACTAATGAATCTTTGTGCAAGAAATTCTCCAAGTTAATGCAAGGTGAATTCGAGATGAGTATGATGGCGGAGCTAAACTTCTTCCTTGGACTTCAAATTAAGCAATGCCAAGAAGGTATTTATATTTCGCAATCAAAGTATACAAAAGAACTTTTGAAGAAGTTCGGCATTGAAGAAGGAAGAACCGCTCGACTTATGGCAACCAATGTCAAAATTGACAAAGATGAAAAAGGCAAGTCGGTTGATGAATCCAAGTATCGAGGTATGATTGGTAGTTTACTTTATTTAACCGCTAGTAGACCGGACATTCTTCATGCCGTATGCCTATGTGCTCGTTTTCAAAGCAATCCCAAAGAATCTCATATGAGTGCCGTTAAAAGGATTTTTCGATATTTGAAAGGCACCATTCAATATGGCTTATTTTATCCAAAGAATGAAAATTTTTCTCTTAAAGGTTATAGTGATTCGGACTATGCGGAAATATTGATGATCGGAAAAGTACTTCCGGATCATGTCAATTTTTAGCGATTGCCTAGTTTCTTGGTTTTCAAAGAAGCAAAACTCGTGTTTCTTCTTTCAACGGCCGGGCCGAATATATTTCCGCCGCATTTTGTTGTACTCAACTTCTTTGGATGAAACAAACCTTAGCGGATTACAAATGCTCTTTTGAAAACGTACCTATCTTTTGTGATAATGTATCCGCTATAAATATTGCTCAAAACCCGGTTCATCATAACCGTACTAAACATATTGAGATTCGACATCATTTTCTAAGGGATTGTGTCTCAAAACGAAAAATTGAGATATCTTTTGTTCCATCTCAAGATCAATTAGCGGATATTTTCACAAAACCGCTAACTTCCGAGACTTTTTGCGTCGATCACGAGCTCGTTAGGCATAATGCATATTGAATGAAATTCACGTTTGTATTTTGCACGTTTTTAAAACTTAGGGGCGAAAAATCGGATTTTCGGTTGAAAATTCGATTTTGGAAAATTTGCAAAACAATGGTCGAAGAGGTTGAGGGCAACCGGTCGCCCTCAACGCCGACCGTCGCCCTCAACCACGACCGTCGCCTAAGCCATTTTTGGTTTAAAATCGCTCGTCTTGAAATTAGTCTTTTTCACTCATTTTGGCCATTTTTCGTCCCCTTTGCCAAATGCACACTATTGTCACTCAAAATTGATTTTTATGCATTCCATTTATTTCTTGGACCGTATATAGCATGTTTATCATCATCATTGCTCATCCTTTCCGATTAAATGGTAAGAATTTTCCTTACTTTGCTCAATTGGGTTGAACCCTTGAGTTTATGGCCTTTCTTGTATATTACTTGATGAAATTATTTTATGATCATGATGAGCTTAGTTGTTATGCTGTTTTGTATGATAATTGGTATGATTTGGTGATGAAAATTTTTTGGCTTGGATCATTTACAAGGGCTATATACAACTCTTTTTATTTTTCACGCCCACAATGTGTTCGATGAAATGTTTCAATGAAAATTTCAACTTCTACATGATTCTCTCGCTTCCAAAAGTCTTCTATACTCTTTGAGATCATGTTTTGGGAAATAAAACGGGCGTATGAACTCTTCATGATGCATTTCTCCCATTTTCCTTGGTTTTTAAGCCTAAAATTGCTCAATGGTTGATAAATCGTCTCTTTGGCGCACTTTGATATATCTATGATGTTTCTATCATCCTAACATTCTTTTTGATGATTCCAAAGGGGAGAAACAGAAATTGGCTCGTTAGCTCAAAGAAGCCAATAAAAGCTCATAATAGAAGCTACAAGCTATGGCTTTTTAAGGCCATAAGTTGTGAAGAAAACTTAGTCCAATGGTTGTTTTATGGACTTTATGGACTTGTTTGCATGGACATTAAGTATTTGTGACAGGGGGAGCTTCTAAGCTCATGAAGTTATTGTTTATTTTTGTAAAAGCTTGTGCTTCTAGCTTATGCAATAATTCTTCTTAATGTGCTTGTTGATAGGGGAGCGTTTGTAAAATGTTTTTAACGGATAGTTTACTCTTAAACTGAAAATTATTTTGCTTTTCAAATCGTCCTCTTGAAAATTGTTTTGGTTTGTAATCATCAAAAAGGGGAGTTTGTTAGATAAATGTTTTTATCATGATTTTGATGATTTTGTTCTAAAGAGTTTTTATACCAAAACAATGTCCCTAAATGTTGTCCTAACACTTCCAATCGATCTAAAATGTTTTTACTATTTTTTGAAGTATTTCTTGAAGTTTATTTTCGATTTAAAATTGGACAACACTTTTGTTTCAGTTCGACCGGTCGCCCTATAGGCAACCCGCACTGAGTTGAGTTTTGAAACAGAAAATGGGACGTAAGAAAAAAAAAGGGCGAGCGACGGCCGACTGGTGGGCGACCGGTGTGGTCGACCGGTCGACCGGTGAGCGACCTGTACTGCAAGTTGGATTTTTGTTCCGCACTTCTCTGCTTCGTAAAAAACGCTCAAGGGCAACCGGTCACACCGAGGCGACCGGTCGCACCCCCTTCGACCGGTCCCCCCGTGTAAAAATTCGCAGAATTCAATTTCAATCTTATCTCTGCGCGACCGGTCGAACCCCATGTTTGACAAAGAAACTATCCGTTGCGTTTTGCTGCATGCTTTTCCTATTTTGTGGGATTGATTTCTAACAGCTATATTGATGATTTTAAATGGTTTCTTTTGCAGCAAATCACTCCCCAAGGAGGAGCCAATGTCCTGAAATCAAAGCCAAGACCTCTCCTATAAATAGAGGCTTCATTCAAGCAACAAGAAACAACACACAATATACAAGCAAAGAGCATACAAAGCAAACACTTTCATATATCTTGTTGTATTAGCCTAAGCACTTTCACTTGCACAAATTTGAGGTCTAGGCTTTCAATTCTTGATTACACTTGTACTCATATTGTATCAATCATTATTGAGTTGTAATCTTGATTTTGGTCATCATTCAACACAAGACATCCTTGTGAGTATTCTTGTGGTAAGAATACACTTGGGTGATCTAGGTGATAGGTGTTTGAAGGTTGTGGTAATCTTCAAAGGTGTTGTAAGAGGGTTGTGGTAATCCTCAAGGTGTTGTAAGAGGTTGTGGTAATCCTCAAGGTGGTGTAAGAGGATTGTGGTAATCCTCAAAGTGGTGAAGGAGGGTTGTGGTAATCCTCAAGTGTTGTATTAATTTTTGGTAAATTAATAAAATCTTTTCTTTCTTTTTGAAATCCATCCCTTGAGATACCTTTGGGGTGGTAGAGGATTAGGCCCTGGTGGGTTGAACCTCTTTAAATCGACGAGTGTTGTTTTATTTCCGCATTTACATTCTCGTCTTTGGTTGATTATTCAAAAAGAGGGCAAAATCAAAAAACCGAGATAATCTATTCACCCCCCCCTCTAGATTATCGTAGCCACTTGGACTAACAATGTATCCCCAAAGTTTGGGTACAATCATCGTCCGCATAGCGGGATGGAGCTATTTGGCGACCGATCAAGCGATTCCATCGCTCAAGATCATCGGCATTTGTCAAGTCAACCCCATATGCCGGATCGTTTTGGTCGACCTCTGGCGATGCCACGTCGCGTTATCTTGGCCGCCCACGTGCACGTCTCCTTCCACCCTGGGGATTTCTTCGCTCGGCCATGAAGGATTTGTACCTGAAATACATTCCATTAGCATCCCAATATCATCAATGGCAACAACAAAGTAGGGGATTAAAGCTAACATATTAGGTGATGCAAATTCACTTCCCTACTTTACTTTGATCGATTAACTACCCCAAACAAGCAAAAATTATGGCCATTCTAGACAAGTATTAGCTTAAACAATCATTGGCCATGCCTTATTCATCAACAATTCATCCTAAATCTCCTCTATTACACAAGCCCACAAGGTGTTTGATAATTTGCCTCAAAGAATAATTCACACAATTCATAGCAAAAATATCAAAATAAGCACCTATCATGATCCCTAATACATAATGGACAACGAATTCGCAAGGAGAAACGATGTTCTTACCAGAATTCTCTAAGTGAGACTCGAAGTAGATGACTTGAACCCTAAGTGTTTTTGCTCACAATTCTTCAAGCAAATTCGAATTTGATGTAAAGTGAAGTTCAATTGTGATGGGGGAGGGATTAAATGGACGAATTTGAGTGAAAACTTCAAGAAATTTCGAAAACAAGAGAGGATTAGGGAGGGGCGCGCAATTTGGAGAGTTTGAAGAAGAAGAACACTTTTAAAAACTGTCAAATTTATCCCCCTTCTGCAGGGCGCACGGGTGGTGCGTCGAAGCACGGGCTACCCGTGCACCACCCCGGTGAAATCCATCTACTCTCTGCAGGGCACACGGGTGGTGTGCCAACGCACGGGTTACCCGTGCGCACCTGTACAACAATTTAGGAATTTTTTTTTGATTAAAAACACACAAAAAATGAAACAAAAACACACAAATCACACTCATTAATAGAAACACGCATGTCAAATCACTCCAATCACACAAAATTGAAACTAAACACACACAAAAATGAAAGTCACACGAAAAACCGTTGGGTTGTCTCCCAACAAGCGCTATATTTAACGTCTTTAGCTTGACGCCTGTTTTGTTAAATTACGGGTCGCACAATGTGGTGGATGTCACCTCCTCTTGATTTCCTCGGTGGAAATAGTGCTTAATCCGTTGGCCGTTTACCATGAAAGTCTCGCCTTTTTTTGTCAACAATTCTACAATCCCAGGTGGATTCAATACTTTCTTTATCACGAATGGCCCCGACCACTTAGACTTGAGTTTTCCCGGGAAAAATTTAAGGCATGAATTGTATAGGAGCACCGGTTCTCCCGGTAAAAACTCTCTTTTCTTGATCATCTTATCATGCCACCTCTTGGTTCTTTCCTTGTAAATTCGGGAATTTTCGTAACCTTTCCTCGCCGGCTTTCTGAAAATCCAGATTTAGTTTCTTGACCGCCCAAAATGCTTTGTGCTCCAATTCTACCGGCAAATGGCACGACTTTCCAAAGACAAGTTGATATGGAGATGTGCCCAACGGTGACTTATATGCAGTCCGGTATGCCCACAAAGCGTCATCCAATTTTAACGCCCAATCTTTTCGGTTGATGTTCACCGTCTTTTCAAGGATTTGTTTGATCTCCCTGTTAGCCACTTCTGCTTGTCCATTGGCTTGTGGATGATATGCCAATGCAACTTTATGTTTGACCCTATATTTTGCCAACAAGTTGCTCATCAATTTGTTTACAAAATGCGACCCTCCATCACTAATTAAAGCTCTTGGAGTGCCGAATCTAGTAAAGATGTTTTTCTTAAGGAATCGCATTACAACCTGAGCATTATTTGTTTTGGAAGGAATTGGCTCTACCCAACGAATACATATTCCACAACAAGTAGAATATATTGATAACCCGAAGACGATGGAAATGGGCCCATAAAATCAATCCCCCACACATCGAACAACTCCACTTCAATTACATTGGTCATTGGCATCTCGTGTTTCCTTGAAATGTTTCCCATTCACGACACTCACATTGTTGCACAAACAAATAATAGTCATTAAATAAAGTGGGCCAATATAGCCCACTTTGCAATACCTTCGCTGCGGTGCGAGTGGGGCCAAAATGTCCGCCAGATGGTGAAGAGTGACACTGTTGTAGGACTCCCTCCCATTCTTCTTGAGGCACGCATCTCCTTATGATTTTGTCCGCGCACCTCTTAAAGAGTAGGGGGTCATCCCACATGTAGAACTTTACATCATGTAAGAATTTCTTCTTTTGATACGGTGATAGATCCGGAGGTAGAACTCCGTGACCAAGTAGTTGACAAAGTCCGCATACCACGGGAACTTTGCCTCAAGCATGAGTAGTCGTTCATCGAAACTCCTTTTATCAATCCCGTACTTCCTTTTGCTTCCTTTTGATTTTCTAATCGAGACAAATGGTCCGCTACCACGTTCTCACATCCTTTCTCGGTCCTTGATTTCCACATCAAACTCTTGCAATAATAAGATCCATCGAATCAACCTCGGTTTCGCAGATCCTTCTTGTCAAAGAGGTATTTGATAGCCGCATGGTCGGTATGCACAATCGTTTTCGTCCGATCAAGTAAGATCGAATTTATCGAATGCGAAAACAATCGCCAACATCTCTTTCTCGGTTGTGGTATAATTCATCGCTGAGCACCGGCCCAACGTTTGACTTGCATAGTAGATGGATCGAACAATTTTTCCTCTTTTGACCGAGAATAGCCCCAACCGCAAAGTCGCTTGCATCACACATTAGCTCAAATGGTTGACTCCAATGGGGGCGACGAGTATAGGTGCGGTCACCAATGCTGTCTTCAACGTTTCGAACGCCTGCAAACATTCATTGGAAAGAATGAAAGCATCATCTTTTTCTAGCAATTGGCTCAAGGGCTTAGAAATTTTAGAAAAGTCACGGATAAACCTTCTCAGAAAATCCGGCATGGCCCAAGAAGCTCCGAATGGCTTTCGTTTGTAGGAGGTGGTAACTTCTCAATTGCTACAATCTTTGCCCGATCAACTTCCAAACTCCGCAGAGGAGACTCGATGACCAAGTACAATGCCATCGCGTACCATAAAATGGCACTTTTCCCAATTTAGTACTAGATTGGTCTCTTCACATCGCTGCAAAACTAGGGAAAGATTGTGAAGACAATTATCAAAAGAATCACCAAACACAGAGAAATCGTCCATAAACACCTCCATAACGTTTTCAATAAGATCGTGAAATATAGCCATCATACAACGTTGGAAAGTGGCAGGCGCATTACATAAACCAAATGGCATGCGACGAAATGCAAATGTGCCATACAGACATGTAAATGTTGTTTTCTCTTGGTCTTCCGGCGCAATCATGATTTGATTGTACCCGGAATAACCATCTAAAAAGCAATAATAATCATAGCCTGCAAGACGATCCAACATCATATGATAAAGGGGAGGGGGAAGAGATCTTTTCGAGTGGCATCATTAAGTTTTCTATAATCAATACATATTCGCCACCCGGTAACAATTCTAGTAGCAATTTGTTCCTCATTTTCATTTTTCACCACTGTTACCCCCTTTTTTCGGCACCACTTGTACCGGACTCACCCATGAACTATCAGATATCGCATAAATGATCCCGACATCCAACCATTTCAACACTTCCTTCCTAACCACATCTTGCATAATAGGGTTTAGTCGTCTTTGGTTTTGCACTGATGGTTTATAAACATCTTCCATCCGAATTTTATGCATCACAATGGATGGACTTATGCCTTTTAAATCAGTTATAGACCATCCTAGTGCCGACTTATGTTTTCGTAAAACCCTTAACAGTTTATCAAGTTGAGTAGGAGTGAGAAGAGATGAAACGATTACCGGATTTGCATTATTTGCCCCAAGGAATGCATATTTAAGGTGTTCAGGTAATTGCTTGAGTTTCGGAGTCGGTGTTGTCATTTCAGTATCATGCACGGGCTGCCCATGCGCCGGCGCACGGCCCGTGTGTTCTTCAGAGAGCTCAACCCGTCCCTCAGCATCACGCACGGGTTGCCCGTGCGTGGACGCATGGGTGGTGCGTTCCTACAAGTTCGGCTCCCTTATTTCTGGCTTTGCGTTCTCGCCTCTTGTGCTATTAGGTAGTTCCTGCATATGATCTAAGGCACAAACATAGTCGTACAAATCTTGGTTATCAAAATCAAGTACAACACTCGACATTGAGCACGAGTGGGTTAGACCGAATTCCAAATCATCTGTAGACAATGTTTGATCAACATAATCCTCAATGCATGAACTAACTATATCCAAAAATTACAATTCTCTACCGAATCATGAAATTTCATTGCCTTATATATAGAAAATAAAACATGCTCATCATACAAACGTAATGTGAGCTCCCCTTTTTGCACATCTATTAAGGCTTTACCCGTTGCTAGGAAAGGACGTCCAAGTATCAGTGGAACGTCTCGATCTTCTTCCATATCCAAAACCAAGAAATCCACGGGAATATAAATTTATCAACTTTTACCAATACGCCTTCAATAATTCCCTTGATACGTAAGTGATCGGTCCGCAAGTTGCAATGTCACCGTAGTTGGTTTCACGCCGCCTAATCCAAGTTTCCGAAAATGGACAAAGGCATCAAATTAATACTTGCCCCCAAATCACATAACGCTTTATTAAAGAAATTACCACCAATAGCACAAGGGATAGTGAAACTCCCTGGATCTTTCGGTTTTGTGGTAGCTTCCTTTGATAATTGCACTACATTCTTCCGTCAAATTCACCGTTTCAAAGTTTGTCATCTTCCGCTTTTTGACATAACATCCTTAAGAAATTTCGCATAATTCGATCTGTTCTAGTGCGTCGCAAAAGGAATGTTAATGTGCAATTTCTTAAATATATCAAGGAATTTGGCAAATTGATCATCAAGCTTTTTCTTTTGAAATCTTTGAGGAAAGGGAAGAGATATAGGCAACTTAGATATATTCGAGTTAGATGATGATTTTAGCTTCTCACCCCTGTTTGTTCCGCCTCTTTTGTTCTTTTCTTTCCTATTTTCTTCAATATCATCCTTCATCACGGATTCTCCCTTCCGCCTAAATGCTTCATCCGAAAGTTTGATTCCCATTTTTCTTTAGGCCCCTCATATTCCGTACCGCTTCAGTAAATGAATCGCCTTGCATTGTTCCTCAGATTCATTTCCGTATTACTTGAAATTGACCCTTTGATGTTGACCACCCACAATTGTAGCCAATTGACCCATTTGAGTCTCCGTGATTCTTTATCGAGCTTGTCACTTGTTGTTCTATCTTATCCATCCGAAGGTCTTGCTTAGCGAGGCGGCTCCTCGTATCATTCATGAAAGCATTAGATTGATTTATGAAGGAGGTGAGTGCATCTTCCAATGACGATTTGCCTTCCCCATTACTGCCTCCACTTGAAGTATTAAATCCCGGTGGAGGTTGTAACACATTTTTTGTATTTGCATAGGAAAAATTTTCATGATTTCTCAACCCTGGATGGTAGTGCGTTGGGTTTGAAAATTATTCCGGAAATTGTTGAAATTCGGTTATTCACATAATTTACCTCTTCCATCGGATATAGAAGAGCTTCACTACCCATGCTCGTGCCTCGCTTCCTCGCCCCTTCGTAAATACACTCAATTGAGTTGTCAAAGCCGCTACTTGTCTTTGTCAATGTTTTAATTGGGTTTGAATCCGAGATTTCGCTACTCGTTGTACATTAGATCTTTCGGATGGCCACCGTAATCTGTTCATGGCCATTTCTCAAGAAGGTTCAAGGTATCTTGTGGAAACCTTGCCAACAATGCTCCTCCCATCGCGCGGCATCCACAAATGCCCTCGCCGTCCCATTAAACCATTGTAGAAGAAACATAATTGTTGATCCTCCTGAAACCCATGTTGTGGACATCTACGTAACAAATCCCGAAACCTTTCCCAAGCCTCGTACAAAGGCTCGAGTCGAACTCATCGGAATTGAGTGATCTCGCTTTTTGAGCCGCAAAGTTTTGCTTGGTGGAAAGAATTTAAACAAGAACTTTTGCTCAGTTCATCCCATGTGCTTACACTCCCTGCGTCAAGGTACCCAACCAATTTCTCGCCTTATCCCGTAAAGAGAATGGGAACAGCGCAATCTTATGGCGTCATCCGAGACTCCGTTCATTTTGATCGTATTGCATATTTGGATAAAATGCGCAAGGTGAGAGTTAGGATCTTCGATTCGAACCCCCCAATCGATTCTGTTGCACCATATTGATTGATCATCTTAGGTTTGAGCTCGAAGTTGTTGGCATTGATAGGAATATGGGCAATACCACCGTAATTACGATTCGTTTGTGGTCGAAAGTAATCACGAATGGCTTGTCATTGAACCAAAAGATTCGGTAACTCATTTCCACCATTATTTGCCTAGGTATTGGTAACTCGCTTCAAATCCTCCATTATCGGATTGTGTTGTCTTTCACCGTCTAGTGGTAGATCGATTCTTCTCGAAAAGCCTCGACTTTCGGTATAAGCGGTATCAAGTCCCCTTGTCTCGAGCGCGTGTTCATGCACTACCTGGACCGAACTAAAAGAAAAAAGTCAAATAATGAAGAATTAAAGTGAATCCAAAATATAAAAAAAATAAAATTGTCTAAATTAAAATTAATTCTATCTATTGCAGTATTAGCACCAAAATTGTATTAATCCCCGGCAACGGCGCCAAAAACTTGTTCGCCTTATTTTTAGCTTCACCGCAAGTGTACGGTGTAGTTTATAGAATAGGGTAAGCAAGGTCGTATCCACGGAGACTAATAAATTAATATGCTAAGTATTGATCTAAGATAGTCTTATTTTTATTTAGACGATTGAAATTTGATGATTGTTGTATTGAGATTAAGACAATTTAAATCACTAAAACACAAGATTAAGATAATACAAATGATAGAAGTATCAAGATGATGAAATGGATTTCCGAGTTAAGGTTTCGATTAATAATCCTCTTGTTGTCCGATTTAATCAAGCCACGTTATTATCAATATTCCTATAAGATGATCATGAAGCTATTTTATCCTCCCTCTCGAGATGCATATAAAACGTAGATTGAAATACTTATGCTAGCATCTCTACTCAACATGAAGCATTCAACTCCCAAAAGTTTAAAAGATCAAATGTCCTCACAAATATTTACAAACCTCGCGATTCATGCAAATATTTGTGTCGAGTATTCAAGATCTAATATTGAAACTCATCTCGAATTATGAATCAATATATCAAACAAGTTAAATCATTGATCAAGTGATAAAACAAGAATAAGCTCAAAATACTCAAATAGGCTTCAAGATAATAACTTCAACTAAGATTAAAACATCCAATAAGAGTTCATTAATCTACTTCCAAAACCCGGAAATCTCAAGAGTTTAGCTACACATGATTAAACAACTTATAAACAAAGTGTTCAAAGCCATTACAAGTGAAAATGAAAGATTGAAACTAAAAGAGAAGCAAGAAAAACTTAAGAATGTCGACAATCTCTCGATATATCTTCGTTCTTCAAGCTCCGATGCAACCCGATTGTCTCCTTGATGTCTCTTTCCAAGAGTTGACCCTTGTCTTGTGTTGTAGATCCCAAAATGCCGAATATCCTTGTGTGCGCCCCAAAAAAGCCTTTTTATACCCACCATCAAGTTTAGGGCATAATGCTGCAGTTATGGGATTCAGTAGCAGACAAGACGGGTGGTGCGTCGGAGCACACGGTTACCCGTGCGCCACCCTCCGAAATAATTCAACTCTCTGTAGGGCACACGGGTGGTGCGTCGGAGCACAGCCTACCCGTGCGCCACTCCGGTGAAATATTCCAACCCTATGTAGGACGCACGGGTCATGCGTCGATGCATGGTCTACCCGTGCGCCATGCTGCAGCTCCAGTTACATTTATACATGGGTGCACGGGTGGTGTCTGAGGCACGCCCAACCCGTGTGCCCCTTGTCTTTTCCGTAGACGCTCAATTTTCGCTCTTTTAGGCTTCACTTTTTGTATATCCACTCAATTCTCCGTGTTTCCACTTTGCTTTCCTTGTATTCGTATTCAATTTGCTTCAAATATCATGAAATTCCTACAAAATAAGCAAAGTGTAATATCTTTTCCACAATGAGTGAATATGTAACGTTTAACGTGAGTATGTGCATGTTTACCCATCATTATAGCTCAAAATACGCCTCAAAATACATGCAAAACTCACACATATCAATAGCTGCTATAGAAAAGAGGGAAAATGACCTCAAAAATGTGATTGCCTCATTCACTAAGGCATCTAAATCGTTGGATGATCTCATTATGAGTCAAAGAGAATGTGGAGACAAGACAGGCTTAGGATTTAATTCCTCTGTGCTATGTCAAGCTCCAAAAGTGATTTTGGAAAAAGGATCTTCAAGTAATGAAGTATCTCAAACTCCAAATGGTGCACACACATTTATTCCAAAGCACAATCACAAGCAAACTGGCCTTGGTTATAAAGGAAAAGGAAAACAAGTTGAGTGTGCTGAGAGGACAACTGAGAAGAAATCCAGCCGAGTTCCTCAAAGAAACTCCAAATAGGAAATACTCAGTAAAGAAGAAACAGAGCTACCAAAAAACCCCGTTCTATAAAAGAAACACATATGAAGGGAATGGTAGAAAGTACCCAAGCCAAGCTGATTGGAATAATGTGAACTATCAGCAAACACCTATGGAATATAAGCCCAAATGGCAAAGGCCTAGAACTCAGCAAAGGCCATTCCAAAGGTATAAGAGCTTTCATCAAAGACACATATGCACCTAGGCACTACACTCGGAGATATCACAACTACCCAAAGAAGGCAATTGCTAAAACACATACACAGCATACATACGACAAAGAGACAAATTGTATGAACCTAGAACCCCCAAGCAATTTGCCAAAATTAATTATGATTATGGCAATCGATAGATGGAAACCCTTAGAGTCAAATCATTTGGCTATAGGTTGGTTGGATCATCTTACAATACTAACCCCTCGGGACCCAGGCAAGTATGGGTACCTAAACCCTAACTTCCTTGATTGCGGGATCAAGGAGCGAGCAAGTGCCAAGGAACCTGGTACATGGATAGTGGGCGCTTCCAGGCACATGACAGTAACAAGAAAAATCTATCAAAATTCAAGGAAGTCGAGGTGCAAAAGTCATATTTGGAGGAAATGAAGCTCCAGGGAGAAATAAGGGGCACCGGATCCATCAAGAAAAATGGATTAGAAATCTCGGATGTTGCATATGTTGAAGGACTCAACTTCAACTTGCTAGATCGCCCAACTTTGTGACAAGGGTTATAATGTTGTGAATCCAATGAAGTTGTGTTGCAAGGATGCGGACAAAAGAACATGTATGTGGTAGATTGGTCAACGCAACACCAAGCACTTGTCTACTAGCAAAGAGCACAGAATCAAGTTGGTTGTGGCACAAGAAGTCGAGTCACCCGAATTTCAAAACAATTAACAAGCTTGCTGTATAATCTTGTGGAAGGACTTCCGGACTCGAGATACAAGAAGGAGAGTATATGTGATGCATGTCGGAAGGAAAACAAATCAAATCATCATTCAAAGAAAAGACATGTCCATCTTCAACAAGAATATTGCACATGCTACATATGGATCTATTTGATCCATTGAACCAAATAGCATAAGTGGGAAGAAATACACCTTGGTGGTAGTAGATGACTACTCAAGATATACATGGACAATATTCATGTGTAAGAAGAAAGAAACTCTGCAAAACTACCACAATCGATGAAGAGGATTCAAAATGAGAAAAGTCAAACCATTATCAAAATAAGATCTCGATGAGGAACCGAGTTTGTCAATGGTATAATCACTCAAGATCTTTATTGAAAATGGTATTGGTCATGAATTATCTCGGCAGCAAGGACTCCACAATAAAATGGAGTTGCGAGAAGAAGGAAATGAACTCTTAAAGAAGCAAAGAAGACCATGTTAGTCAAGCAGGCTACCTAAAAGATTTTGGGTCAAGCAATAAACACAACATGCTATACTCAAAATAGATGCATGATAAACAGACAAATGACAAAGACTCCCTTTGAGATTTGGGAGGGAGAAAGCCAAATGTTGCATATTTTAGAATATTTGGATGCAAATGCTTCATCCATAACAATGGCAAAGATAATTTAAAGGCTTTTGATGCTAAAGTCGATGAAGGTATCTTCTTGGGATACTCAAAAAAGCAAAGCCTACGAGTACTCAACAAGAGGAGTATGGTTACGGAGAGAATCCATTTATGTGGTGTTTGATGAGCCAAATGTAAATGGAGAAGACATTAAAGAGTCACCGATAAGTTTGAATCAACCAACCATGCGAGAAGAGTCCCTATGTTGAAGTCAAGCTGGAATTATAAACCCGGATGAAGATGAGATAGCCGAGTCTCAAAAACAGTTGGAAAATCTGCAGCTGACTAAGTGATGATGAGAAAGTCGATCAAAGCAACACAAACAAGACGATCAATCCAGCCTAACTTACTCCAACCCGATGTAAGATGGTCGAGAGACCATCCACCGAAACTAGTCATTGGAGATGTAAGAGAAGGTGTCAAAACGAGATCCGAGCTCAACAAGAAGCAATGTTCACATGCTTTATCTCACAAATAGAGCCTAAAGATGTGTCACAAGCATTGGATGACACACATTGGATTCAAGCCATGCAAGAAGAGTCAATCGCTTTGAAAGAAATAAAGTGTGGGAACTGGTTCAAAGACCTACCCATCAAAATGTTATTGGCACTAAATGGGTATTCAGAAATAAGATGAATGAGGAAGGTTCTGTGGTAAGAAACAAAGCAAGATTGGTAGCCAAAGGATATTTCCAAGAAGAAGGAATAGATTTTGATGAAACTTTTGCTCCTGTAGCAAGATTGGAAGCTATAAGGATGTTTCTTGCCTATGCAACTCACAAGAATTTTATTGTATATCAAATGGATGTAAAGAGTGCATTCCTTAATGGTTTATTGGAAGAAGAAGAAGTATATGTTGAACAACCTCCAGGATTTGAGCAGAAGACTCTTGGAGATAAGGTATACAAACTCAAGAAAGCTCTATATGGATTGAAACAGGCACCCGAGCATGGTATGATACATTATCACAATTCCTGATCGAGAATGGATTCACAAAAGGAATAATGGATAGAACACTCTTCGTAATTCAAGACAGAAGAGCATACGCTTGTTCAAATATATGTGGATGACATCATTTTTGGATCCACAAACAAAGAGTCATGTAATAAATTTTCAAACCTCATGCAAAGCAAATTCGAAATGAGCATGATGGGAGAGCCGACATTCTTCCTCGACTCAAGTGAAACATCCAAGGATGGAACCTTCATAAGTCAAACAAAATACACCGAGATTTAATGAAGAAATTTGGTATGGAAGAGAAGTCTTCTCAAAAATACCAATGAATACATTAGTCAAAATGGACATGAATGCAGATGGCAAGCCCTGTAGATCAAACAAGATACGTGAGCACTTATTGGATCATTGCTCTATCTTACAAAGAGCGGCCGGACATCACCTTTGCCGTAGGTGTATGTGCAAGATTTCAATCGCTCCAAAAGAAAGCCATATGACTAGCAACCAAGAGGATCTTGAGATATTTGAAAGGAAGCCAAGAAGTTGGCTTATGGTATCCAAAGGAAGGAGGATTCAAGCTAATTGACTATTCGGACTGACTATCTTTGGATGTAGAGTTGACAGAAGAGCACCTCGTGCACATGTCAAATGCTTGAAATAGGCTAATTTCTGGTTTAGCAAAAAGCAAAATTCAATAGCCACCTCCACACCGGGAAGAATACATAGCTTCGTAGTCAAGTTGCCCAAGTCCTATGGATGAGACAAAGAATCGAGAGACTATGAAGTTGAAGAAAATGAAATTCCAATCATGTGTGATAACACAAGTGCAATTGCAATCACTCAAAATCCTGTGTTGCACTCATGAACAAAGCATATCGATGTCGATATCACTTCATAAGAGATCATGTTGAAAAGAAGGACATCACCTTGAATATATTTCAACCGGATAAGGCTTGGTCGACATATTCACAAAACTATTATGTGAGCATGAGTTAGGGTTAATTGAGCTGAGTTGACACTCAGAAGACTCAAAGAAAAGAAATGAAACACGAAAAGAGGAAAAATAGCTGAACTCTTAAATCAGCTAAGTGAATCAGCCGTATCGGAAAGACAGATGTACCGAAAGTTAGGCGACAAATTTGAGTATTTACATGCGAGGAGAGAAGAGTTAAATCAGCTAAGGGACAAGCTGAGTCATTTATGAGCAAAGTGACAAAAACGGAGTCGTTTTTACTAAGCGGAAATGTTTTTAAGAATGACGTCAGCATAATTATGACGTGTATAGGCAAAAGCCGCACACCAAGCTTATGATTGGATATAAATGCTTTGCCGCATTAAATACGAGACATTAAATGCAAATCGGGCGTGCAAGATCTAAGCCGTTGATTTTGATCACATTTCAAAACCACCCGCACGCCCTTTCTTTCATGAACCATACTTAAACTATTTCGTCCGTTTTTCTCTCACTTTACCAAAAACTGTTCATCTCTCTCTCGAAAGTAAAAGCGAAATTTTCTCTCAAAACCGTTTCAATCCTTAGATCATTTTCAAAGTTTCGTTCGGTAAAATACTGAGAAATGGCATTCACTCATGATTTTGTCAAGCTAGGAAAGCAAATCCACACCGGGTCTCACGGATTTCGATGGTATGGTGAAACAGGGGTCCGACGACACCCTAGTGAAGAAGATTCTTGAGAAACCGAAACGCCTGGGCCGAAACCGCTTTCGACGTTGGAGTTTCCGATGACCTATGTGGAAGAGGTCGCATAGCTTCTACGTGAACGCTGAGGTTCACGATGAGGGCATCAAGTCATATGTTCATGGAAATGAGTTCATCATTACTGCCAAGGATTTGGCAGAAAACTGCTTGTTACTGGCGTAAGGAATGTCGGAAATTAATGAAGCTGATGTTGACCTGACTGCTGCTTGGAAGGAAGTAGCCAAGTCCGACTATGCTGAGAAAGTAGTCTACACAACTAATAAGAGGCTGCTCAAGGAGGACTACCACAAATTGTCGGACATTGTTGCCAAATGCATAGATATCAAATTTGGCGGCTTTGACCACCGGTATTGTTGTCAAAGCAAAGTTGATCGTAATGGTTGCGATCATTGAAGAACATAAAGTGAACTGGCTTGAGTTTGTGTATAGCAGACTCTGCCAGAACGTTGGGAACAAATCCTTCAAGGAGGATGGAACGTTTGGAGGTTCCCAGGATACGGCCTGGTGATTGGCCTACTGATGGAGGTAAAAGGAGTCCCTCTTCGACATGGCAAGGCGTTCCATGTAAACAAGAGGATGTTCGGATAAAACCTATCCGGCGCACGGAAGAGAGCATACGCCAAGAGGGCTGATACGAGTGAGGGGGAATCAACCGACCACTCAAGATACAATTGTCTCCTCTCCACCAAAGAAGAAGGTTGTCCCTGCAACGCTAAGAAAGATCACGCCCTGCAGCAAAGAAAAAAAAAAATCGCTCCCGCCCCTGCAGCCAAGTCACTCGCCCCAGCAGCAGTGTCTCCCGCCCTGCAGCCGCCGAGAGAAGGAATCTCAAATACCTTCTCCGGTCGTCAAGAAAAGGAGAACGATAAGCCAAGATGGCCACTCCTCGAGAAGAAGACAACAAAGACGCCCCGCCGTCCGGACTCGAAGAAATCTTATCCGAACCAGAAATCCCTCTGGTACAAACAAAAAGAAGAAGAAGAATTTTCAAGCGTTCCGAGTTTGGAAACCGACTGAGTCAGCCACTCAGCTGGAGAAGATACCCGAGACTGTTGGAGAAGTAGAGTCTCCGGGACGTGATCGATGAAACGCCAAGTCTGCTGAGGCCGATCAAAGATAGGCAAACTCAAGACCCAGTGTGTGAGACAGAACAACCGAGGAACAAGGAATGGCTGAGACAACCGAATCACCTGTTCACAGGGTTGTTTCTCCACCTGTAACAGAGGCTACTGAGGATGTTGAGCAGCGAAGTCTGCTACCCTTAATCCCTAGAAACGAGGGCCAGCAAGAAAATTATGAAGACGATGTAATCATGTACTCTTCATTGTATCCAGACATCCAAAATCGTCTGAGAGAGTGGAGAAAATGGGAGCTGAGCCTATCCAGAGTGTAGTTTGGAAATCCAGAGTTCATTGTTGAGGAAGAAGAACTCTTCAGGTTTCTTGAGGTGGACACAGTGCTGCAAGCCCTTGATGAGGATAATTGCATCAATATACTGCAGATTCGAAAAGAAAACGAATGGGCTAAAGCAGCTGAGGATGCAGAGGCACGTGAGAAGGCCAACATCTGTCCTCTCACTGGCACCACCGATCATACACACCCTCACCTTGACATCCTATCAGAAAGTGATGAGGATCTGGACCCTGTTGCTGCCACAGAAGAGTTGCAAATGCAGCAAGCAATGCAAGAGTCCAGACTCCTACATGAGCAAAGAATGATGGAGGGACCAGGAGAGTCCTCCAGATCATAACTGGAAATAGATCCTATGGGAGTGGTGCAACATATTGCCACTTTTGTCGCTGCCACCACTTCCCCAGCTCATTCGAAGGAAGGTGTTAAGGGAAATGGCGATGAAACTGGGGTAGTGGGGACCCCAGTCGAGCCAACCCCTGATGAAGGTGTCTTACCACCGCCCCAACGGCTGAATACTCGGAGAACAGTAGGGAGTTTGGAGACGAGTGACCCCATTCCAAGTCACTCAACCGGTGTGCCACCGAGGGGAAACTCCCTCCACCGCAGCAAAGGTCGGAGGATGTTGCAAAAAATCCACAATGAATTTAGGAGGCAAAGTGGAGAAGGAACAATCACGAATACACAGCAAGTTGTCATCGACGAGGCTCGGACGATTGTGATCTGTCTCACTGAAGTGCCAATCGCTCTGCAGCTAATGACGCTTGCGATGCAATCGAGGCACAGACGGAATCGCCATGGAGTTAACACTGGGCGATGAAAGTGTAATCCATGGAGTTGAGACTCCAATGGATGCCACCTCGAAGACCCCAAGACAGCTGACACTGCCGAAAGGGATGTCCAAGGCCTCGTTGCAGTTGAGACTTCAGGAGGTAATGAAGGCCAACGGGAGGTTGAGATTTCCCGGGGTAGAGAAACTGAAGAACAGAACATCCCTCTTGCTATCATTGATCCATCAGAAAAGGAGATAAGTGCTCTTCACGATTCCCAGGATAATCCTGATGTAACCTTTTTGGGATCAGAAGGAGACGATGAAGCTGAGTCATCCCCTCGTGGATCGATACCAAAGACTCACCAGGATGTTCCAACCACGAGTAAGTCTGACCTCAAGAGTACTCGCCAAACATTCAACTTTGATGATGAGCCACCCATGGAAATCTCATCATCGTCCGATGATGCTTCGATAAGGCCGAGGACCAGTCAACTCATTTGGAAAAACCAAATTGAGACCGACGGCTGTTGTGAGACAAAGGAGGCTCAAAACCGGGTCGACTTCACAATGCACCCCAAATGAAATAGAGTCCATCGCGCAGCTCCCCAAGTCGCAAAGTTCGACTCCACAAGGGACTTCACGAGCACCAATTATCATTGAACGATTCCATTGCCCGTGATGATCCTTTTTCGTATAATTATTTCCCTTCTCTCCTGGAGGTACCGACCTCCCAAGAATCGCCTAAAGATCGTGAGCGCTTCCACGCACGATCCTGTTATTCCATCGTACACCATTGTTCCAAATGACTATGACTTTGACGCTTGCTTGGCCGTCACCAAAACAGAGGTGACAAATCAAGTTAGGGATGTGTTCAAAACCTTATTTGCCGAGATAGAAAAAATGGAAAGGCACCAGGCCTCACCGGACATGAGGCTAGATAACGGGACGCCAACCTTACTGCCGATTTGAGAGGCATAATAGTCGATCCGTGAGTGGTGGCAACAAAGAACAAACAATGCGTGTGGAACAAGCTCGATATTTCGGACATTGTTCAACAAGTTGTTAGTCCGGGTGAGAATGCCGATGCAAAGACAAAATTGCAAGAGCACATTGAACAAATGCATGAATCTCATACTACGAGAGATAAAGTGCTGCGTGAACATAATAAGAACGAGATCCTGCGTGTGGAAGAGAATATGGATCGAAAATTCGATCTCCTCATGGCCGAGATGAAGTTGGTAGCAAATGAATCCAACGCCACCCGCTACGAGTTTCGTGCGCTTACTCCGCAGCCAGATTCGAAGCAGAACTCAACTATCGCCAGACTCGACTTCTTACTTGCTAGCTTGTTTCGGGGGTTCCTCTCTCCTTTGATGATGCCAAAAAGGGGAAGAGGAATACCTAAAGCGCTGAAGGGATCCGAAGCGAGAAGGAGGAAGCAAATGTGAAGGGAAAGACAAAAGGAAGTAATAAGAGAGAAGAAAGGGAAGTCTCATTGAGGGGGAAGGTTCGAAAGATGTGACCTTGATGATTGCTAAAACCCCCAACAAGGTCTTGTCACAAACTGATATTATCAAAGAAACTCCCATGACTCTGCCACTCCAACACTCTGCACTCAATGGCCGAAAAGAGAAAGACAGATTGAAGCGGGATGAAGGAAGTGGAAGGAAGGATGAATGCCCGAGTTATGGATATTTTGAAACAACATGGAGGCATTCCAATAGACAGACACCTATGTCATTTCGTATGCCGAATCGAGCCAAGATCTCATTGATGAATTCAAGACGCCGCATCCAAGGTTATTTCGCAAACATGTCCATGGCTCAAGCCTGGATTTGTACGGGAAAAAGGTCTCACACTATGTGAAGAAGTTCGACGAGGCAACAAACCACCGGTAGTCACTCGCTAATCACTCACCGGGAAAAAAAGAAGGCCCCAAGACAATACACGCCCAGAGCGTATGAAGAAGCGATGGGTGGAGGAAGAGGTTTCGACTAGATCTCTCGCCAAAAACATTGAGTACATAGATCCAGGCAAGAAAGGAGGGATCTATTGGGCGGATTTGACGAAGTAGCCAACCCGCAAGTGGCTAAGAACAATGCCGAGTATGTGAAGAGAATTGAAGAGGAAAATAAAAGACAAACTCAGCTATGGGAGGAAAGACAAGAAAGACCGAGAAGAGATGAAGCCGCCGGAAAGGCGTATGAGAAAAAAGAAGGCATCTCAAGATGAGAAGAAAATGAAAAGGTCGAGAAGATGAGTCAGAAGATATAAAAGAAGGAGGCGGCAAGGAGATGAAGTGTTGTTGTCTAACCCTTCATGTATTTTACTATGTAAATACACTTTATGTAAGTCTTCTGTACATTGAATAAAATTATGCAATTTCTATACGTGAGTAGATATAGAACAACATGGTTAGTCAAAGCCCCGTTTAAGCTCGATACATTTTTTTTTAGGCTTAAGCTCGATACACTCAGAAACAAATGTAAAGAACAAGAATGTTATGATCAATAAAAGATCGATTCTAAACATACATTCTGTGGTTCTACATTTGTCCGTATGTATCCTTGTCGTTAAATAATTGTATGAATGTTTTAAGTTTTGGCATCATCAAAAAGGGAAATTGTTGGGAAATTATTTTGTAGATTTTGATGAATGCCATGTAAAACTTAGAATAGAAGTTGGCACCCCATTTTTGTTGTAAATTGCATTGTAATAGATAGGGTTGGTCGAGCCGAGTCAAGTCACCTATGCCCAACATGCAAGAAGTCAACTAGAGACAAAGGAAGACTCATTGTGAGGCGGAGTGTGGCAAAGAAGAGAAGACAGAACTCGACAACCAAATCTCAAGGTTGAAGTGACAAAGAGTCATTAAATGATTGGAAGGCGACTCAAGTCACCTGGGGATGTTAAAAAATGCAATCAAGTCAAGACAATCGAAAGAGATCCGTTGTACGTAAATCAAGAGAATTACTTAAACAAGTAATACCTCCATATCGCTTTTCTTGAAGCGCTTTGTTCCGAAGCGTGCAAAAGGAATAAACCAATGGGAAGCACCGCAGCTTGGGTTAGAACTCAAAAGTCGAAAGAATCATTCATACGAGGAAGTGGCAATTTCAAGGACTGCAACAAGACAAGCCAACGACCACAAGTGAATTTCAAAAATAAGCCTATCTCTTCAACGGGCAGATTTTTGAAAGATCACTATAAAAGCCTGAGGAATAACTCTGAGAGAAGGTTACCTGAACCACGAACATTCAAGCAAACAATTGAATTGTAACCTAATATATTCTCAAATCATTCAAGATCAATCCTCAAGCCTACATTACGAAGGAAATCAATCCAACACTCACATGTGAAGGAAAGATTACTTCAATCAGTTGAAGAGGAAATTTTTGAAGAATCAAGGGGTCTACATTCCACGGAGGATTGTAGGAAGGTTCAAGGTCGAACCAGTCTCAAGTTGTTGGAGGGCTTCGTGATCAAATCCAAGAAGCTTGAGCAAGTGGGTTGTAGTAGCAAGCACGCGCCCGTGAAGAAGGTTCGAGTCGTTTATGAGAGCCACCGTGTGACCAAGGCATCTCCGGCATCGAGTCCCAAGGGATCAAGTCACCGTTTGTGTGATCAAGACTTTTATCCGGATCATTAACCACTCTGTATATTGATCAATACTTAGTGGATTCCTCCAGGAGTTGGAGAAGAGAGGAGTAGAAGAATTACCCCATCTTCGAACCTCTATAAAAACTTATTGTGTCATTTACATTTTAGCACTTTAATTTCTGCATCTTATTTTTATCTGATGATAAATTTGCTATCCAATTGATAATCAACTGAGTGCTAAACCAAGTATTAAAATAAACTCAACCAAATTCAAGGGTGTTAAGTCTTCCAATGAAAACAAATCACAATCGAGTTAAGTCTTTAGTCAAAACAAATTTGAGTTATTCTATCAACAAATTCTCGGTCAGTCCGTGAGTGACTAACTCTGGATTAACTAACTTAGTCCATCAAGGACACAACTGTGAAGTATTAACTCTGAATATTTAAAAGGACTAATTTGAAAAGTTGGTAAGGTTTATTCAACCCCCCCTTCTAAACCTTACACTCACACCCCTTGGGACCTACATGGTACATACAAATGTAACGTGGATGCGGCGTTTTTCAATGGTGAAAATAAAGTTGGTTTGGGCATCTCAATTAGAGATGAGACAGGGATGTTCATTGCTGCTAAAAGTCTATGTCTTCAAGGGAGTATTGATGTTCGTGAAGAGGAAGCTTTATGCCTGCTTGAGGGGATTAATGGATCAAAGGGCTGTGACTTCAAAGTGTTATATTTGAAATGGACGCCAAGACTGTTGTGGATGCTACAAAGAAGACTGACACAGATATGTCTGAGTTTGGTAAAATTATTCGTAGATGTGTTAGCTTGATTTCTTCTGAACCTAACTATTCGGTTCAACATGTTAGACAACAAGAAAATATGGTCGCTCATGCTATTGCTAGAGCTGCTATTTTTCATGCTAGTCCTTCTACTTGGGTAGAGCCCCAGACTTGTGTGGTTGCCTACCTTGATGAAATGTGTACTTCTCATAATTCGTAATGAAGCTTTATTTCAAAAAAAAAAATGAAAATAGTAACTCATGGAGGAGGGGAAGAATGATTATTACTCACTTTTGGTAATAGAGATTCCCATGAGAATGAATATTCCTTCTAGTAAACTATACCAATCATGCAAATTGAAAAGAACTAAGGAATGTCAATTTCATTCCCATCTCATTCTCATATATCAATCATGTCATTATAGTATTATCACAATTCTAGTTTGACTGAAATTCGAGTCAGACTTGAGTTTTGAAAATATTTAAGACTTTGCATGTTCCTATATTTAAATTATATATATATATATATTGAAAAAAATCAAGGAAAAATATTACTTGAGAAATTGACAAAGATACCCATCTTTTTGGGATACTGTCTACGCTCCTACATTTTTTTGGATAATTTTTTTTTTGTAAATTTTTACCCTTTTACCTATTTTTCGTTACTTTTTGTTCTTGTGTTGTATTCTATGTTGTTTCTGTTGTTTCTTATATGTTTCTACGTTATTTATATTGTTTCTTGGTTATTTCTATGTTGTTTTGATGTTTCAGTGAAGTTTTTACCTATTTTTTATATTCTTTTTGTTCATATGTTATTTTTATATTGTTTCACTTATTTATAAGTTGTTTCTATACAGTTTTTAATGTTTTTATGTTATTTCTTGGTTATTTTTAATGTTTTAATGCAACTTTTACCTATTTTACGTTATTTTTATTTTTGTGTTGTTTTCTATATTGTTTATGGGTTGTTTTTATATTAATGTTAATTTGTTTTTCTTGGTTGTTTCAATGTTATTTTTGATATTTCAATTTAACTTTTACCTATTTTTACGTTTTTTTATTCTTGACTTCTTATATTGTTTTCTATATTGTTTATGTTGTTTAAGGGTTATGAGATGGTATTTGGTCTCACATGTGAGGTCAATGGTTCAAACTTCTTTCCTCCCATTCAATCCCTTTTGTAATGGCTTGCACTGGAGAAAAAAAAGCAATTATTAATATCATAATATTGTGGGGACAAAAACTTATGTCAAATGGTCTAACGGGCCAAAATTTATTAGACGGATCCCAAAAATTGAACTGATATTATTTTTGTTTTATTAACAGGGACCAATATTAGCAGTCTCTTTGACAAGTATTAACAGTCTATCTGAAAAATATTAGTACGTAATTCACTTGAAAGTATTAGTTTTTGTAATAGTGGACAGTGATATAGTATCACGAGAGAGCTAAAGAGTATTAGGTTTTCATATGAGAAGTATTAGTAGTCCATTTGAAAAGTATTAGTACGTAGTTCACCTGAATATATTTAATAGCCCCCTTAAAAAGTATTAGTTTTTTTCGTAAAAAAATATTAGTAGTTTTCCGGAAAAAATAATAGTTTTTCCCTAAAAGGTTTTCAGTAATTCCCCCTAAAAGTATTAGTAGTGCTACCGAAAAGTATTAGCAGATCCCCTAAAATATATTAGACATTCCGCTGGGTGGCTGGATCTAGATCACTAGGTTTGCGAGTAGGGTAAATCCATTAGCTAGATCCGTCTAACCGTTTGACCGTCTAACAAGAGACTACTTCTATCGTGGGTGATATAAATTTTGGTTCCTTTGATCCCGAAAAAGAAAAACAAAAAAAAGATGTAGTACGTACGTGCGACAATATTTAATCAAGAAACTGGTCAAATTCATGATTGTCGTAGATCTAACCAATCCCATTGAATAACATTGTATTAAAATGAGCAAACAAGGAATGAAATTTGTTGTCTAAACTAGATAAAGCCCCCTGAAAAATTGGTCTCTTATTGGTCAGGCATGTTTGCTTGGGAATTAACGTAATACACTAATACCGGATTTTCCATACTATGACTAATATTAGGCAAAAACTTGCGTGAGACGGTCTCACGGATTTAGATCCGTGAAACGGAGCCCTTACACAAAGTTTTAAAGGTTTTTTTTTCAGATTTTTTTTCTTAGGGTTTATATTTGTTTTTTAGAGTTTATTTTGTTTCTTGGGTTTATTTTTAATTGATTTGGGTTTTTAGGATTTTTAGTTTTTTTAAGGGTTTATTTTTTATTTTTTGGGTTTATTTTTGTTTTTCGGGTTTATTCTTCATGGTTCATGTTTTTAGGGTTTATTTTTGTTTCTTCATGTTTCATTATTATTTTTAAATTTATTTTCATGGTTCATGTTCTCAAGACGGAGCCCTTAGCAGGTTCGTCTCACGGATTTAGATCCGTGAGACCGTCTCACAAGAGACTTGCTCCTAATATTATTTCTCAGTATTCACATCTGAGTAGAATACTTGGATTCTATGAAGCACTGATACTGTGATACAGATACGGGATATGGGTACGATACGACACAGGTACGTGAATACGACATATTTTGAAATTTTAAGGATACATGTACGGTTTATATATATATATATATATATATATATAAAATTATATATTTTTATATTATTGAAAATACAGACGTACTGAATATAATTAAAAAAAAACAATGTTCCAAGTATAAAAGACCAAAATTTCATAAGTACTTAAATCTGAAATGTGATAACTCACATAGACACACACAAAAATACTGAAAAAATTCTATCTATTTCCATGTATAGATTTACTCATGGAGTATCCATAAAGTATCGGATAAAGTATCGTATCAGATACGTATCCAGTACGGGTACGACATCCTCAGAGAAGTGTTCGTGCTTCCTAGCTTGGATTATTCAAAAAGAAACAGAAAAAAAAATCATGTACCAATAATGATAATAAAATAACGTATTTACTATCAAAATTTAAATTATAAATGAAGATTACTAGGATAAACTTGAAGAAAATCTTATATGTGCACAACGTAAAACTATCAAACAAATCATGTCACATTAATTAGTATCATACATATAGCAAAGATTTCAATGTTGATGTTATATATATTTGGAACCAAAAATATAAATATTAAACGAATACTTATCAAGATCACCCACCCACAAATATGATGAACTAAAGATACATCAACCTCGTATGAATATATAATTAATCTTGAGAGGCTATTGTACCCAACAAAGAATATATCCAATGTCTAGGCAAATTTCAATGTACTTTACCAATATTTGTCCTTTCTCCTCTCAATTTCATCAATAATTACAACTTAACCGAACATCACGAACAAGAAAACCATAGGATTCAACTACAAACCCCTTGATCATGTCACACTACATTGTCCAATTCTGCAATACCAACAAAACCACCGTTTTCTAACAACCTTAGTTCAATCCGTCTCTCCCTCTATATCAATCACTTACACCCACTCTAATCACTTCCTCGATCTCGATTCCATTAAGGCCCCTATAACCATCAAATATCAACATGGGCTCTCTTTCTCGACTTTCTCGAGCCCTTTCCTCGACCGACGATTATCGAATTTATGCCCCATTTTGTGCCAAGAATGACACTCTCAACCCCTCTACTTTCATAGATTGTTACAATCCATCCACCAACTCCTGGGATCGAGCCACTTCGATCCCAGGATTTGGCGAAAACCTTGTCTTGAGGGACTTCGCCATGGTCTCTCTAGGCCACCACATTTACGTAATCGGCGGTCGCCTATGCCGTAAAGTGTCGGAACACGACGGCGCCGGTTTAGCTTCCCAAGGCAACCCTAGGGTTGTCCCATGCGTGCGTAGATACAATGTTAGGACAAATAGTTGGGAGACATGCGCGCCAATGGGACAGCCGAGGTTCAACTTTGCTTGCACGGTTTGTAATGGTAGAATATATGTTGCTGGTGGACAATGCTCATTGGGTAGGGCTAAGGGAATTTCGTCGACGGAGGTGTATGACCCGGCTTTGGACCAGTGGAGATCTCTGGCTAACATGAGTACGATGAGGTACAAGTGTGTGGGTGTCACGTGGCAAGGGAAAATCCACATCGTGGGTGGGTTTGTCGATGGCGACAATGGTAATCTAGGGCCGTTTATCATGACACGGAGTTCAGCAGAAGTTTATGACGCGCAACGCGATAGGTATTCCACTTTTTTGATCCGTTTCATATTCCATTATATTGGATATTAGATGACACTTAGTACAATACTTAGACATTATATTGTACGCGTGAGTCGGGACACTGATACAATATAATAGAATAATAAATAAAATAGAAAATGTGAAATATGAAATTTCGGTCCCACGAACAATTGTCCCTAAACTCTATAAAATCATAAATATAATTATTAAATTTAAGATTTTTCTCGTCTATTTTTCAATTTGGATGAGTATGGATTCTTCCTAGTTTAATAATACCAAGGGCAATGGCGGAGCCAAGAAATCCTAACAGGATGAACCGATACACGAAAATGGATTGGACTAGATAGAAAATCCGAAAAAAATAATACATTATAACTATTTTTTATAAAAAAAATCCCCACTAAATTTATTTTTAAAAAAAAGAGTGCTGGACCCGGGCCCAGGTTGGGCCAGCCCCGGATCAACCAATGATCAAGGGTAAATTATTAAAAAGCTATCAATAAAGTTTAGCACAATTACAAACAAAAAAAATAGTTATCTTTTAATTAAAATTACAAATACCCTCTTGATGTTTGTATTTCTTAAAAAACATCCCTTTTAATATGTACAAATTATAAAATTGTAACAAATATCAAGGGGTATTTGTAATTTTAGACAACATTACGGTTTTTTTTTTTTAATTAGATCAAATCTAAAGAATATTTCCAATTAATTCTAATATTATAAAGCATTACGTGGCGCTAGCTCATGGTGTCATTTAATACATTTGTAATGTTGAAAACTGTGACGATACATCATTTGAAATAGCATGCATATGAGATTTTATCTTCTAATTAAAAGGGTCTGTCATCTTCTATTTCATTATACGTACGGATGATTGTAATGTGTGTCAAAATTAAAAAAAATTAAAGCAATAAATTGAGCCTAAATTGTGGGGTTTTTAATATGCTAATTTTTTTTGTATAATTGTGACAACCATTTGTATGGTGAAATAGAAAACGAAATACATTTTGTAAGAACAGAACATCCCACTTCTCTAGTTGTCATCTGAATTTTTTTCGATTGATAGGTGGGATTTCGTGGCCCGAATGTGGGAGCTAGACGTGCCACCAAATCAAATCGTGCCGGTGAACGGGAGACTTTTCAGCTCAGGTGATTGCTTCAAGCCATGGAAGGGACATATCGAGGCATACGATGAGAAAGAGAACCTCTGGAACGTGGTCCATGGCTCCCATTTCGACTGCCTATCACCAGCTTCCACGCAAGGTGTGCAGGCTTCCTCGAACTGGCCACCCATGGAGAGGTTATACCTCACCATGGCCCCTATTGGGAACCAGTTGTACTTTTTGGCGGGGTACAGATTGCCGGGGGAGGTTTCGCGGCTGAGATCGGAGGTGCACGTCTTCGACACGGCGGCTAACGGCGATATTGGGTGGCGGAGCTTCGAGCCCATCGAGGAACAAGGAGAAAAGGAGCTATGTGGACATTGTTGTGTTCTAAAACAAGGATGATCTTGACCATAAAGTGCTTATTATCAAATTATAGGAAGTTGAGGGGTCAAAAAGAGATACGTGTCTTTTATACATATATGTTATCTATGGTCATGGCAACAAGTCAAAAGAAATAAAATAAAAGTAGATTTAATTAATGCTCTTATATAAAAAATCAAAAATGGGGAAAGAAAAAAAAATGGGAGGTGGGTTTTGAGAAAAATTACAAAATCAGATATTATTAAATATTATTTTATTACATGTTAATTTCATAATTTGTAACTTTTTTTTTGGTTATTTTCTGTGTCTTTTCTCAATTTCTGCTCGCCTCTTTTTTGACTTTATGTTTGGCCGGCTTGTATTGTTAATTAGTGAGACTAGTTTGATCTCTCTTTCATATGAATGCATTTCCACGCTTTTAAATAGCAGTTCCAATTTTCTATTTTATGTCTTATATGTTGGAAAATTTGGTGAAGTTCGAAAAATTGAAAGAAAACAAAAGATTAATTTCTAAGGCATGCGAAAATTAGCATTGTCCTTAAAGATTTATTTCGATAATCTCCCAGGATTCAACAGGAAAAGAACGACAAAAGAATATAAAAGTAACACAACAGTAGAAACGAGAAGAGAATAGAGAGAGCGTTTTAATTTTTCTAATATTCGTATTCTTCAAAATAACTAGGTTTTGTTTTATAGAGATAAAACCAACCCTCAACCTTAAAAAGGGGAACATGTTGCCACTAACCCAAATATTAGAAAAACAGTTTTCTTTAGATATCAGATAAGTGGAAGACTTGGTCTTATTGGATAAGAACAAAAGTTCCCATTCTTTTGAAACACCCACAATTTATACAACAATCCCCCACATGTTTCAAAAGAATTAGAAACATTTAAAAGAATGAATTGTTGGGTTACTAAATAAGTGTAGAATGCATCGAATCAAAGTGTCTTTTGGACTATGAATCGACCTAAATTGATAAGATTTAAAGTACGAATTTTGGTGAAGCTTATAGCTTCTATGAACCAAGAACTCTTTGTTGTAAGTTAAAATCTTACCAGTCACATTACACCCTATCAAAATTTTGTCGTTCAATGCGGTTTTGCGCTAATAGAACATGCGCGTGCCTGGTATTCATGAGTGCTCTAGAGACATGCCAAAGTCTCATAGGAGCGGCCCCACTCCACACTCATATAGGTGAATTTCATCAAGTATATTTTGCAATTAAATATACCACCTTTAAGGGATATGAAATTCACTAAGAACTTTAGTAACTCATCCTCACATGATTGCAATTTAGCACTTCTGACACCATAGAAAGGGACAATTAATTTTAGTGCTAATAGAATTAACAAGTGACTTGTTATTACCCATATGAACCTCATTCATGGGATCTCCAACCACAAAGGTTGGGTTTCTGTCACTGTTAATTTATCAATTGGCTTAAGTCTCATTCCCCTCGATGTCTCAATAATTAATTTTTTTCCCAAAGGTTTAGTAAGAGAATCAACCAAATCACTTCTGACTTCACATAATAATTGGATATAACCCCATCTTTTAACAGTTGTTTAACCACATCATGTCCCAGACGAACATGTCTATTTTTACCATTAAAAGTTTTATTCTTTGCAATTGTTATTGCTACTTGGCAATCACAATGCATAGACACTGAATTTGTTGGTTTCGAACACCACGGGATATTTGCTAAGAAGTATTTCAACAACTTAGCCTCATTGTCAGCTAACCCCAAGACAACAAACTCGGTCTCCATAGAAAATTAGACATAATAATTTGTTTAGCTGATTTCCAAGTAAATGCATCCCCACAAAGAGTGAATATATAACCACTAGTAGATCTAGTACGGAGGAAAATCCACTATAAAGAATACCATAATTCATGGTTACCTCTCAAATATTTCATTAGTCTAACTAAAGCAGTCCAATGATCACGAATGGGATTATATGTATATATGCTCAATCGACACACAAAATAAGCTATGTCAAGTCATGAAAAATTCATCAAATGCAACAGACTCCCAATAATCTGTGCATACTCAGATTGAGCCACATGATCACCAAAATTTTTCTTCAATTAAGTCTTAGCATCATAAAGAGTACTAACAATTTTGACATTAAAATGTCCAAACTTATTAACTCACAGTTTTGACAGAGAAATGTCCAAACTTCTTAAGAAGTTTCTCAACATAATGTTCTTGAGATAACATTATGATATCATCCTCTCTTATGATTTTAAGACTCAATATTACACTTGTTTCACCCATATCCCTCATATCAAATTTAGAAGCAAGTAACTCTTTAGTTTTATATATATAAAAATTAGTACCACATATGAGCATGTAACCTACATATAACAAATTATTACATACTCATGATCACCAACCCGCAACCTAAAAAAGGTGAACACGTTGCCACTAACCCAATTAACAGGGTTTTGTTTTATAGAGATAAAACCAACCCTCAACCTAAAAAAGGGGAACACGTTGCCACTAACCCAAATATTAGGAAAACAGTTTTCTTTAGATATCAGATAAATGGAAGACTTGGTCTTATAGGATAAGAACAAAAATTCTCCATTTTTTTGAAACACCCACAATTTATACAATATTATATGTTCTAGTGTATATGTATAAGTGTATAATGTTTAAAAAATATATATATTTCTCTGAGGGCCCCAGGGCCGCCCCTGATTTCTCATCAATCTTGAAATTGAAAATATGTTGTATATATTTACATATATAATAAATAGTGTCCCACATTGGTCTTTGTGTTATTTTATTGAGTCTCACATTGATTGCATCACTTTTTAGGGAGACACTCACTTTTATTGCTTTGTCCCACATTGATTGTGTATTGGAGTTTGGAGCTCAACTTGGTGTATAAAAGAGTGTAAGTTTGGTAAGTCCTACCAAACTTTGGAGCTTCCTCCTTATTATGGAGGAAGTACCAAGTGGCTTCTAGTTTTAAATTTTATGTATATATATATATATAAGAAAGTGTGTATCATATTCCCTCTATGAGGAAAAATCTTGTATCAGTCCACAAGTTGGACGAGAATGGCTTTAAAGTAGCTTTTGAGTCCCAAAAAGTGATTATTACTAAGAAAGGGTCATTTGTTGGGAAAGACTACATTAAAGACAATATGTATTTATTGAGTGTTGACAATAAAATTACTAGTTCCTACTATTCTGTTGACTCTTTTAATTCTGTTGAGTATGCTTCTAATGATATATGGCATTTGAGATTAGGACATATGTAAGTCCAAGCGGCTACGATAATCTAGAGGGGGGGTGAATAGATTATCTCCATCTTTTCGATTTCGCCCTCTTTTTCGAACCAAATGCTCAAACACAGTAATAAAGGTGCGGAATGTAAACAACACACGTCGATTTAAAGAGGTTCAACCCACCTAGGGCCTAATCCTCTACCACCCCAAAGATATCCGGACGGATTTCAAAGAAAAAGAATTTTATTAATTATCAAAATTAATACAAATTCTACTTACAACACCTTGAAGAGCACCACACTCTTCTTCAACAACACCTTTGGAGATTACCACAATCTCCCTTTGAAGATCACCACAATCTTCCTTCAACGGCACCTTGTGAAGATTACCACAATCTTCAACCTTGAAGAATACCAAATTCTTCAACACCTCAATAAGAAGATCACCACAATCTTCTTACACCTATCACCTAGATCATCAAAGTGTGCTCTTACCACAAGAACACTCACAAGGATATCTTGTGTTTGAATGATAACCAAAAATCAAGATTACAACTCAATAATGAATATTACAATTTGAGTGCAAAATGTAATCAAGAATAGCCTAGACCTCAAGGATGTGAAAGTGAAAAGTTAGGCAAAATTACAACAAGAATAATAACAATGAAGAACAAATATTTGCTTGAAGTGTATCTTGTTGTGTTGTATCTCAATTGTTGTATTGGTTGCTCCAAAACTTCCTCTATTTATAGGAGATGATTGATCAAGCATAGGCTCCTCTTGGTGATTGAAAATCTACAAAAATACAATTAAAATCAAGAATATAGTCATGTTAGAAATCAATCCCACAATTTAAGGAAATGTGTCTCAAAAACGGTCATATTTTAGTCATTAAACCACGGGCGACCGGGCGGCACAAGACAAATAAGAGATTTGAAGAATGTATTAAAAATAACAACACGGCAACCGGCCGACATAGCCACCGGCCGACTCCCTCAACCGGTCCCCTCAATCAAAAAACAAGGAAGGTTTGTTCTGTTTCAAATGAAACATTCAGGTACCGATCAACCCCTGGGCGACCGGTCGACGCCTGAAGCGGCCGTCGACCGACCGTTTTTTCACTTCTGTCTCATTTTTTGTTCCAAAATCATCTTCAGGTACGGGTTACCCTATAGAGCGACCGATCGACCTCGAGACAGAAATGTTGTCCAATTTTTTTATCGAAAATGAAACTCAAGAAATACTCTGAAAATATGTTAGAAATATTTTAAACCAATTGGGAGTATTAAGACGACATTTTAGGAACCTTGTTTTGAAGTGAAATTTTTTAAACATAACATCATTAGAAGTGTTGTCCAATTTTATCTAAAGTAAAACTTGAAGAAATACTCCGAAAAATATTAAAACCATTTTAAATCATTTAGGAGTATTTGGACAACAATTAAAAACATTGTTTTGGTGTAAAAATAAAATCATCAAAATTAAGATAAAAACATGTATCAAACAATCTCCCCCTTTTTGATGATTACAAACCAAAACAATTTTTAGAAATTTTAGAGGGACAATCGGCTTCCTTTCAACATCATATTGCACCCACATATTGGCATAAAAGAGTTGGATAATTTCATCATCATATAAGACATAAGCATGCTCCCATAAAAACATCCAACCTTGCTCCTCAAAGAATCCTCTAATAGTGGGAAATTCATTTGTAAATGAATTAAAACGACACATTTTAGTCCGAGCAATCGATTTTCCTCCCATTTCCGAATCTTTATAGTACCATTCCGCATATTTATTGATGAAATTAAGAACATTGTGGGAATGAGGTGCTTGAGTAATAAAAGATTTTTTACCTTTTGCCCAACGGCAATTTTGGAGCTCAATTGTTCCACGGAGCTCGGTAATTTGGACCCGAGAGAGAACGGGATTTTGAACATCATCACCTTCTTGAGCTACGTTTCTCTGGGCAGCTCGGATATCCCTTTGTTCGGCTTCTTCTTGCCGATTTCTCGACGAACCCTCTCCGCCCCTTCTACTCTTGGAGATGGGATTTCGACCGGTAGAATTTCTTGGAGGAGCCATATATGTGAAATTCTTGTGAAAATAAGAGGATTAGCAACAAGAATCACAAAGATTGATGAAGAATTAAAGATTTTAGAGAAAAGGGGGGACGTTTCTCGCGCAAGGGTTTGAACTGAAAGGCAGAACGATTTTAAGTTGTAAAATTGGCCTGGGCGACCGGTCGAGGTAGGGTGCGACCGGTCGACGTGCAGGGCGACCAGTCGCCCCTGCTTTGACCGTCCCAATGCATTTTTTCTTTCCCCAGAATTTTCCAAAATTCGATTTTTTACCCCAAAAGTTTTAAAACTTTGCAAAAAGATAATTTTGGACCAAGTCCAACAAATACGGGTTTCGGGAAAACATATATTCGAGAAAATCGAGACTTTTAACAAGTAGTGTCCTTTTAAGAGAATATTTGCAAAATCATTTAGGGCCACTTAAGGGGTCAAAATGAAATATCTTGAAAGATATGTGCATAAGCATAATATCGAGTTCTAAGAAAAATACGAGTGAACATACCTCGATAGCTCAAGAAACTTGATGATGAAATAGCCAATGAATATGAGATATATATATATATATATCCTACACAATTCTTAAACAAAATTTGCACAAAAGCACAAGTATAGGTAAGTAATAGGAGATATCAAAAAAATACTTATGCTATAAAAATCATAAGAGATAATAAAGCACATAGGTCTAATTAAATGCACAAGAGTTTTAGAAATATCATACAAGGTCTTCTTTTAAAAATTTTGAAACTCACAAATATATTAAAGACCTAAATTAAGAATAAATACTTGAAAACTCATTTAGCAATTAAGACACAAATGAAAACATGCATAAAAATAAAATGCATATATAAATGGGGAGATACGGTTTACCAATTACGTCGTTTCCATGGGTTGTGTCTTTCCCATTGTTGATATTATCTTCCCCTTGAGAAGTCACTTTGTTGATGATGACTTCTTTGATTACTCCATTTCCAAGGTTTGTTACCTTCCCATTGTTGATGGTCTCTCCTTCTTTGAAAATCATCTTGTTGATGATTTCTTTGCCATTTCCAAGGATTGTGTTCTTCCTATTTTTGATTATATCCTCTTCTTGGAAATTGATTTTGTTGAAAGTGTTTCTCCTTCTTTGATCAAATGAGATGTTCATTTGATATTTCCTTGGTGGCATGAATTTTCTCCGATTTTGCCGGGTACCTAATAAAACATTATTTTGTGGTACCCTCATGTGTTTGGGTCCTTTAGGATTAGCTTTGAGACTTTTAGGTCTCCAACAATAATTAGAGCTATTTCTAGCTCGACAAGTATTTACCGTATGACCTTTTTTACCACAATAAAAGCAAGTAATAATTCTAGGAGCATAATGACCAACATGCTTAGATACTTGATTCTTTTTCATATGATTGACAACTTTAGACTTATGATCAAGTTCTAGTTTCGAATTATCACAACAATCAACAATTTCATCGGTACTCAAGTTGGGTTTAGATAAATCCTTTTTCATGCAATTAATATCCTCAACAAGAGTACTATTTTGTTTCTCAAGGTTTCTAACCTTGTCAAGTGTGGTGGTGTGAGCACATGATAGTGATTCATAGGAAGTAAATAGGCTATTCTTTTCGTTTTTCAAAATATTGAATTCCTTTTTCAAATTTTTGTACTTAACAAGTAAATTTTGGAATTCATTTTGAAGATCATCAAAATTATTTTGCAAATCACTATAATCATTTTGAATAACAATATCATAGGAAGTAGAGAGTTTAAGACATACCTCGTTTTCTTCTTCGATGCCCATAAGACAATGTTCAACTTCTTCATAGTTGGAAGTTGTAGGAGGCTTGTTCCTTAGATTTGAGCTTGTATCCCTTTGAGAAGTAGATGCTTTTGTTTGACTCCTTTCATTTGCAAATACTCCATAGATGGCTTCTAATATTTGCCATACTTCATGTGCCGATTTTATTCCTACAATATGTTCATATTCCAAATTAGTAAATGAACAATACAAAATATTGAGAGATTTACCGTTTAAGGAGATGATTTTCTTCTCTTCATCATTGAGCTTTTTGAAGCCTTTTGAGGTGTGTGGTGTATCTTTCGTCGGAATGAATTCTCCGTTTATGACGGTGTTCCAAATGTCGAACCCGCAACCTTGTAAGTAGCATTCCATTCTTTCTTTCCAAAATATAAAATTTTTGGAATCAAACCGAGGTGGCTTGGTGGTGGAGGTGCCGAAAATATGAGCTTCGTTCGTAGCTGACGATCGTTTCTCTTCACTCGCGATGTGAAACGAGCTTGCCAAAGAGTTTGGTTCTGATACCATTTGTAAGTTGTAAGTCCAAGCGGCTATGATAATCTAGAGGGGGGGTGAATAGATTATCTCCATCTTTTCGATTTCGCCCTCTTTTTCGAACCAAATGCTCAAACACAATAATAAAGGTGCGGAATGTAAACAACACACATCGATTTAAAGAGGTTCAACCCACCTAGGGCCTAATCCTCTACCACCCCAAAGATATCCGGATGAATTTCAAAGAAAAAGAATTTTATTAATTACCAAAATTAATACAAATTCTACTTACAACACCTTGAAGAGCACCACACTCTTCTTCAACAACACCTTTGGAGATTACCACAATCTCCCTTTGAAGATCACCACAATCTTCCTTCAACGACACCTTGTGAAGATTACCACAATCTTCAACCTTGAAGAATACCAAATTCTTCAACACCTCAATAAGAAGATTCACCACAATCTTCTTACACCTATCACCTAGATCATCCAAGTGTGCTCTTACCACAAGAACACTCACAAGGATATCTTGTGTTTGAATGATAACCAAAAATCAAGATTACAACTCAATAATGAATATTACAATTTGAGTGCAAAGTGTAATCAAGAATAGCCTAGACCTCAAGGATGTGAAAGTGAAAAGTTAGGCAAAATTACAACAAGAATAATAACAATGAAGAACAAATATTTGCTTGAAGTGTATCTTGTTGTGTTGTATCTCAATTGTTGTATTGGTTGCTCCAAAACTTTCTCTATTTATAGGAGATGATTAATCAAGCATAGGATCCTCTTGGTGATTGAAAATCTACAGAAAAATACAATTAAAATCAAGAATATAGCTGTTAGAAATCAATCCCACAATTTAAGGAAATGTGTCTGTTGTCAAACGGTCATATTTTAGCTGTCAAACCACAGGGCGACCGGTCGCGCACAAATAAGAGATTTGAAGAACGTATTGAAAATTACAACAGGGCGACCGATCGACATAGGCTTCGACCGGTCGACCCTTGTCTCAACCGGTCCCCTCAATCAAAAAACAAGGAAGGTTTGTTCTGTTTCAAACGAAACGCTCACTACTGGGCCGACCCACTGGCGACCGGCCGATGCCTGGCGACCGGTCAACCTGACCGTTTTTCACTTTTGTCTCATTTTTTGTTCCAAAATCATCTTCAGGTACGGGTTTCCCTATAGGGCCACCGATCGACCTCGAGACAGAAATGTTGTCCAATTTTTTTATCGAAAATGAAACTCAAGAAATACTCCGAAAATATGTTAGAAGCATTTTAAACCAATTGGGAGTATTTAGACAACATTTTAGGAACCTTGTTTTGAAGTGAAAATTTTTAAACATAACATCATTAGAAGTGTTGTCCAATTTTATCTAAAGTAAAACTTGAAGAAATACTCTGAAAAATATTAAAACCATTTTAAATCATTTAGGAGTATTTGGACAACAATTAAAAATATTGTTTTGGTGTAAAAATAAAATTATCAAAATTAAGATAAAAACATGTATCAAACAACATATTGGTATGAATGCTATGGATCATATGATAAAGTGTGATTTTATTCCTAAGTGTTCAAATACGTTATCTATGAAAACTTGTGAATGTTGTGCACAATCTAAGTTGACGAAAACTTCTTTTAAAAGTGTAGTTCGAACAACTGGTTTACTTGAACTTATTCATACTGATATATGTGATAATAAAGAGCATATTACTAGAGGTGGAAAACATTATTTTATCACATTTATTGATGACTTTTCGAAGTATACTTATGTTTATTTGTTAAGAACCAAAGATGAGGCCTTTGATAAGTTTAAAATCTTCAAAGAAGAAATTGAAAATAAAACCAATTTAAGGATCAAGAGATTGATAATCAAACATGGACTCTTGTTGATCCTCCTCCCAACACTAAACCTATTGGTAGTAAGTGGGTTTTGAGAAAGAAACTCAAACTTGATGGTACTATTGATAAGTACAAAGCAAGGTTAGTTGCCAAAGGTTATAGTCAAAAAGAAGAAATTGACTATTTTGAGACATTTTCACGTGTTACTAAATTTACTTCTATCAGAACAATGTTTGCCATTGCTTCTATGTTTAACTTAGAGGTTCATCAAATGGATGTTAAAACTGCTTTCTTAAATGGTGATCTTGAAGAAGAAATTTACATACACCAACCCGAAGAGTATGTTGTTAAAGGTGAAGAACATAAAGTATGTAAATTAAATAAATCTTTCTATGGTCTTAAACAAGCACCGAGGCAATGGTATAAGAAATTTAAGAAAGAAGTTAAGAAGTTTGGTTTTAAGAGTAGCAAAGTAGAAAGCTGTGTTTTTACTAAGGTTACTCCTGAATATAAACTGCTTCTAACTTTATATGTGGATGATATGTTGATTTTTGGTTCTAATTTACAATGTGTTAATGAAACCAAAAATTATCTCAAGCAAGTATTTGACATGAAGGACTTAGGTCCAAAGATGTCATTTTGGGGTCAAAGTGATTAAAAGGGATAGAACATTTATATTAACACAGTCTCATTATATAGAGAAAGTGTTGAGAAAGTTCAATTACTTTGATTGCAAAGTAAGTAAAATTCCTATTGATCCTCAAGTGAAATTAGTTCCTAATGAAGGAGAAACTGTAAATCAAGCAGAATATGCCAAAATAATTGGTAGCATTATGTATGTGGTGAATCACACAAGGCTTGACCTTGCGTGTTCGATTGGCATATTAAGTAGATTTACTAGCAATCCTAGTGAAGAACATTGGACAGAACTGAAGAGAGTTCTGAGATATTTGAAGTTCACAATAAATTATGGTTTGCACTATAACTGTAGTTCATCTACACTTGAATGTTATAGTGATGCAAATTGGGCAGCTGACAAAATTGACTCTAAGTCAACTAGTGGTTGATTGTTCACTATTGGTGGTGCCATAGTTGCTTGGGCTTCAAAGAGGCAAACTTGTGTTGCATTATCCTCTATGGAATCTGAATATATATCAATGTCAACCGCTAGCAAAGACATTGTATGGTTCAGAAGATTCCTTAGAACGATTCCCTTTTTAGATCCTAAAAAGGGTCCTACTACCTTGTATTGTGATAATCAAGCTGCGATTTACAATACAAAGAATGAGAGAATATCAAGCCATAGCAAACATATTGCCATGAGGTATAATCATATCAGAAATATGGTTAAGAAAGGGAAGATTGTACTTGAGTATCTCCCAACAAATCAAATGTTAGCTGATCCACTAACAAAACATTTATCTGGTGAAAAGATTACAAAGATCATGAGAGATATGGACCTGTTACTGATAAAACAGTATCTTGATTGAAACCAACTCTATCTTAAGGTACAAGTCTCAGATTTGTCACCTTATGTATGAGAGTTAAAAAGACAATTCAATATTAGACATTGGTGAAATGGAAACTAGGATGCATTTCAAGTGCATAACTTAAAATAGTGGGGGTGACACTATTTTCAAAGTCTCATATCTGATCTATGCACTTAAAACTTACCATAACAAGAGTAGGTTGGATTTAAAAAATCCTTAATAGACTTATAGCTTTGTGGAATGCGTTATGGACATTCTTGATGAGTCTACCTATACAAGTAGAGAAGTGAGAGACCGCTTCTTACGGATTATTCGGTAAAATCCTAGAGTACTTGTGAAAATCAGGATTCAGCACAAGGCCCATTACAAAGGTGCTGCCAAGAACAAAAGGAGCAAAGAATCAGCATAGTGAGAATATGTTTACTTTGTGTTGCATATTCAACCATAAGTTAAAGACTCGTCCACTTCATAGCTATTCACTATGTGAAAGAAGTTGTGTTTTTTATTTTATTTTATATGTAAATAAGTGGGGGATTGTTGTATATATTTACATATATAATAAATAGTGTCCCACATTGGTCTTTGTGTTGTTTTATTGAGTCCCACATTGATTGCATCACTTTTTAGGGAGACACTTACATTTATTGTTTTGTCCCACATTGATTGTGTATTGGAGTTTGGAGCTCAACTTGGTGTATAAAAGAGTGTAAGTTTGGTAAGTCCTACCAAGCTTTGGAGCTTCCTCCTTATTATGGAGGAAGTACCAAGTGGCTTCTAGTTTTAAATTTTGTGTGTATATATATATATATATTTATATATATATATAATATATATATAAGAAAGAAAGAAAGAAATAAATAAAAAAAAAGGAAAAGAGAGGGAGGGGTCGGACCCGGTAGTCTCTGATCTTTAAATAGACTTTCAGATATGCAGTAAGAGTCACGAAAATAATCATCCTCTTTCCTGAGTTTTCTTTCTTCTAACTTTCTGTCCAGTTTAAATATTTTACAACTTCTGATTCTTACTCCAGAAAATTCTGAGAAGTGTAATCTTAGAATTTTCGAGATTAAGGCTTTGTATCCTGGATGTTAATTCCTTGAGACCTTTTACACCGAGAGAGGGAGGAATTAAAACCTTAAAGACAACATCTTTAAAGGTGTACCTAGCCTACAGATTTCATTACCCAAATTTTCATACAACAAAAGAAAGATCCAAATTATGGTGGAGTTGGAAATTTCATCCACATGAATCCGATCGACATAGCTAAAACCTCAACCTGATCAAAGTCATTCATAGGTAATTTATATTAACAATTGACTACAAGTTGCACTTGCACGTTGTAGATTAAATGGATCTCGCACTTAAATTCTTTATGAATTAACCAACATGGTAATTTGAATAGACAAGGAACGGCTATGACAGGTTTATGGGCAGAGGATAAACTACAAGAAAAAATTAAAGATCTTCTGAAATTTTCGATTCCAATGGAAAATATACCATTGAAATTGGGTGACCAACAATTTTATTTAATAAGTCTGGATTAATGGTTGGAAGGGAGGGGATAAATTTTAAAGAAACTGAAAGATACAAGATTCGAACCCTGGGCAATACTCTTACGTAAGAGATACACATGAGCTACAAGCTCATGGTGACCAACAGTTTTATTTACCAAAGACATCTATTTTTCCAAGGAGATAATTACATTTTACCCCCCAAACTATAGACGTTTTTGGAGTTTACCATCTAAACTTTCCCGAAGTCGTACTTCACCCCCTCGAACTCCGTGATTTTTGCACAATGCCATATATTGCCACCGGCGGAATATTCCCGAATATTCCGACGCGTTATGCACATGAGGGCAAAATCGCATTGTCTCAAATTTTAAGAAAATTGTTACATTTTACCACCTCAACTTTGTTTGACTTGCACTTATCCCCCTAAACTTTGCGTTATTACACTTTGCTACATAAATATTTTTTTTTAAAAAAAACATATATTTATACATTTATTTTATATCCTTTTTTTCTCTAATTTTTTATCCACAAAAAATAAATAATTACTTTGGTTAAGTATATTATCAATAAAATTATACTATAAATTCTTCATTTTAAACTTTCTTGTAATATCTTAGTTTATTTTTCCTTTTACTGTATTAGTTTTTACATTATAATTAAATATAAAATATCTTTTTTAATTTTAGGTTAATAAAATTATAAATTTTCACCAAAGTCAATTTGAACATAATACGATGCATTTAACTTTATTTTGTAAGTAAAATTACTAGAAGATACAAGTATTACAAATTTAATGAATTTGATTATTTTTACATTTAAGTAGTGTATAAGATTTGTAATAAAGTAAATTAATTTTCATAATTATTAATTATAAGACTAAAAAGTTAAATTGACGAAAGAAATATTCTTCCAGAAATTTAAATATAATACATTATAAAATAATATGATAATAAATTTACTTTATTACAAATCTTATACAATACTTAAATATAAAAATGATCAAATTCATTAAATTTATAATACTTTTATCTTTTAATAATTTTACTTACAAAAGAAAGTTAAATGCATCGTATTATGTTCAAATTGACTTTGGTGAATATTTATAATTCTATTCACCTAGAAAATAAAAAGAATAATATATATTTTTAATTATAATGCAAAAATTAACTCAATAAAAGGAAAATAAACTATGTTTTTACAAGAAAGTTTAAAATGAAGAATTTAGTGTAATTTTGTTGATATAATACTTAACCAAAATAATTATTTATTTTTTGTGGATAAAGAATTAGAAGAAAATAAAAAGTAAAAAAAATGCATGTATAAATATATAACTTTTCTTAAATTTTTTAAAATTTTATGTGGCAAAGTGAAATAATGCAAAGTTTAGGGGGGTAAAGTGCAAGTCAAACATAGTTCAGGTGGCAAAATGCAACAACTTTGAGACAATGACGATTTTGCCCTCATGTGACGAAATATTCTGGGAATATTCCACTGGCGTGGCCAATATATGGCATCGAGCAAAAAATCCAGGAGTTCAGGGGGTAAAATGAAACTCGGAAAACTTTAGGTGGTAAACTCCAAAAACGCCTATAGTTTGGGGATAAACTCGGAAAACAGGTTTATGGGCAGAGGATATACTACAAGAAAAAATTAAAGATCTTCTGAAATTTTCGATTCCAATGGAAAATATGCCATTGAAATTGGGTGACCAACAATTCTATTTAATATGTCTGGATTAGTGGTTGGAGGGGAGGGGATAAATTTCAAAGAAACTGAAAGATACAGGGTTCGAATCCTGAGCAATACTCTTTCGTAAGAGATACACGTGAGCTACAAGCTCATGGTGACCAACAGTTTATTTACCAAAGACATCTATTTTTCCAAGAGATGTGGCCATAGTCATGACTTGAACACAAGACCTCAAAGATCTGGGGTCTCCTCTTTACCACCAAGTGCAATGACTAATTGGTTGTTTAGTATCTGTTAATACATGTATCGGTTGTTTACTACCGTAAGACTTAGAGTTATTTTAATTAAATAATAGTTTAAACACTTTTTTTATTGTGATTTACTGTAAAATTTATTTACATTAATCATAGATAAACACAATGTAGAATTTCAAATAATAGTACATTGACTTCACCATGCGACTGGTGGCAATGACTGACACGGCACGATAGCACGACACAAACACAACACGATTACAAACACGATTACAGAGACAAAAGGCACGATAAAGCACAATACGATATGACATGACACGATAACACGATATGAACACGAAATTGAAAATTAATTTAAAATAACAATTATTGTTATATTAAAGATCAAATAAAATAGATAACACGAAAACACGATAGCGTAACACAAACATGATACGATAACACGATTTGCCACTGATGCGAGAGACAATAATTAGAAAGGCAGAATACCAAAGAAAAAGGAAAAAGAAAGGAGCGGGTTCAAATTTTTATGAATTGGGTTTGGCTAAGATACTTTAAGACCGTAAATGTCGGTTAGGCCCAAAAGAAAATACTCGCTTGGCCATGTACCGATTTGAAATAATTTGTAAGCTTATTTTGTGTATGAATATAGGCATTTATGCAATGCACATGTAAAATGTGTATACATTGTCAATATAAAATTCTTAAAAAAGTAAATAATTGACGATAAGTACTATATAACTCTTCGCGTATCTTTAAAAACATCATCCAAATATATTTTGAAGTTTTCTTAAAATGAAGATCAACTCCTTTTATCTTGACATGTCATGTCAAGATTTTAAATTCACTTCATCTAAACACAAATGCTAAGAGAATGCATTATTTGAAAATGAAAATTCAATCAAAATGGTCCTATAAACATACCTAAAATGGAAGACAACAAACGATAAATGATGGTGAGTGAGTCATTCTTTGAACTCTTTTTGTGCGTCTGTTGTTATACCAAACATATTCATTCACATGGTAAGAGAGATTGATTATTGATTGAAAATAATTAGATTACTAGACTTGACATGTCGTATTAATCTGCTTGTCACTGATTATTATATTTTTACTATCACCAACAATCCATAATGTACTAATTAATCGATTACTGTAGATAAAATTCGACAAACCTCATAACTATAACGTGTTGGAACCTCACATTTTGTATCATTTTTTTTTTGTTGAATGAATCGAAAATATATCAAAAAAGAAAAAGTAGTCCTCATCACAAACCGACCTGGTAGTGAAAAGAAAAAAGTCGAAATGTATACCAGAAAGAAAAGCGTACTGATCACAAGCCGACCAAGGAGCTAAATAGTTGGGGCCTCGTTAAAACCTCCCAAAGTAAAATTCACCATTGTGAGAAAAACCCCTTGCAGGGAAAAATAAACGTCCATAAAGATAAAACAAGAAACATAAGGACATATTATCTAACAAATCTGTAAGTCGACTGACAAACATAATCCTCCGTGAGAAGGGACACAATATCCTCTGGGGAAACGCCTCACCAAGTCTCGTTTACGATTTCTTACTCGTAAAAATCCGCCACTCGATTGCCTTCACGATAAATATGTGAAACCACCAAATCCATCTGAGAAATCAAGTGAAGAGTACACCGCCATTTACTCAAGTGCCGCCAGGGGACAATAGAAGATTGTTTATGAAGAAGATCCACCACATAAGCAGAATTCGATTTCAGCTAAAGATGGGTGTAGCCCTTAACAAATGCATAGTCAATTGCCAACATCGTCGCCATCAACTCCGCCTCAAACTCATAGCCATCACCACAACGATCCACAAAGCAACCTCGAAAGAAGCCTCTCTGCACCCGGAAAACCCCGGTGACGCCGTAAGATCGCTTCGGCTCCTAAGCGCTACCATCCGTATTCACCTTGATCCATCCGGGAAGGGGTTTTTGCCAATCAACCTGCACAATTTTCGGAGCTTTCCTTGGCCGACCAGGAACATGAAGTCTCCGAAGGATGAAAAGATCCCGTTGATCATTATCCATGCAACCATGATCTAAAGATGAAGATTCAACAATGAGAACCCGAAGTTGGATAATGGCAGCCACCACCATCCAGGTCTTATCGTTGAAAGCCAAATCGTTTCGGATATGCTAAATAAGCCAGATGCAAGATAATGCTGATGTTCGCCATAAAAAAAGAGATCTGCTCACTGAATCAAAAAGACATCAAGTGCACTAAGAATTCATTAAAACTATGGCAAGATGAAAGTGAACATCAAATGTGCTAAAAATCCAATGCCAGAGAGCCCCTGCAAAGACACAAGAGACAAATAAGTGATCGGTGGATTCAGCATGAGCACAACAAGGCTACAGACAGAGGGACCGATAAAACCCCGATTTCGCAACAAATCCAGGACCACTAATCGATTGTGAATAGCACGCCAAGTCACAATCGAACGCCTTTCCGGTATGTAAGATGACCAAATCTATGAACCTCAATTGACCATAGGAGAAGATGGACGAAGATGAGAATATGCAACTTTCGAAGTAATCTCCCCATCGGCAGAGTGCATCCAAACCTATGTATTCTTTGAGGAAGGGGCAATAGGAAATAAGCCTCAACAAATGAAAATGTGAAATGCCATGAATCATCGTAGAAGTAATCAGAAATACGTTGCCCGAAGAGGTATCTGTACTCATGAGGTATTCCAATTCTATCGGCAATGGAGTATCCCAACCAGTTATCAATCCAAAATAATACCTCTGAATTAATCACAGGGATCCAACGTGACTCCGCCAAACTGTCCTCAATGCGAGGCCTAATCCCTGCCCAAATATAATATGGTAAAAACATACGACGAATAGAACCACCAGACAATAAGTAACATTTTTTAAGAATCTGAAAAACCACTAAATCCGACGCAACACTCTTTATATTATGTGTTATATGTTAAAACCTTAACAATATATAATATTCATACGGGTCATTAATAGAAGGGCAATTGACATAAATGCTCCATTTTTCGGAGACAATGCCAACCTTTTACGCTTTCCGGTACTATTTTACCCAAATTTACGCTTTCTCCCTTTTTTTACACAACTTTACGCTCCCGCCAAAATTTTCAGACTTTTTTACGCTTTGTTTCGAGATTGTTTCTAACATGTTTTAAACATGTTTCTTTTAATAAAATTTCAGTGAAAAATAAATTTTGCCCTCGTTAGATTTTATACTCGAAGTCTTATAAAAGATTAAGAAATATACATATAAAATAACACATATTAAAATTAAACAAATTAAAAATATTATAGAGACAACATGAATAAAAAAACACAATTTAATTTTTGATCCAATGTATGAAAACATAAAAAGCATGGAAACAACCAAGAAGCAATATAGACACAAACCAGAAACAATATAGAAAACACCATATGAGCAAAAAGAGTTTAAAATAGGTAAAAATTATATTTAAACATCGAAAACTACATGGAAACAACAAAGAAACATCGAAACACCATTAAAAATGGTATGGAAACAACCCAAAAACAACGTAAAATTTTTAAAAATACCACATGAATAAAAAGAGCTTAAAAATAGGTAAAAATTGTATTTACACATTGAACACTCATGGAAACAACAAAAAAATTATTAGAACAACATAAAAGATATTATACAACAACACCAGAACAATAGAAACAATGTACAAAATAATATATGAATAAAAAACATAATAAAAAATAGGTAAAAATTGTTTGGAACATTGAAACAACAAAGGAACAACATAGAAACAACAAAGAAACAAATTTAAACAACATCGAAATAACATATATAATATAAAAAAGCAATACAAGAATAAAAAAATGAAAAAAAATAAAAAAAATCAAAAAGTATGCAAAAGCGTAAAAAAAGAAAAAAGTAGGTACAAAAGAAAAAAAATAGGTACAAAAGTGATAGGAGCGTATTTTATGTATGTTTACCAAAAAGAGGGTGTTTTATGTAATTTTCCCTTAATAGAATTTATTCAATAAAATCACCCTGGAAAGCTCGTGTTGATTTGTATGGTCAATCGTTGATCCGTGTTGGTTTGTGAGGACAAACATCGATTTGGAAGATTGTGTTGGTTTGTGTTGGGAGCCTGGTACCACATATCTCCACATTCGTATGATATTGCCCACTTTCGGCCAAAAAACCCTCATAGTTTTATGTTTATGCTTTCACCCAAAAGGCCTCATATCAATGGAGATAATGCCCATCTTGTTAATTCACAACCTTTCCCCATGTCCAGCCGATGTGGGATTTTCCTCGAACAAAGGACCACTGGGCCTCGCCTCAAACGATTATGCAGTCCATATAAACTATTTCTTTTTTACATTTATCATATGAACTATGTATATTTTTTAGTTTGCCCTATATGATCAGTTTAACCACTCGACTATTTCTCACAGCATATCTTAACAGGTGTCGCGATGGTTCGTATCAATACTGCAAAAAAGTGAAAATTACAACAAAATTTTACATTATTTGAGATTTTTTTTTGCATTAAGGGGCGTTTGAGAGGGGATATGTGATAGTGATAAACTAATGAGAAACGCGAGAGACATTGTAAGGAAAAAAAAATGTTAGCTAGATTTTTCTGCATTAAAAATGTATCTTTGTTTCAAACAAAATTAATTTTATTTTTTAAAAAAACTTTTGGGCCGAAACAACAAATAATCGTTGATAATGTTAAAAATATTTGCGCGAACGGATTTATTTAGTTGCTAACTATTTAATTATTTTTTATTCAAACTTTAACGACCAAAAGTAAAGAGTTTGCCCCAAACTTTAAATGATTTTTCTTTCAAAATACTAAAATTATTTTTATTAAATTTTAATTTATCGTTAGCAACAAAAAGTATTTATCTGTCACTAAATCTTTTAGTTAATAATCATGACGAATTAATAAATTTTCGTTGCTAATTGATTAAAATTAATACCTACTATATATCAATTAAATAATATATGAATTTAAGAGATTGCTAATTTTTATATGGAAACGTGGTGTGTTTGATATGTTGTAACGGATTATTTCCATTATTCAAAGAAAATATAAAACTTTACCTATAAAACTGCTCAATTTGATAAAGTAACACAAAAAATTACTCCATCCGTCCCAAAATATATAGTTCATTATTGTTTTTTGGATGTCCCAAATATATAATTCACTTTCAATATTTAATAGTAGCTTTTGCATTCTTTTGCTATTATAAGAACAAATCAAGTAATTCTTTTGTGTATTTATAATTTCAATATTTTTTTTAATCTACGTGAAAAGTACAACTGAAATATATAACTGGAACAGATCGAGTATAAAAACGCAAATTGTATCCAACTGCATCTCAAGTTCAAACTTCAAAGCTCTCGTCTTCTTCCGAAATCTATCTTTGAACTACGCGAAGAGTGAAGACGAGAAGGGCGAAAGCTTTTGGAAGCTACCGCATTTTTCATTTTATTTTTATTTAATCTACTAGTTATAAATTAGCATAAAAAGCATTGAAATTTGAAGCTCACTACCATTTCTCGATTCCTCCATTTTTTTTCTCTGTTTTCGAATCCTAATGCATTTATGTACTAAGTGTTAAATCTTTACATTGACCAAGGCAAAATACCAGAATCCCATCAACCAAATCAGAACTGGGCCTTTCTCTGTTTCTTGTCTTTTAGCAGAGAACCCAAATGCCCATTTTTTTTTCTTTTTATCATCAAAACGATTCAAAACCAAAAACCCATGACGAAAAATCAGTGCTTTGAAATGCCATTCACGTTTCTGTGATTTTCTGATAGTCTTGATTGGTGATGAAAGAGGAAGAGAGTTTAAATAGAGACTTTTTCTTGTGATATATACATAGGAAATTTGGGCAATGGGGAGGGGTACTGGTGTGAGTGTAGTTTCTGCATCGGCGCCGGCGCCGACGGTGGAGCCGGCGGTGCTGAGCGGTGGCGGTGGTGTGGACAGAGGGGATTACTGGAGGAGCTTTGACAACTCTGTGAGTGCTGTGTCGTTTGGGTTCGTTGCCACCGCTATTCTCATTTCCATGTTTCTTATTATGGCCATTTTCGAGAGGTTTCTCCGGCCAAGGTCACCTGATGCCGCCGGTGGTGGTGGCGGCGGAGGCAGCCCGGCTGGCGGTGAGGCGAATATGAGAAAACTAGATTACCCTTCTCCCAAGGTACACTGTTTTCTACCCTGTTCATGGAATTGCAAAAAATACCTTGAGGTTTAACTTAATTGCAAATAAACCCAATTATCTTTTAAAATCACAAATGCTCCTTATATTTGTTTTTGGCTTACAAAATTGCATCTTGAAGCGCAGAGGGATTATTTGATGGGTAAATACAATGATTAATTGATGTCATGATGTGGTACTACATTAGTGTCAAATTTCTTTTGCTTCAAGATTCTACTCTTGCTGTGGGAGGGTAAAATGGCTCTGTCAAAAATTGTTTCCCTTTCCAAAAGGGGATATAAAGGGTACCCTTTTAGCTTTTTCTCATCCATACCACATTTACCTCGCAAAAAAAATGAGGAAAAAGAAAATGGTAATGGTACAAAATAGCCATTTATAAAATATAAAGATTAAAAATAGCCATGTTTTATAGACACATCTTTTTTAGTCATATTGAGATGTAAAATGACATTCATACCCTTCTAGCATATTTGTTTGATATTTGAGTTATTTCTCTCTCTTTCACTTATCTCTATGTATCTTCTTATTCTTTTTTTTTTTTCAATTTTTTTTAAGAAATCGAATCTGTATTTTTCATTTTTAAATATGCAATATGAGTGTTGAATTATAGATATCGAAAAGAGGATTAATTTGATATATTATACATGCAAAACGGATTTAAAACGAAAAAGTTATGTGAATTCAAAGTTTTTTGAAAAAAAAAATAACTGGGTATGATGTAACTCGAATTCGAGTCACTCAATATATGATATATACAATAAAGTTTGTTATTATAACCAAAAGGTTCATCTGGCATAGCGGATTGTCCAGTGTTTTCCCACTTTTTGGTCATGATATCGATACTCACTGATCCCAATTTTTTCAAAAAAAAAACTGACTCGAATTCGAGTCATCAAGTCACAGTGACTCGAATTCGAGTTACAACATACCCAGTTATTTTTTTTTTCCAAAAAACTTTGAATTCACATAACTTTTTCGTTTTAAATCCATTTTGCATGTATAATATATCAAATTAATCCTCTTTTCGATATCTATAATTCAACACCCATATTGCATATTTAAAAATGAAAAATACAGGTTCGATTTCTTAAAAAAAATTGAAAAAAAAAGAATAAGAAGATACATAGAGATAAGTGAAAAAGAGAGAAATAAGTCAAATATCAAACAAATATGCTAGAAGGGTATGAATGTCATTTTACATCTCAATATGACTAAAAAAGATGTGTTTGAAAAAGATGGCTAAAAACATCTTGGTTTATTGGGAATGGTTAAAAAAAACCAACTGAAAAAGAAAAGAATAAAAAAGATTTATTCTATTTTTCCAAGTTTATGCAATGGGTGAGGGAAGAAATTAACTTTGTTGTAAGTTGTGACAGTTAATTGCTTTTTCTTGAAAGTAACTATGGCTAAAACATAAGCAAGTTGACCTTAATAATGTTTTAATATTATAATTCCCTTGGTGTAATTTTAGTTAAAGTTTCAAATCATATATATATAGTCTATTCTTGAGTAATTATGTGCTTTAGTGGATACAAGATCAAAGTTGGAAGCATTTTTAACCTATATTTATTTGTTTTTTGGCCCAAACCTTAAACTACTATTAGACACGGATGTTACTATCACGGAACTCTTTAATCCATTATAATAAAAGCCATCTACTTGTGACTTAAAAGTCTCTTTTGGATTCAAACCCACGCTCCATTAAAATGCCCCCGTGCACATGCGAACTGATGAAAATTTGGTAGATACTCATACTGAATAGCATTAGTGTGGGTCAGTTCGATTCGGAGGAGATCAATTATTATTAGCTTTGACGAGGAATTGAGAGGATCTAGTTGTACGTTAGTCGTTGACAGACCCTACCATAACACTGATCAGTTAATACACATCCCACAATTTATATTGGTGACCCGATGAGGGGCCGGAACTGCTTTCCTCATCCTTACCAAAAATTAAAAAAATTAAAAGCCATCTAATTGGCCTTCTATTGGACTTCTCATGTTGGCTTGTCCCTTGATGTGCAATTAATTCACACCATGCTTTATCTTTTGATATTTTATTTTGGGGTCTTTGACAGATATGTTTTTATCTTAGTCCAAATTTATATCCCAACTTACTGTCAAAACTTTTAAGTTAATTATCACCCCCACCGCTTAAACCCCACCTTGAAGAAATTCTCTCTTCATAATCATCTCTACTCCTTTCTTTTCTTATATGCTAAATGATAGCAAATGATGGTTTCTTTCAATGCAATAACGTAATTACTTTCAAAACTTTTTCAATTCGTTACAGCATTTCATGTTAAGTGGATATATGAATTAAGCTACCATGTTTATTAATCATATTATAAAGGGATAATTACAAAAAAAAACTTGAGGTTTGGTCTAATTACAAAAAAAAAACAGAGGTTTTTTAAAAATTGCAAAAAGTCCCTTGAGTTTGATTCCGTCTTACATTTTTCACTTCATAAGCTAAAAATATTTCAAAAATCCTCTTAACATTTTGTAGAAATATTATAATCACTCCCTTAAAATTAGATAGATTCGTATTTAGTATTTACCCCTTAAAATTAAGTTAGATTCAAACACAGAGGGGCATTTTGTAATTTTGAAATATGTTTGGATATGTTTGTGCCATTTTCTTAAGAATGTCTCTTTTCCCATAATGAGTTCAAACTAAGCAACACCATTTACAGTACGAGAATATTTAATTATCCAAGTAAGGCTTATTTATGCATTAAACAGTGTCAATCTTGTTGGAATAATTTAATTTTCACATTTCTTATTTTATTGCTACCTTTTATTGGTATTGCCTATAGTGTTATTGTAAAACTCTTACTTTGGTGACACCAGTAGGAGACATGAGTACATATGGTATCTGCTTTTCATGGTTTATGTTTGTGGTAATGGGACCCTTCTTTGTCAAAAGCATGTGATTTTCTCAAATCATGTGATTTTGTCCATGACTTATTAGCTTAAACAATCATAATATTACTTTTTTATTTTTATGTTCAATCAATTCTAAGATTTTTGGGTACTCGCCACAATCAGCGCCAAAAACATTTCATGACCGAGTGTTTGAGTAAAGTTTACCTGTATTTATATTTTTTCTAAAGTAAATTACAAAAAACTACCACTGAGGTTTATCTTAATTACATAAAAAATCTAGTTACCTTTCAAAGTTACAAATACCCCCTTTAATATTTGTTTTTATTTTACAAATTGCACCCTCAAGTAGGGGTATTTATTAGGTAAATACAAACCTTAAGGGGCTGTTTCTAACATCTTAAGGGTCATTTGTAATTTTCAAAGTTAACTGTAGTTTTTTGTAATTAAGCTAAACTTCAAGGATAATTTTTGTAATTATTCATTTTTATTAATAGTGGGTACAATCATAATGTTTGATCTTCCAATCCTAACCTCCGCTTGAAATACAGAAAATACTCAATAGATTTAGACATAGTGGAAAGTGAAAAGCACCGAAAAGAGAAGGGACAAAAAAAAACTTATGCTTCTTAGTTGTATACTTCATGTTGCACAAGTTGTGAAAATGATGCAATCAATTATCATGTTCTTGGGGACCCTTGTTGATTAGATTGCATTGTGCTGCAAAAAAATTGTAGTTCTTGTTTTGTGTCTCGGACAACTTGCATGTTACATGAATTTAATAGGAATAATTTTAGCTGTGACAAGCCTCAATAACCCCTTCATTTGTAATTTTTTCCGTTTTTGTACATTCCGACGAATCCTTTTATCCCTTTTTTAAAATAGAATGTGGACTTTTTCTTCTCATATTTGCGCTGCATCATCTTACAGACGAGTCGAGATCTCTTATTCTGATGAATGACACGCTTACAATTATGACATTATTTTGTATACGCGACATTCATTAAATACAATGGGAAGGAAAATGGAATAGGAAATGTGGAACAGAAATCTCAATCACTTGCAAACTCATGAGATATATTAAAATTGTAATTTCGACATCTCTAGAATGTATCCTTCAAGTTGGTTTAGAAAATCAGAAAATGTACCTACTTAAATTACCTTTCTTTTATTAGTTCCCAGAATCTAGCTGTTTCTCTTATGCATCTTTTTATGTTTTACTAATGCCAAACTTTACTTTCAGTTATTGCCTACACATAAGCATTAAAAAGTCATGCTACAACATCTAAGCTAGCTTTCATCACTTCTAGTCAAGTGAAATTTATTTATTCATTTGTGGATTTTTCCCTTGTTCATTTCCGTTTCAAATTTTCGCGACGAACTACTTGTCTTAAATAATACTTGTGAATCTGCAGATGACTGTTTATCCAAAAGGAGTATCGGTACTAATGCCTGGAGAAACGATTCCAACTTTTCTTGCACATCCCGTGCCAGCAGCACCGTGTCCTCCCGGTCTGAGGAAGGACGAAAATATATAGTTGTTTTGTGATTTAACGGCGACCTAATTAGATGCAAGACTATGCACAGTTTGTGAACATTCTTGTTTATTGTATATAATTTCAAGTTGAAATCATCATTTAAATGGAGTTTGGGTTCTCTTCACCACATTTACTTTGCATAATAATAAGTTTACTGAACATATATGCATTGTTGAGTGGGTGTCCAAGTTGAAGAATAGCATTCTCTTATTTATTTATTACTAGTAAAAAACATGTGCGTCGCACGTGATCCACATGACTTTACTTAAATAATTATATTATTTAATAATGTTATTAATTAATAATGAAATATTAAAAAGTGATTTATTAATAAATGAATATTAATTAAATTTAAATATTACAAAGTATTTAATATATTTTTCTTTACTTTAATTATAGATCGATATGAATTGATGAATAATTATTTTCAAAAACTCAATCCAACAAAAATATTTAAGATTAGTTTAACAACAATATAAGTTTTATATTAGCTTACAACGACATTCATCAACGTTTTATTTCATTTTTATGGCTAGAAAAGTATTTTCTTCTTAACTAATCTTTGAATTCTTTTAGCATTGGATGTATTTCACATAATAAGACAAGCAATTTAGCTTATAATTCATAAGCTAATAATTAATAAATCACAAGTTATCATTAATTAAACAAATTAATTAATTAACTTTTATACCAAAAATCCAACATAAAGTCATTATTTTATTTGTTATGTTATTCAGTTCAAAAAAATAAAATAAAGGTTAATCAAATTCTTATACTTCTCGTGCTTACTTTTTTATTCTCGTCAGCTTCTTTGATTAAAGAATTAAAAAGTAAAATTACAATATAATATATATGTAAAGAAAAACTTGTTCCATATATTATTTTAATTCTAGTAACAAAGTCAATATTTTATCATAACACTTAAACTTAAAGTTTGCAGTCTTCATGTTTTCACTGTCTTAGAAATATTAAACATTAACCTAATATATATGTTAATCCATTATTTTCATCGAGAGTTAGGTATTAAATAAAACTATGAAAAATGATGAGTCTAAATCTGAGTTTTGAAACTCTATCCAATTGCACGCAGAATAACTTCACTTAATAAATAATAAAACCAAAGATAATTTTATGAAAGAAAAATAAGCTAACAATTTTCATGTGTCAGTTTTTAATAATTAAATATAATACTAATTTAGTTTATGTTTGAAGATTATTGCAAACACTTAAGATTTTAAAAGTTGTATAATAAACTAAAAACTAATTTAGTTTTTTTAAATTTCATAAAATTTTAGAAAGATACGTTATGATATTAGAGTTTGTATGTGCAATTGAATTTGGCTATTTTGGTCCATACTAAAATTTACATAGTTAGTGGATTTTGTAAGACGTATAGTCAAGAAAATAACAATTATTATTAGTATACTATAATACTAATCTATATTTGTTTGAAGAGAATGTACATTTAAAATTGATCTCTTTTTAATCTCGTTTACAAATCATATTATTTATTATAAATTATAATTATCAATCCATTTTTAGTGTCTTTTTTGCGAAAAAGGTATATAGTTTTATTGAATTTTTTATCAAATAAGAAATATAGTCGCCAAAAATTTAGATATCAAGTTGTAAAAAACCCCTTAACTATTCTCTTGTGCCTCTTTATGCCCAGAAGAATTCATATTACTTAGCATTAATCATGGTCACTTCACTCTAATTTATTTTTGTATGGTTTGACAGTAAATTTGATACATAAATAGTATTTTGAATATAATATATTGACACTGAATTAACATGTAATTTAAGAAATATTAAACTTTGACATAGATATCAAATTATTTCATATTAAATAATATTATTTCATTTATTTATTTTAATACGATTTTACATACATACAGTGACTTTCCATTTCTGATTCTAGTTTCAATTTTTTCATAATATTTCATTTTGTAAAAATAAGAAATAATTTTTACCGAATTTTATAATAATTATTTTTGTTCTTGAATTTGTATAAGTCATAAAGGTGTACTTTTATAATGAACTGATATTTTACCAAAAATGTCAAATTATACATATTATGAAAGTCATTTTGTTTTTAGAATTTCCAGCTATGACACACACATTTTTTTAACTATTTACTTTTATTCTTTCAACTTTTTATAATATTTTTCATTTGATTTAATCTTGAACTATCTATATATATGAAATTAACCCTTAAAATTACTTTGGCCAGTTTCAACTCATTAATGTCAAATTAACCATTTTTTTTAAAATATATTTTATTCTTAGTTCTCACTTTAATTTATTGTAATTATTTAATTTACTTAGTTTGTTATGAATGTTATATTAGTATTTGAATTACCGACAATTTAAGTAATATATTAATTTCTTAACAAATGTTAACTTTGTATATGTTAGATAGGTTTATTTTTTTTCGTTTGCATATCATATATGATCTTTTAGACTTAATCCGATTTTAGCTTTTGTTTCACTTTTTCATATCATTTTATTAAACTTTAATTATTTTGGTACATGTTTTTATTATAAATATATATCATACTGAAATGTTAAACTTATAACCTTTTAAGGGTGTAATTTTCAAACGACATTCATGTTTTATCATAAATGTCAATTTACTACATATGGATTTTTTTTTTATTAAGTTTTTCTCATGATTTTTTATATAAATATATTTATACATAATTTTTAATATTTTTTTGCACTTCCTATTTTATTTTATAGGAAGTAAAACAATTAAAAGATTGAAATCATAACATATTCAAAAAAATAATAAATTAGAAACTCAAAATTATAATGCAAGATATAAAAAATTAAATAAAATTCATATTAGCACATATAATTAGAATTTAAAAGGTAAATATTTTTGTTGCGACAAACTTGTTTTGGTTCTTATTCTCATTTTTTTCATGTTAATCTCATTCCTTTTATTTTATAATTTTTATTTTACTGATATGGCTAATTAAAGAAAAATATGCTTGGGATTTAAATAAAAATAAAATAAGAAACTCTCTTGTTTTCAATATTATTTATTTAACAACCATAAATAAAATTAATTTTTAAAATTACATATTACTAATTGAGGGAGTTTTCTGACAATGGAGGAATTATGTATTTTCTCTACTTTTTATTAAATATCAAAACCACTAAAATATTTTTTAGTTTATTCTTTCTTATCATGTATATTGTATTTTGATATGTTTCTTATAAATTATAATAGACATATTTAATTATTGAAACAATTCAAAAGAATATAAGAAATATTCAATTTTTCATCATACTAAACTTTAAACAATTAAAATTCTCTTCTATAACAATATATGTTTAGAATATATCATGACGATTTATTGAAACCAAATTTTAATTTGAAAATAATTTTATAAGAAATTTAAAGTGTTCTTAGTTAAAGATTAAAAAAAATATATTTTTGGTTTTTTGAAAGAAAAAAATGAGTATAAATGAACATTTTAGAAAAGTTTAAATAAATAACAAAACTATAAGAAAACATAAATTCTTAATTCTACATAGTGCTGAACTTTATAAGGTTGAAAATTTCTCATGTGAAATCCTTATATATGTTTATGACATATGGTTAGAAAGCTCTCGAAGTGTAGTTTAATATGAAACTAATATTATTTCAATATTCAGAATATTTTAAGAGTTATAGATGAAAGAATAATACTTTTGATGTGTAGAATATAAAAGGTCATTTCTCTTGTAATTGAACAAATATAAGCCAAATAAATATCCAATTACTTAGTTGCCCTTAAAATTTTCCATGTCAAATGGATATTTTTGTCAAATCAAAAATTCTAAGAAACATTCACACTTTTAAGATAGTATAGATTATTATTTTTTTTCATAACTCAGTTTCTAGGCTTACGGGCTACGGCCGACTATGCCTAAGACACATAGGTGCTAACGCCTGACTAAGCCTGAGGATATCAATTTCGACCCTTCATTGCTACCACCAAGGTAATTCACCAACTCGCATATGTCCCATGAAACAATTTAAGTGAGTGAGATTTTTGAACCCATGCCTTCGCCCCACAAGAGCTGGCCAGTTGGCTAAGCCCCTGGTTATAGAATAACAATTTTGTTTTGCTGCTTCTAGTGTTCTAAGTTTTGTTGTATAATTCTGGAAGATTAGATAAAGGCTACGTTACTTTTTCTTTTCAAAATATATTTCACTTCTATACTATTCAACACAAAGAAATCATATTTGTCTTAGTTTTCAATTAAAATATCTCATTCATATTTTATTTTTAGAAAATTAAAACGTCATTTTCTATAATTCAAAATGTATAGATCCCATATAACTTTGAGGAAAAAAATATTTTGCTCTTTTGGGCATTGCATTTGAACTTGTCAATGAAAGTAAATTAAGGAAATAAATTCAAAAATATTATTAATTAAGTGACAAATTGTAATTCTACAAGAAAGTTAAAAAAGAAAAAAATATGAAATAATTTCATTTATAATATATTTTATAAAGTAAATACTAATTCAAAAATATATTTTTTGGATAAGAAATTGGAAAATAGATAAAATACATGTATATACATATAAATTTTGTATTTTTATTTTAAAATTGAAGTCGCAAATTGTAATTAAATTGCTTAGAGTTTGGATGATGAATGGCGAAGTGCAATTCCCTTTAGTTAGGTTTGAGTCAATGACAATTTCGCCTCTGCAAAGCATATGACAGAATCTCGGTGAATTATTCCCACGGTGTTGAATCTCACCTGGCTATAAGCAAATCCGAGGATTTTTTAGGAGGTAAAGTGCCCCGTAAAAATTTAAATGACAGTATCAAGAAATACACCTAGTTCAGTGCATGGAATTTAATTTTTATCATTGCACATATCATCTTGTTATATTTAAAATAGTTTAGTATGGGGCCACACAAACAAACATAAATACTACTAATATAGTTTTTTTTAATAATAATTTCAAGATAAAATTAAACAGAATTTCATCTATCAATATACCTTTGTTTGCAAGAATTTACAAAAAAAGATATGCAACCATATTTATCATTTTCCAAAATTGTATATCTTCAATTTTAAGTCATTCGTCCAAACATTTCTCAATTCTCAAATAAAATCCAATACAAAACTCAAAGTTGATTGAAACTTCCGGGAGTCTTGAAAATTCAGCCTTGGAAACCAAAAATGATGCCATAACTTTGGGTTGCGAAATTGGAAGTATAGGTCCCATGTGTGTATATATATATATATATATATATATATTCATTTAGCTTGAGATCAATTTTTATTTTCATATTCATATGCAAATATTTGACTCTTGTTTTTCCAAAAAGTCGGAGTAGTGGTTGGAGGTAAGTGGATAAATTTAAAGAAATTGAAAGATACAGATATGGTTCCAACCTTGGTCAACACTCTTACAAAGGGTAAACAATACCACTTGAGTTACAAGCTGGTGGTAAATATTTAACACTTGTTGTTCCAAAAAAACTTATTTTTGTACTATATATATATCTTGTTTTAGTTTGTATGTCAATTCTGTATTCGAAAATCTTTATTTAATGAAAACAATCAATCACATCAAATTTCTCCACACCTAATTAAATACTTAACTGGATACTATCAATAACTAAGAAGTGCAATTTGCAAACTGACTAAGTCGTCCAAAATTTGACAAAACTATACATGTAGTGAAAGCATTTATGCTTACATGTGGTGTAGTTATTGCTAAATTATTTGTGTTAAACTATGTTTTAGGCTTTAGCACTAGTTTAGATTTATTGATTTATTTATTTCATGCAAAACATAGAGGGACAGAAAGAAGTAGAATCCAATGCATTTGTCCTACATGCCACACATCTCAATAGAGATGTCCAATCTCAAGGAATTCAACTCCTTTTACCAAAGCATACACTTAAAAAAGAGATTTCTGGCCTACTAACTTCATTTTTTCTTTTTCTTTTTTCTTTATTAATTTTTTTTTTACACACAAGGGCCCAAAAGACTCATATTTCTTTTTCTATTTACCCCTTTTTTTTGGTTATTTTCTATATCTGATAACTAAAAGATAGTTAAATTATAATGCTATTTGATAAAGACAAAGACGAGGCTTGGTTTGCGCGATGAGATATACTATTTCACTTCTATTCTATTGCATCGAATGAAAAATATGTGTATAAAATAATGTTACAATTGTACATATATCTTCCATCTAACATGTAGAATAATGAGTGGAATAGGAGACCTCATTCCTTCATTTGCAGGTCCTTGTGACCCCGTCCCTTAGCACAATTAAACAAAGTTAGTATACCTCCGCCTTTTATGAAAAGAAAAAAATGGGCGTTCTAGAAGTAGCCCCTCTGGGCAGTGTAATGGTGTAGGGAGAGTTTTTATATTGAAAAATCTAAAGTTCGAATCCCCATCTTAAAATTATTTGATTGAGCATGTCGCATTAGACGAGACATGGCTTACTTGGTTGGCATAATTTGTAAACTATTGCATTAAGCCCGATATTTTACCATTGTGTTAAAGTTTTCGTGACTGATGTGGTTTATACACTATTATATTAAGCCGGAGGCTTAGTCAGTGCACATGCAATGACTATTTGGCCGAGTTCCCCATTAAAAGAAAAAATGGCCTCCTATTAGAGTGTTGAAAAACACTCATCCACCATCCAAATAATAATGAGAAAATACAAAAATCTAGTATGGGAACGAAAAAGAGATATACTCCCTCATATTCACAATAAGTATATCGTTTTGATATCATTTTTTCTTTTTCAAAAAAATGACGTTTTGATATTTTGAAGATTAATGAAAATAGATTTTTTCAAAATTATCTATTAACAAATAATGTCTAAATTTATTTTCTTTCAAAACAACACTTAAGATTAATTAAGAGTATATTGTGTATTGTAATATATTTCTTAATATATGTATTTTTCTAAATGTCCTTTGGTTTAGCAAAAGTCCAATTGTCCCTATGGCGATAAATTATTTATTTTGAATATGAGAGAAAGATTCAAGGGTTGGCGCTTAACGGCTTTAAGGTTGCAATTGCACCTCAAAGTCCTGCCCCTCCTCCCAGATTAAGGATCATCCCTGGGAATGACGGATGTCTCATAGTCCGAAGGAAGTGTGCGGTGAATTGGTCATACCGGATTTCCATAAATTACCAATAAATCAAGAAAAAAACTTACACAAAAAAAAAAAAACAAAAAACACGGCGAACAACAAATGATAATTACATACCGGATTTCAATAAGTTATCTTTTTGCTGTTAAATGATAATTTACAAAAAATAAAAACCTTAAAACGACAAGAGTTTCAGACAATAAATAAATTCACAAAAAAATAAAGCATTCTAAAGAGACAACAGGGTTCTCAAGCGACTCAGCTTCCTCCACTGGTACGACGTCGTTGGGAGGTTCAACAGGTTTCTCAAGCGACTCACCTTCGGCCACCGGTACGACAGCGTTTCGAGATTCTTCTATAGCCGCACTCTTCTCATTCCGCCGCACGCCCACCTCGCCCGGTCTCACCGGCGACCTCGACCGCCTGCCGGAATCCTCACCGGTTTCCCTACGCCGCCCGTTCTCCTCCGCCACATTCCGCGGCTGCCCCGCCATTGGCCTTCCGCGGACTGGTCTTAACGGCGCCACCTGTCCTCTCTTCTCCGGCGAAGGCGCCGCCGCCCTCCTAGCGATTACCCTCTCCCCTCTCCCTCTCCCTCTGCCCCTTCCTCCGGAGATCCCTCGCCGTGTCCTCATCGGAGGCGGCCTCTGGTTGACCACGCCGTCATCATCGTCGTCTTTCTTCTCCTGCGCGGTCGCATTCGAGAAGCTCTCACTGTAACTACACATTTCCGAAATCTCAGAAATCTCAGAAACAATTTCTTCATCCGCTTTCCTTGGCGGATCTAGATCACAGCTAATCACCGCCGTCGATCCAGCTTCCACCTTCCATCCTTGATTTCCTGGCGGCACTCCTCTGATTTTCTCACCAACGTCCTTCGGAACAACAATGGGTGTCTCCAAAAGCACTTCTTTAACAGTTTCTTCTTCGAGCACAGGCGGCGGCGACGTGGGTGGCGCCCCGCCTCTGGAATCCGTCTCAAGACGATGATTTCTAGTGCTGAGACAGCAACCCATTTGCAGGGGATGATGAGTGATGAAGAGAGAGAAAGGAGAATGAGTGGTGATTTGCAGGGTTGGGGATGATAAAGAAAGTGTGTTGTGTTTGTAAAAAGTGGGATGGGAATAGGATCAGTGGTGTTCCCGCGTGCTCTGCTCCATTTTCCACTTAACTTTTTGCTAAAATTTGCATGTTCTATTGTGTAGCCCACTTTTCTTCAATGATTTAAGCTAGAATGCCAATAGATCCGGCGAGGGTTTGATTTGAGGTTGTAACCAATCTAAAATTTAATTACTAAAAGTATTATTATAACTAAATCTAAATCTAATTTAGATTTAGAATGAGGGGAGTGGATTTAAAATGAGCGGGTAGAGGCATTAGACCTAGATGTCACGCCCGTGATATTGGTGTGTCTTTCGCTACGACTACTGGTGGATTGTGCTTAAAATAACTGTATATGTGGTTTCAATCAGCTGGTTTGTGGGTACGTGCGTACGGTATTACCCTTCGGATGTTCAGGCAGGGTCTTAGACTTGACGGTGAAGAAGGGAATTGGCCATCCCTACTCAATCTGGTCGAATGCTGGAGCCGCAATCCTGATGAGCCCAACGCAGAGCGAAACCAGTGATTGTCCCGAGGATATGCTGGCCCTGGGTGGTCCGGGGCGCCGCGCGGGCATCGTGTGGGGGTCGAAATGGCTAGGTCCGTGACATAGAGTTGTCTAATTTAGAGCTGACATTTTTCAGTCTGGCCCGTGGGCCGATCCCACCAACCCGAGAATTGGGTTGGCCTGGGCTATGTTTCTACAGGCCCAAAATAAGTCGGACCTACTTTGGTCCCGCCCGAAGCTAGAGTGGCCCGACCGGCACGACATATTTTACATATAAAAATGAGTTTTGGGCTAGGTTGGTAGAGGAAAAATATCACTCAAGTGATTTTGGGGTGGCCCGACCTGACCTAAGTTTGAGCATTGGCCCGATGGGCTCGGGCCGGGAAACTTTTGCCAGCTCTACATTCTATGGTCGGGCTGGGAGCCAAGTAAAAAAAATTGGGCCTAATCGTCCAATCCAAAAATTCATCAGACCACATTCTTGTGGCCTAGCCGACTAAGTATATTTTTTATCGAGCCATTCGGGCTAGTGGGGTTTCGGGCCAGTTGGGCTAGATCAAAGCAGGCCCGGTCCTTTCGGTCGGCTAAAAAAAAATCCAACCCAACCCATCCTTATATGGAGATTGGCTGGACCCAGTGGCGGATCCAGGAATTAGTAGTAGGGTGGGCTAAGAAATAAAAATTTAACTACACAAAAAATATATTATATTAAAAAATATATTATATTAAAAAATATATTTTAATATTCAATTAAGTTGTGCCATGCGAAACTTCAAAGCATAAAATTCATCAATAATAGAAGTTACATCTATATTGTTAACAAACTCTCATTCAATATAAAGTCATCCCCCATTTTATTATGAAATGCCGTCTTCACATGTTTCATTGTTGTTTACAACCAATATAGATAATTCAATTGCAATTCATTATTAAAAAGTAAAAAGACTTCATCATTGGTCTGAAGCAATTTCTGAAAATTCAATTGCAATTCATCAAGGACAGTCATTATTTCGTATATTTTTAGTAATTAATTATTATGTTAACAAACAAGAACATATAAAAAATTATATCATTATTTAATATCTTCAATAGAGGAAAAATACAATCAATCATTAAAGAAAAAAGAAGCATAATAAAATATGGGCAAGAATGTACATTGGTAACAAAAAAAAAATAATTGAAAAATTAGGAGGAAGAAATCCAAAAGTTTTTAACTTGCTGCTAGCCTGCTACTATCTTTGCCTCACGTTAGGTTTTGAAAATGGGATTGAGAAGCAGTACCATTTTCTTGGTATTTTTAATTGCTTTTGGAATAAAATATAAATGGTATGTAGTAGATGGGTTGTGTAGTGGACTTGAATTTGGTTTGGTGGCTTATCAAAAAAATATAAGAAGATGGGTTGGACTGGGCTTAATTTAAAAATATAAAATAATACATACATACATAGGCTTACAAAAAAAATTGCACTGGGCTGGAGCCCAGTGCTGGCCCTTCTATCACCCGCCCCTGGCTGGACCGCCAATTGGGCGGGTCAATTTTGTCGGCTCAATTAAACTTACTAATCCCATTTTCCACTTTAAAAAATATAAAAATTGAAAAATAATAATTTTAAAACATTCAAGTATGTATCTACCCTATATACCAAAAGAAAAAAATAAAGTTGACACATGTCATCACCTCATTAATCTTGGACATTTGTCAACTTCTCATCCTCCCAATTCCATATGGCGGCTTTACATTTATCTATGTGGTAATCTTATGTACAAAATTGAAAGATAATAAATTTAAAAGATAATTTAATGATCAAGATTCTAAAAAATAAAATATAATCCAAAAAATAAAGGATTTTCTCACAATTAGTTTGAAAATGTCGATGCCAATCAATTTATTCGAAGATATATTTATTGAAAAATACTCTATTACTTTATAATATATATTTTGGAATTTAAAAGATAACAAATCTAAGAGATAACAAATAATCAAAAAGCAAGGATATTCTATCTACAATATCTTTTAAATTTATTCTCCTTTAAATTTTTGACACTAAAATTTTATTTTTGATAAATCCCGTGTAACACACGGGTATTATTTTAGTAATTATTTTAAAACTGAGTGCATATTTAGGAGCACTTTGGTAAAAGTCAATTTAGAAAATGGACTTTCATGACTTTCAAAAAGTCTCCAATTTCGGATTCTCTAGAATGGTCATTTTGGAGATATAACTTATCCAAAAATTCATTCTAAATTAATCATAAAAAAACTATTATTATGGAAATGGACTTCCCGACTTCTAAATTTAAATTTTCATTTGAAAAGCGTTCGTCTAGGTTGGGTCGGGTTGAAAATAAAATAAAATTCAATCCCAACCTATATCTATCACAAAACTCCTGTCAGACCATCTAACGGGTCTGATCTGTTAGACGAATCTGACCCGCGATGGATTTTTTGGTAATTTCATGCACTGGTGGCATGTTTGTAATATCCTGGAACAGTGCATGCGAAAAGTATTAGTAGTTCCTTGAAAACGTATTAGTAGTTCCTAGAGAGTATTTTAGTAGTTTTTCTAAATATAATTAATTTTTTCTCCCGAAAAGTATTAGCAGTTCCTCAAAAAAGTATTAGTAGTTCCTCGAAAAAGTATCAGTAGTTCCCTAAAGAGTTTTTTAGTAGTTAACCTGAATATAATTAACTTTTTCTCCCGCAAAGTATTAACAGTCCCTAAGAAATGTATTAGTAGTTCAGCAAAAAAGTATTAGTAGTTCCTGTAGAGTATTTTAGTAGTTCTCCTGAATATAATTAACTTTTTATCCCGAAAAGTATTAGTAGTCCATCGGAAAAGTAGTAATAGTCACTCGAAAAAGTATTAGTAGTTTCTTAAACAGTATTTTATTAGTCTTTCTAAAAGTATTAGTTTTTTCTGTTAAAAGTATAAGTAGTCCCAGTGAAACGTATTAGTAGTTTCCCTGAAAAATATTAGTTTTTCCCCCTGAAATGTTTTAGTAATTTCCCTGAATAACATTAGTTTTTCCAATAAAAAGTATTAGTAGCCCCACTAAAAAGTATTAGATGTTACCCTAAAAGTATTAGTAATTTCTATTTTGTCCTCAATAAAAAAGTGCAGTGGCATTATTTTCATTTATTTGATTCTTTATTTAATTTTCAACATCTTACTCCCCTCCAACTCTTCTGAATTTCGTCATCTGCTAGTAAGATCACTCATCTGTTAAAATCTGCTTTGATTTTGTTTAAAGGAATTGTGGAAGATTCCACCTCCTCAGTCTATTTCAACCTCCGCCGCTTAAATCGTTAAACCACTAGGTTTTTATTTAATTCCCAATAAAAAACTCACCGATTGCCTCCACCATGTCACTATTCCAGTCCACTGCCGTCGTGTTCCGAAATATTCTGGCGATGCGCATCTGGCGAAGCGGCGTGTTAGAGATTTTTCTAACCGCAAGTCTACGGTGTCAAGTTTTAATATAGAGAAGTAAGGTTGTCGAATCCACAGGGAATAATTATCGAATTATTGCTAAGTACTATAATATAGTAGTCTAACTTTATTTAGAGATTCAATATATGATGGAGTTGATTATACTAAAAATACTAAAAATAAATCAAGAATATGAAAATATCAATGAGTTTATCCAGATGATTAAATGAATTCTAGAGGTATGATGAATCTAGTTATCCCTTATGTTGTCAATATGGTTTATCAATCATCAATTATCAATTTATAAGTCAAGATTTCTACAATAATCATTCCCTCTCTCAAGTCTAAATGATTTTAGATTCAATTGGGAAATCAATATCTCTATAAAAATCACCAATTAAAATCTCAATAAAAGCTATGAATCTTGATAAATGACTTCAAAGGATTCATAAATCTCTCAATTCTATGAAATCCTAGGTTATGCTATTCCAAGGTCATGTATTCAATTACCTCTCTCAAGTGCCAAATCAAATACACCAAACAATCTAAATTATTGATCAAGTAATTTAGAAGCAATAGATCCAAATAGCACAAATAAATTGATAGATCTAGATTGACAAACCACAATCTCAAAACATAAGTTCAAACATAAATTACAACAATCCTCTAGAATTATAGTGTTTAGCTCATGATTAAAGAAAATGAATCCATGAAAATACAACAATACATCTTACAAGATATGAAGAAAGCAACAAAATAAGAACAAGAGTTGAGGGATCTTCTCTATTTCTAGATGATAGAAGCCTCCAATCTTCTTCTACAAATTCTTCTCAAAATTCTCAAATTCTTCTTCCTTGTCTTGTAGCTGTTTTTATTGCCTTCCCAAGGGTTCCAAGATCCCCTTATTTCAAGCCCCAAGGATGGTATTTATAGTACACAAAAGTCCAAAAAGGGGGTAGGTGAACTTAGGATTTTCCGCCCCCGGGCGCTGCGGCGCCCACGCATGGGCGCTGCGGCGCCCATCAATCTCGTCCCAGGTTATCGCACGGGCGCTGCGGCGCCGCTAACGCTATCACCAAATATCGCACGGCAGCGGCGCCTTACCAACGCTTATCGCCAAATATCGCACGGCGCTCTGCGGCGCTTCGCCAACGCTATCGCCAAATATCGCACGCGCCACTGGCGCGCTTCGCCAACATACGCACACACAATCCGCCCGGGCGCTGCAGCTGCAGGGCGTTGGCCGCAGCGCACGCGTTCCGTCAGCCAGCATTCTCTGTCGCGGGCAGCTCAGCCCGTCCTGGCCAAAATGCGATTTTTCCTTTTTTTCTACGCGATTTCTTCTTTCTTCAAGCCATTTTTCACCGTTTTCTTCATCTCTCGGCTACCAAATCCGTATTGACTCTACATCGACTCTAATTGAAATAAATAAGACTCTAACGACTCTAAAACCACCCAAAATAAAACCAAATTCTACTCTAAAATATCAAATAAGTTGGTGAAAATACCAACTTAACAAATACCCCCAAACTTAAGATATTGTTTGTCCTCAAACAATTATAACTCCCAAAATGAAAGACAAACAATACAACAACACAAGCAACTACAAAACTCCATAAACCAATAAAATTTGTCTAAACTCATTTCACTATCAATCAAGCATGCATTTTAACATTGTGATCAAAAGTGTTGACTATTCATGAAAATTCGTTTACATTATTCAAATTGATTTACGCAATCAAACGTTATCAAGATGATCCACTTCTAAGTATCAAAAGATAATGACTACCGGATTCCATAGGCTTGTTATTCACACTAATCTCCACTAATGTAGGCTAATATAACACATGGATCAATAGGGCTTCCAAAGCTTGTAATGTGGCTTAGGGTCGGGTAGGAAAATTTAGGATTAAGTGGCTCAATTCACCCAAACACACAATTACCTCTTCAACTCACCAATTGCCAAACAAAATGGCTACCTTCACTTTTGTTGAATTTTCAATTATTCTCCCTTTACGAGCCTCTATTTTCAACACATTTTTTTTTTCGAGACCCCCAAACTTGGTCTTTTGCATATTTTAACACATGGGGTTTCATTATTTCTTTTTCTCGGCAACTTCATGAAAAATGAACATCTACCTTACTTATTACATCCTCCTCAACCTTCAATCATTTTGTGTGTATGAGTGATGGGTAATTAGGATTTTCACATGTAAGCTCAAGGTAAAAACAATTGGTTGCCAAAGAACAGGTTTAATAGGCTCAAAAGGGGACACTAGTGAATTTATATCGTACAAAGGTAGTCATTTTGGCTCTAGCTTTTATTCAAAGATGGCCTAAATCATTTCCTTATGTTATTTCACCTAGGATTTCGCCTCAATTAGTGATCAAACAAGTTCTAGAATCCGGTGGGATCATACAAGCAACACTCGACTTCATTAATCATTTTCAAATAAGTTAACAGAATTATGCATGAATATGAAATCAATGAAGCAAAATATATATCACCACTTAAAAACATGCTTTCGTGACAGTTCAACTCGCAATCAACAAATCTACTTAGTCATGTAGTTCTATAGTTCAACAAACTACCCGACTCGACTCAACTCCATTTTTTTTTGACACGAACACGACTCAAACGACACAAAAAGACACAATACATATTACACCCCCAAACTTAAATTGAACATTGTCCTCAATGGAGAGTGAGAAAACTTTCCGATAATGGGAGCGCTGGGACTCCTCATCGAGTCGTGTGGTGAAAAATGAGCAATAGGGCCGGTGGTGGTGGTATTGGGAACTGGAATTGCGGGTGTGTCCGGCTATATATCCGGGCAAGTACTCGGTTGTGCTCATTCTCATATTCTTCTCGTGCCGCTCGTGGGCGTTGCTCCGCTACAAAAGCCCTTATCAATTATCGTATTTCGCGAACTAGTGCGTCTCAAGAGTCATTATGTGAGCGCCTAGAACGAGAACGTCTTGCCGCCGAACCGGATGGAACGTCAATATTCTCGTGGTTGGGCATGAGTATCGGGCTCAATAGGCTGGTAGAGCAAATTCGGGATGAAGAATATATCCCGCACCCCGGATTAGGCACACCGCCCGCCCACTCGTCATAAGAAGCAATAGTAGCCGAATCTATGGATCCCTTAGGATTTTCCAATGGCTCGGAGCTATGCCATGTAACACCATCCTCTTTACATAACCCACAAATTAAACTCGGTAAGATTAGTCCCCTTTTGGGGTTGTAGCATTTTGTTATGAAGGGACCTTGCAATAATTATCAGCTGGTCGAATTGTATGTCAAGAATTATGGCATATAGAAGATGAGCTCGTTCCTTAGTTACATCACTAACATGCTTGGTTGGTATCAAGTTGTTGCATATGAAGTGGTACCAAGCTCGCCCATATCGACTAAGACTCGTGTGTGGAAAGCAAAGTAGCACCTCCCACAACTTTTATATGACGTACCACGCCTTCCCGGTCGGCATAAGGTATTACAAATCTCCTCCATACTCGGTGGTTGCGAGATAAATTCAACGTACGGTGAGTGATCCACCTCCCGGAGTCCATAATATTCTCTTATCGCTCTCTTGAATGAGTGTATACCTTGTTTACTCCACGTCACGAAAACCTCTCGAGTTATAGCCATTTTTGGTCTTTGCATTTGCATAAAACTCTTTGACTATATTCGGTGCGAATGGTCTAGGTTGTGCACAAAGTTTTTCCCATTGCTTCGATGTATCATTTGTGCAAGTTCACCATCATTTGGCCCCGGTTGTAACCCCGTTCAGCGGTTATGCTCTTTGTGCTTAATTTCTCATAAAAAAGATTTTGTGCCTCTAAGCTTACGAAACGACTAGTATCATATTCCTCGGAGGTACTCGCCACCTTTTTGCCCTTGCTTGCATTCTTTGTTCTTGGCATTGTGATTGATTTGAAAATCACCTGAAAAATGACACAAGCAACATAGCACATAGGGGCGCTGTAATACGAGTTAGGGGTTAAGAATTTTGCAACAACTCAAGAATTATGCATCTTTGTCATCAATTCATGATCAAATATCCTTTAGTACACAATGATGACAAGAATCAAATGCCTAGATGTAATATTTTTCATTGAGGCATTTTAACAAACACCTTGTAGGCATATATGCAAAGAAGAGATGAACACCCAATTTGAAATTCAATTCATGCCCATTTTTTAACACCAATCAATTCAAGCACAATATAATCATATATCATCACAATTTATCAAGAACTTATCAAGAAATTCGAAATTATAATGATATTGAAAATTCCCACATTTTTAACCTAAGCTTGAAAATTTGAAGAAAATTGGTGTACAATTGAAGCTCACTTACCCAATTGATGTAGAAGATGAATTTGATGATTAAGTTGCTCAATTGCCCACTTGAATGGTGTATAAGTGAATGCTAGGTGGGATTTTGTATAAGGAAGAAATAGGCGTGTGTGAGAGTGTTTTGTTTGCAAGAAAAAAAATGAGGCTGACCGCCCCTTTAATCGCCTTGAAGAAACGATCGGGCGCGCTATGGCGCTGGCCAGGCTATTTGCCATTTAGCCCGCACACACCGTCTCATCTCACAAGATTGTCTCGGGCGAAGTAGTTGCTTTTTTTTTTTTTTTTTTTTTTTTTTTTTAATATTTAAAAATTTCAATTTAATAAAAAAAAAAATTCAAAATCACACACAAATTAATTTACACAAAAATCACACCAAAATTCAAATAAATACACACCAAACTAAAAGAAAATAAAATCACACAAAATTCGATCACACGAAAATCACTTGGGTTGCCTCCCAAGAAGCGCTAAATTTATAGTCGTTAGCTGGACTCAACTATTCGAACTCAAGAAATTTCATCACCAAGTGGAAGATTTAAAACCTTCCTTGCTTCGTTCCCAAAATAATGTTTCAATCTTTGTCCGTTTACTTGGAACGAATTCCCATCGTTCCCTCTTAACTCGACGGCACCATATGGAAACACACGTTCAACCACAAATGGTCCTGACCATCGTGATTTGAGTTTACCTGGAAAAAGTTTCAATCGAGAGTTGAACAATAACACTTGTTGGCCGGGTAAGAATTCACGTCGCAAAATCATTTGATCATGCCATTTTTCGTTTTTTCCTTATACATTTTGGCATTTTCATATGATTCTTGACGAAATTCTTCCATTTCGTTTAATTGAAGTAATCGGTTTTCACCGCCTCTTTCAAGTTAAAATTCAATTTCTTAATTGCCCAATAAGCTCGATGCTCAAGTTCAACCGCAAATGACACGCTTTTACCAAACACCAATCGATCACGGTGACATACCAATGGGTGTTTTATAAGCCGTGCGATAAGCCCACAAAGCATCATCGAGCTTTTGTGCCCAATCCTTCGATTAAAACTCACCGTTTTTCAAGAATTTGTTTCACCTCACGATTGGAAATTTCGGCACCATTAGATTGAGGATGGTAACCAAGCGCAATCTTATGACGCACACCAAATTTAGCAAGAAGGTTGTTAAACAATTTATTACAAAAGTCGCGTACCTTCATCACTTACAATAGCTCGAGGAGTACCGAACCGAGTGAAAATATGCTTGTGCAAGAATTTGAGTACTACCTTAGCATCATTTGTTGGTGTAGCAATCGCCTCAACCCACTTGGAGACGTAATCAACCGCAAGCAAAATGTACAAATTTCCATAGGACGGGGGAAATGGCCCCATAAAGTCAATACCCCATAAATCAAACAATTCCACCTCCATTATGTTTGTCAAAGGAAGCTCATGACGTCGTGAAATATTACCAACCCTTTGGCATCGATCACAAGTTTTCACAAAGGCATAACAATCCTTGAATAATGTTGGCCAATAAAAACCAGATTGTAGTACCTTTGCGGCGTTCGGGTTGGCTTAAATGTCCCCATAAGATGATGAATGACAATATTGAAGAATTTCTCCAATTTCTTCCTTAGGAACACAACGGCGAATGATAGAATCCGCGCATCTCTTGAAAAATAACGGATCATCCCACAAATAAGACTTAACATCATGTAGGAATTTTTTCTTTTGGTGTGTAGTCAAGTCCGGTGGCAAAACTCCTCCCGCGAGGTAATTAACAAAATCTGCGTACCAAGGTAATGATGTCTCAAGACGCATAATTTGTTCATCGGAAACGATTCTTTTATTGGACTCTCAATCACCTCGTAAGGTTGCTCGGGCGGGATAGATGATCGGCAACCCCATTCTCGCTTCCTTTTTTATCTCGAATCTCAATATCAAATTCTTGCAAGAGCAAAATCCATCGAATTAATCGAGGTTTTGCATCCTTTTTGGAGAAAAGATATCGGATTGCCGCATGATCCGTGTAAACAATCACCTTTGTACCCACCAAGTATGCTCGAATTTATCAAATGCAAAAACTACCGCCAACATCTCTTTTTCGTGGTGGTGTAGTTTTGTTGGGCGTTGTCATGGTCCTACTTGCGTAGTAAATAGCTTTAAAAATTCTGTCTCGCCTTTGACCGAGAACGGCCCCCACCGCATAATCACTTGCATCGCACATGAGCTCAAATGGTTGAGTCCAATCCGGCACTATCATAATCGGAGCCAAATGAGTGCCTTTTTTATCCTGCTTCAAATGCCTGCAAACACAACTCATCAAAGCAAAAGATAGCATCTTTTTCAAGGAGATTACAAAGTGGTTTAACAATTTTTGAAAAATCTTTTATGAATCTCCTATAAAATCCTCGCATGCCCTAAAAAGCTTCTTATGCCTTTCACATTTGAAGGTGGGGGTAGCTTTTCAATAGCCACAACCTTTGCCTGTCAACTTCTAAACCTCAGTACAAGAAATACGATGTCCAAGCACAATCCCTTCTTTGACCATAAAGTAACATTTTTCCCAATTGAGCACAAGATTAGTTTCCTCACAACGTTGCAAAACCATAGATAAGTTATGCAAACAATGGTCAAAAGAAGTACCAAAAAAAAAAATCGTCCATAAAAATTTCCATGATTTCCTCAACCATACCATGAAAGATTGCCATCATACACCTCAAAAAAGTAGCGGTGCATTACATAATCCAAATGGCATCCTGCGAAATGCAAAAGTACCATATGGACATGTAAAAGTAGTCTTTTCTTGATCTTCGGGGGCAATGGCGATTTGATTGTATCGAGAATAGCCATCAAGAAAACAATAATATTCGTAACTCCGCCAACCTGTCAACATTTGATCAATAAAGGGGAGGGAAAATGATCCTTACGAGTAGCTTTATTCAATTTTCTATAGTCAATACATACTCGCCATCCTGTGATGTTCGTGTAGAAATTAATTCATTGTTATCATTTTTCACAACTGTCATACCTCCCTTTTTAGGGACAACTGCACTTGGACTCACCCATGAACTATCGAAATGGCATAAATTATACCTGCCTTTAGCCACTTTAAAACCTCTTTTCTCACGACTTCTTTCATTGCGGGATTAAGTCGTCTTTGGTGTTCAATAGATGGTTTATAAGATTCTTCCATTAAAATTTTGTGCATTACAATGGAAGGACTTATACCTTTCAAATCGAAATATACCAACCTAAGGCCGACTTATGTTCACGAAGCACACGCAACAACTTATCCAATTCGGATGAAGATAATGAAGCGAAAAACAATCACCGGGTAAGTTTTATCTTTTCCCAAAATGCATATTGAAGATGTTCCTAAGAAGTTCCTTTAGTTCTAAAGTACCTTTGAATATTTTCAATATTGGCATTTTCTAATGCTTCCTTTTGTTTTTCTTTTACAATTTCTTTAGCTTTAAAGGAAAGAATAAACTCAAGCAAATCAATATCATCACTATCTTCCTCATCACATTTCATTATTGAAAATCAAACAATGTTCTAACGGATCTTTTAAATCTTGTTTTATAACTTCCGTTTGATCACATTGTTCGATTTTATCAATAAAATGACATGTGTGAGGTTCCTCTTGAAATTTCATTGCTTTATAAATGTTAAATAGTACCTCATCATCATTTACCCGTAATGTTAACTCTCCTCGTTGCACGTCAATTAAAGCTCGTCCCATTGCTAGAAAAGGTCTCCCAGAATCAATGGCATTTCATGATCTTCCTCCATATCCAACACCACAAAGTCCGGGAAATATGAATTTATCCACTTTGATCAACACATCTTCAATCACTCCTCTTGGGTAGGTGAGTGATCTATCGGCTAATTGCAATGTGATGGTGGATGGCGTTATTTCTCCAAGGCCAAGTTTCACGAAACAGACAACGGCATAAGATTAATGCTAGCACCTAAATCACAAAGAGCTTTATTAAAATAAGAATCACCAATAGTGCAAGGGATAGTGAAACTCCCCTGGATCTCTTAATTTTTGTGGTAGCTTTCTTTGCAAAATGGCGCTACACTCTTCCGTGAGATTGACCGTCTCATATACTTCCAACCTTCTCTTTCTCGACATCACATCCTTCATGAATTTTGCATAGTTTGGCATTTGCTCGAGTGCATCGGCAAAAGGGATGTTGATGTGAATTTTCTTGAATATTTCCAAAACTTGGAAAATTGAGCATCCAACTTTTTCTTCTCGAAATCTCTGTGGAAAAGGAAGATCATTTGGTAACACATTATCGAATTGGAAATTGGTTTTACCTCAATTTTTGCCTTTTCGATTGCTTATCAATGCCCTCTTCATTTTGGATTGTTTGAGCTTGCTTCGGTTCTTTGATAGCATGAGCAGGCATCTTTGGTTCATCATATTCCGTCCCACTTCTCAACTTAATGGCCTTGACCTTTGTTCCCGTGGGTTCACTTCGGTGTTACTTGGAAACGTATCAACTTTCTTTGTGAATTAATAGCCGTGGCCAATTGACCCACATGTGTCCCCAAAGATTTGAGATGACTTTCAATTGTTGTAACCCTTGAACCCAAATTTTCTATGTTAGAATCGGCCTTGTTCATCCTTGCTCTTGATTCTACAAGGAATGAACTAAGTAATTCCTCCAAAGATGGCTTTTGTTCTCCCACATGTGTGCTCGTACTTGCTTGATTCTCGATATCCCGCAGGTGGTTGCAACACATTTCTCGTATTGCTATACGAGAAGTTTTCATGATTGCGAAGTCCCTGATGATAATGTGTTGGCAATTGATTCCCTCTATTGTTGAAACCCCGATTATTCACATAATTCGCTTCCGTATCGGGATTCACAATTTCTTGACTTATCTCCATGACGGCCTCTGATTATTGTTTTCCACCCGGACTTAGTGTAGCAATTTGCTTTGACAAGGCGGAAATTTGAGAAGCCAATGCGGACATAGTATCAAGTTCAAGAACACCGACAACTTTTCTTGGCGTAGATCTTTCAGACGGCCATTGATAACTATTGTCAGCCATTTCTTCGAGTAAAAGCATGGCTTCACTTGGAGTTTTAGCCATCAATGTACCTCCCGCTGCAAAGATCTATAATAGTTCTTGAATGCCCATTCATACCATTGTAGAAATATTGAACCTTTTGCCAATCTGCGTACCCGTATTGTGGACACCTCCTCAATAATTCTTTGAATCGCTCCTAAGCTTCGTAGAGTGGCTCAAAGTCGAGTTGATGAAATTGAGCAATCTCACTTTTCAGTTGAAGTGTCTTACTAGGTGGAAAGAATTTTGCCATAAATTTTTCAGATCATTCCAACTAGTGATACTTCCGGTGGAAAGGTTTGAAGCCACTTTGTCTAGCCTTATCACGAAGTGAAAACGGAAATAACCTCAACCGAATAGCTTCATCGGGAACCCCATTCATTTTGATAGTGTCACATATCTCAAGAAAAATAGCCAAATGAGCGTTCGGGTCATCTACGGCACCATGTTTATTAAGGCCGTCTTCAATTCAAAATTGTTCGCATTGATAGGTTGGCGAACAATGCCCGAATAGTTTTGATTTGTGGTTGGTCGAAAATAGTCCCGAATGGCCCTTTCCTCGATTGGTGCAACAATAGGTATGCGGTCTTCATCATCACCGATCCTGCCATTTTTGTGAACTCGATTCTTCGTGCGGCTCTAATCTTTCGAAGCGTTCTTTCAATTTCTGGATCAAATAAGATTAAATTAGCACTTTTATTTTTTCGCATCAACAAGAAAACACAAAAAATGACAATGACCCTATTGTAACAAAAGAAACCAATCTAAATTAAAGTAAAACTACTAAGTAATAATATTAGCGCAAATAAGATGAATTATTCCCCAGAAGAACGCGCAAAAACTTGTTAGAGATTTTTCTAACCGCAAGTCTACGGTGTCAAGTTTTAATATAGAGAAGTAAGGTTGTCGAATCCACAGGGAATAATTATCGAATTATTGCTAAGTACTATAATATAGTAGTCTAACTTTATTTAGAGATTCAATATATGATGGAGTTGATTATACTAAAAATACTAAAAATAAATCAAGAATATGAAAATATCAATGAGTTTATCCAAATGATTAAATGAATTCTAGAGGTATGATGAATCTAGTTATCCCTTATGTTGTCAATATGGTTTATCAATCATCAATTATCAATTTATAAGTCAAGATTTCTACAATAATCATTCCTCTCTCAAGTCTAAATGATTTTAGATTCAATTGGGAAATCAATATCTCTATAAAAATCACCAATTAAAATCTCAATAAAAGCTATGAATCTTGATAAATGACTTCAAAGGATTCATAAATCTCTCAATTCTATGAAATCCTGGTTATGCTATTCCAAGGTCATGTATTCAATTACCTCTCTCAAGTGCCAAATCAAATACACCAAACAATCTAAATTATTGATCAAGTAATTTAGAAGCAATAGATCCAAATAGCACAAATAAATTGATAGATCTAGATTGACAAACCACAATCTCAAAACATAAGTTCAAACATAAATTACAACAATCCTCTAGAATTATAGTGTTTAGCTCATGATTAAAGAAAATGAATCCATGAAAATACAACAATACATCTTACAAGATATGAAGAAAGCAACAAAATAAGAACAAGAGTTGAGGGATCTTCTCTATTTCTAGATGATAGAAGCCTCCAATCTTCTTCTACAAATTCTTCTCAAAATTCTCAAATTCTTCTTCCTTATCTTGTAGCTGTTTTTATTGTCTTCCCAAGGGTTCCAAGATCCCCTTATTTCAAGCCACAAGGATGGTATTTATAGTACACAAAAGTCCAAGAAGGGGGTAGGTGAACTTAGGATTTTCCGCCCCCGGGCGCTGCGGCGCCCACGCATGGGCGCTGTGGCGCCCATCAATCTCGTCCCAGGTTATCGCACGGGCGCTGCGGCGCCCGCCAACGCCATCGCCAAATATCGCACGGGCGCTGCGGCGCCCATCAACATACGCACACATCAAATAAGTTGGTGAAAATACCAACTTAACACGGCGAGATGTGCTTGTTACTCCATTCCTCGCCGTCGGAGCATATGTACTCCGCTCGGTGGTGGCCAAGGCGGAGGAGAAGTCGCCTTCGGAGGGAGATGCAGCAACTCAGCAGACTACGAAGCAGGTGGATATGAGTTCACGAGATGCGGTGGATGCTGGAGCATTTTTTTTAAAGATCCGGGTCGGGTTTGGGAGATCCGTCTAACGGACTTAGATCCATTAGACCGCCTGACAAGAGACTAGCTCTATATCTATATATATATATATTATTAAAATCTGCCCTAATGAAATACTAACTTACCGGAAACTTCACTTCATAAGGCATTGCAACTATATTTCGATCTTGTAAAAGAATGAAGGGGAAGAAAACTAGGGTTTCGATATTTCTCTCTCTAAAAATATGCACTCTTCTCTCTCTTAGCTCCTCCTTACCGTCGACTTTTGATGATGAGGATTGGTTTTCCGGATGATTTCTCCGGCCTTTCACATGACATCGATATCTTCCCGGAAATTCATCAACCCATTCACATGGTACTTGTTAGATAAATGTTTTTATCATGATTTTGATGATTATGTTCGATTTTGTTCAAATATGTTTTTAAACCAAAACTATGTCCCTAAATGTTGTCTAAATACTTCCAATCAACTTAAAATGTTTTTACTATTTTTCGAGTATTTCTTGGAGTTTATTTTCAATAAAAAATTGGACAACACATTTGTTTCAGAACTCGACCAGAATTCGCCTATAGGGCAACCCGCACTGAGTCGAGCCGAGAAACAGAAAAATAGGCGTAAGAAAAATAGGGCGAGGCGACGGTCGACCAGGGGCGACGGTCGTGCGGTGGACCAATGGCGACACTGCACTGGAGTTGGATTTTGTCCCGACTTCTCTTTTAAAGTAAATTCTTCAAGGGCAACCAACACTAAGAGCGACCAGTCGCACCCTTCGACCGGTCCCCCTGTGTAAAAATTCGCAAAATTCAATTTCAATCTTATCTCTGCGCGACCGGTCTAACCCCTTGTTTATCAGCAAACTATCCGTTGCGTTTTCATACAACTTTTCCCTATTTTGTGGGATTGATTTCTAACAGCTATATTGATCATTTTAAATGGTTTCTTTTGCAGCAAATCACTCCCCAAGGAGGAGCCAATGTCTGGAAATGAAAGCCAAGTCCTCTCCTATAAATAGAGGCTTCATTCAAGCAACAAGATACAACACTCATATACAAGCAAAGAGCAATTGAGCAAACACTTTCATATATCTTGGTGTATTAGCCTAAGCACTTTCACTTGCACAAATTTGAGGTCTAGGCTTTCAATTCTTGATTACACTTGTACTCATATTGTTTCAATCTTTATTGAGTTGTAATCTTGATTTTGGTCATCATTCAACACAAGACATCCTTGTGAGTATTCTTGTGGTAAGAATACACTTGGGTGATCTAGGTGATAGGTGTTTGAAGGTTGTGGTAATCTTCAAAGGTGTTGTAAGAGGGTTGTGGTAATCTTCAAGGTGGTGAAAGAGGGTTGTGGTAATCCTCAAGGTGTTGTATTAATTTTTGGTAAATTATTAAAATCTTTTTTTCTTTTTGAAATCCATCCCGGAGATCTGGGGTGGTAGAGGATTAGGCCCTAGGTGGGTTGAACCTCTTTAAATCAACGAGTGTTGTTTATTTTCCGCATTTACATTCTTGTTATTTACTCGTTGTTTCGAAAAAGAGGGTGATTTGCGAAAAATCGGCATAATCTATTCACCCCCCTTCAAGATTATCGTAGCCACTTGGACTAACAAGTGGTATCAAAGCCAAACTCTTTGGCTAGCTCGTTCTGAGTAAAGAGGAAAGATCCATGGCTACAAATGATGCTCATCTCACCACCGGCGCCTCCACCAATAAGCCACCACTATTCGACGCCAACAACTACGCATTTTGGAAAGACCGTATGGAGTGCTTCCTACAAGGGTGCGGGTTCGACATTTGGAATGTGGTCATTGAAGGAGTTGATCAACCAACAAAGAAATCGGAGGATGGCACCTTGGCTCCTAAACCTTTCAAGGAGTTTGATGAAAACGACAAAAAGGCTTTCTCTCTAAACGGTAAGGCCTTAAATATTTTGCATTGTTCTCTTACCGCCACCGAGTACAATCGCATAAGAGGCATAAGGTCGGCACATGAGGTTTGGGAAAAATTGGAGACAATCTATGAAGGGACTAAGAAAGTCAAGCAAGCAAGAAAGACCATGCTTGTTAAAGACTTCAAAACTTCAACATGTATGATGGCGAAAGCATCTCCAAGATGGTGGAAAGGCTTGACAATATTGTCAATCCTCTTGTGGCCCTCGGCAAAGTCATCTCGGAAGAAGACAAGGTGACCAAGGTATTAAATGCACTTCCCGACTCATGGTCCGAAAAAATAACGGCAATCACGGAGGCACAAAATCTTGAGACACTCAAGTTTGATGAGCTTATTGGAAATCTACTCATCTATGAAGTCTATCTCAAGGAGAGGAAAAATTCCAAACCATCCACAAATCAATCGGGTATGCAAATTATTCCTAAAGGTCTTGCTTCTTCTTCTAATAATGCATACTATGATAATAATGATGATGATGATGAAGAGACGGCCGCACTTGTTCGAAAATTTGCAAAATTTGTGAATAAAAATAAAGCAAGAAAACCAAGAGATAATGCTTGCTTTAAATGCGGAAAACCCGGGCACTTCATTGCCGATTGCCAAGCTTCGATGAAGAGGAGCAAAAGAAAAAGAAGCCTTTCACAAAAAGAAGGCTCTAAATGCGGAAGTCAAAACATGGGATGAACTACTCGAAACAACCGATGAGGAAGGAGAAACCGAACACGGTCTCATGGCTATAGACGATGAAAACAATGAGGTACACTCAAATTCTTCTACTTCCTCCATAGTTGATGACTTGCAATGTGATTTTGATGAATTGCAAATTGAGTTTCAAAATTTAATCGTTAAATACAAAAATTTGAAAATGGAGCATAAGGAGATTAAGGTTGAAAAGGAAAAATTATTTACCTCTTATGAATCTCTAGACAAAGCTCATGCTCTTACTAGAATTCATTCTCTTGAAACCGAAAAGGAATTGCTCACAAAAAATATTGAATGTTTGAAAAATGATGTGCATCGTTTCAACATAAGTACGGATAAAGTCACAAAAATTTTAGATGCACAAAGAGGTGAACATTCCAAATCGGGACTTGGTTATAAGCCATTTCAAAGTGTTTTTAAGAAAAATAACCAAGGTCCGACTTTTGTACATGCTAATAATTATAATACTCCTACTTGTTTTTATTGTGGCAAAGTTGGACATTATGCTAATAATTGCAAATTGAGAAATAGCTCAAGACATGTTTGGAGACCCAAAGGTTTCAAGACTAACCCCCATGGACCCCAAAATTATAGGGTACCTAAAAGAAATTCTTTTGTAGGTAATAGGGGCTATAACCACAATGGAAGATTCAAAATGGCTCGTGGACAGCGGATGTTCACGCCATATGACCGAGAGGAGAGAACTTTTTACCAACATCAAGCTCCAAGAAGAGGTATGGTCATGTTCGCAATGGCAAAGGAAAAATTCTTGGAAATGGAGAAATTGGTAACTCTTCTTTCTCTCTTAGTAATGTTCTATTAGTTGAAGGGCTTAAGTTTAATTTGATAAGTGTTAGCCAACTTTGTGATTCAAAATATGATGTTTCCTTTAATAAAGAAAAATGCCTTATTCTTAAAAATGGTGAAATTATTTGTGAAGCAAATAGAAAAGGCAATCTTTACAAAATTTGTACAAGTGATTTGGTTAGTCAAAATGTTTCTTGTTTAGTCGCCAATAATGATTTAACTAGTTTATGGCATAGGCGACTTGGACATGTTGGATACAAGAATTTGAAAAATATTTACAAAAACCAACATGTGAAAGGACTACCCAAATTGAATTTTGAAAATCTTGGCTTATGTGACACTTGTCAAAAGAACAAATTAGTTAAGAGTAGTTTTAAGCCCAAAAATGAAATTTCCACAACCAAACCCCCACAAATGCTTCACCTTGATTTGTACGGGGGACATTGGTACGACTAGTCTAAGTGGAAAACATTACACTTTTGTTATAGTCGATGATTTTTCGAGATATACTTGGGCTCTTTTTCTTACCAATAAAAGCGATCTGTTAATGAGTTTGTTAAGTTGTGTAGACTTATTGAGAATGAAAAGGAAGACACTATCAAGTCTATTCAAAGCGATCGAGGTGGAGAATTTGACGGTGAATTTAGAGTATTTTGTGAAACCAAAGGATATGCTCATAATTTCTCGGCTCCAAGGACACCTCAACAAAATGGAGTAGCGAACGGAAAAATCGGACATTACAAGAAATGAGTCGGTCCATGCTCAATGAATTTTCACTTCCAAAGTATTTTTGGGCCAAAGCCGTAAGTACCGCTTGCTATGTCATTAATCGAGTTTATATTCGTCCTAAAATGAATAAAACTCTCATATGAGCTTTGGAAAGGTAGAACTCCAAATATTAGTTACTTCAAGATATTTGGTTGTAAATGCTTTATTTTGAATACCAAGGATCAATTGGACAAACTTGATCCTAAGGTCGATGAAGGGATATTTATGGGATATTCAACAAAAAGCAAAGCATATCGGGTTTACAATAAGACTAGTGAAGTTGTTGAAGAATCCATCCATGTTAAATTCAATGAAGCTTCGGGAGTTGAAAGAATTCCCAATGATGAAAGTGATGAAGATGATATTATTGAACAAATTGTTCAAATTGATGATCAACCGTCCACATCAAATGATCAACCGTCCACTTCAAATGGTCCTCAAGAAGATAGAGGTGATATCTCGGATCTTCCCGTGCATTGAAATTTAAGGAGATCACCCAAAAGATCTTATTATTGGTGATCCCCTTAACAAAGTTATGACCCGGAGAAAATTTGCCGAGAAAGCTCTTATTTCTCAAAAAGAGCCTAAAAATGCTAAAGAGGCTATTGAGGATGAGGATTGGTTCCTAGAGATGCAAGAAGAGTTGAATCAATTTGAAAGAAATGATGTATGGGAATTGGTACCTTGTCCTCCTTCTCAAACCATTATTGGTACAAAATGGGTATTCCGAACAAACTTGATGATCAAGGCAATATTGTTCGAAATAAGGCAAGGTTAGTAGCTCAAGGGTATTGTCAAGAAGAAGGTATTGACTATGATGAAACTTTTGCACCCGTAGCACGTTTAGAAGCTATTCAATTTTACTTGCCTATTCTTGCTTTAAAAATTTCAAACTTTACCAAATGGATGTTAAATCCGCCTTCTTAAATGGTATTATTCAAGAAGAAGTCTATGTAAAACAACCTCCGGGTTTGAAAATTTTTCTAGGCCTAATGATGTTTATAAACTTAAAAAGGCCTTGTATGGTTTAAAACAAGCACCCGTGCATGGTATGATAGACTTAGCTCTTTTCTTTTACAAAATGGTTTTATAAGAGGTAAAGTTGATACAACTCTCTTTGTTTTTGAAAAGGGGCAAGATTGTTTACTTGTGCAAATATATGTTGATGATATTATCTTTGGTGCTACTAATGATTCTTTGTGCAAGAAATTTTCTAAATTAATGCAAGGAGAATTCGAGATGAGTATGATGGGGGCGACTTAACTTCTTTCTTGGACTTCAAATTAAGCAATGTCAAGAAGGTATTTATATTTCGCAATCAAAGTATACAAAAGAACTTTTGAAAAAGTTCGGCATTGAAGAAGGGAAGAACCGTCTCTACTCCTATGGCAACAAATGTCAAAATTGACAAAGATGAGAAAGGCAAGTCCGTGGATGAATCAAAGTATCGAGGTATGATTGGTAGTTTACTTTATTTAACCACTAGTAGACCGGACATTCTTCATGCCGTATGCCTATGTGCTCATTTTCAAAGCAATCCCAAAGAATCTCACATGAGTGCCGTTAAAAGGATTTTTCGATATTTGAAAGGCACCATTCAATATGGTTTATTTTATCCAAAGAATGAAAATTTTTCTCTTAAAGGTTATAGTGATTCGGATTATGCGGGAAATATTGATGATCGGAAAAGTACTTCCGATCATGTCAATTTTTAAGCGATTGCCTAGTTTCTTGGTTTTCAAAGAAGCAAAACTGTGTTTCTCTTTCAACGGCCGGCGGCCGAATACATTTCCGCCGCATTTTATTGTACTCAACTTCTTTGGATGAAACAAACCTTAGCGGATTACAAATGCGCTTTTGAAAATGTACCTATCTTTTGTGATAATATATCCGCTATAAATATTACTCAAAACCCGGTTCATCATAACCGTACTAAACATATTGAGATTCGACATCATTTTCTAAGGGATTGTGTTTCAAAACGTAAAATTGAGATATCTTTTGTACCATCTCAAGATCAATTAGCGGATATTTTTACAAAACCGCTATCTTCCGAGACTTTTCATCAATACGAGCTCGGTTAGGCATAATGCATATTGAATGAAGCTTACGTTTGCATTTTACACGTTTTTAAAACTTAGGGCGAAAAATCGGATTTTTGGTTGAAAATTCGATTTTGGTAAAAACCGACAAGACAGTGGTGAGCTGAAGGAGTTGAGGCAACCGTCGCCCTCAACCTCGACCGTCGCCCTAAGCTATATTTTGGCTTTTAAACGTTCGTCTTCAAAGATTCTTCACTTTAACATTTTTTTTGGCCATTTTTCGTCCCCTTTGCCAAATTCACTCAAATTTCATTCAAAAATGGATTTCATGCATATTTTACACAACATGGACATTATATAGCATGATCATCATCATTATGGCTCACTCTTTCCGATCAAATGGTAAGAATTTCTCTTCTTTTGCTCAATTGGGTTGAACCCTTGAGTTTTCGAGTTTCTTGAAAATTTTTGATGTAATTTTCGTATGATCATGATGAGCTTGGTTGTTATGTTGTTATGTATGATGATTGACTTGAATAGATGTTGAAAATTTATACAACCTCTTTTATTTTTAACGCACACAAGGTGTTCGATGAAATGTCGTAATGACAATTTTCAACTCATACATGATTCTCTTGCTTTTAAAAGTTTTTTATACTTATTGAGATCATGTTTTGACAAACAAAACACGCGTATGAACTCTTCATATTACATTTCTCCCATTTTCCTTGGATTATTATGCTTTAATTGCTCAACGGTTAATAAACCGTCCCTTTGGCGCACTTTGATATTATTGTATGGTGCTTTCACCATTCTAACATTCTTTTTGATGATTCCAAAGGGGGAGAAACAGGATATTGGTTCGTTAGCTCAAGAAAAGCTAATAAAAGCTCGCAATAAGTATTGTGGACTCAAATACCTAGTCCATGGCTTGAATTTTGGACTCGGATGAAATTGATTATAAGTTTTGTGACAGGGGGAGCTCCTTAGCTCATGATGCATTCTATATAAGCTTGTTATAGCTTGTGCTTCTTACTTATAATAATCGATTGTTGATATGCTCATAAATAGGGGGAGCTTTGTATGAAATACTTCTAACGGATAGTTTACTCGTAAAACCGGAAATTTTTTTTTGGCTTTCAAATCGTCCTCAAGAAAATTGTTTTGGTTTGTAATCATCAAAAAGGGGGAGTTTGTTAGATAAATGTTTTTATCATGATTTTGATGATTATGTTCGATTTTGTTCAAATATGTTTTTAAACCAAAACTATGTCCCTAAATCTTTTCTAAATACTTCCGATCAACTTAAAATGTTTTTACTATTTTTCAGAGTATTTCTTGGAGTTTATTTTCAATAAAAAATTGGACAACACATTTGTTTCAGCTCGACCAGGTCGCCTATAGGGCAACCCGCACTGAGTGAGTCGGTGAGAAACGAGAAAATGGGGCGTAAGAAAAATAGGGCGGGCGGCCGGTCGACCAGGTGGACGACGGCATCGTGCGGTCGGCCGTCGACATGCACTGGAGTTGGATTTTGTTCCGGACTTCTCTGTTTAAGTAAATTCTTCAAGAACAACAGTCCACGGACTAAGAAGCGCGACATCGTCGCACCCTTCGACCGGTCCCCCTGTGTAAAAATTCGCGAAATTCAATTTCAATCTTATCTCTGTGCGACCGGTCGAACCCCTTGTTTATCAAAGAAACTATCCGTTGCGTTTTGCACAACTTTTCCTTTATTTTGTGGGATTGATTTCTAACAGCTATATTGATCATTTTAAATGGTTTCTTTTGCAGCAAATCACTCCCCAAGGAGGAGCCAATGTCTGGAAATGAAAGCCAAGTCCTCTCCTATAAATAGAGGCTTCATTCAAGCAACAAGATACAACACTCATATACAAGCAAAGAGCAATTGAGCAAACACTTTCATATATCTTGGTGTATTAGCCTAAGTACTTTCACTTGCACAAATTTGAGGTCTAGGCTTTCAATTCTTGATTACACTTGTACTCATATTGTTTCAATCTTTATTGAGTTGTAATCTTGATTTTGGTCATCATTCAACACAAGACATCCTTGTGAGTATTCTTGTGGTAAGAATACACTTGGGTGATCTAGGTGATAGGTGTTTGAAGGTTGTGGTAATCTTCAAAGGTGTTGTAAGAGGGTTGTGGTAATCTTCAAGGTGGTGAAAGAGGGTTGTGGTAATTCTCAAGGTGTTGTATTAATTTTTGGTAAATTAATAAAATCTTTTTTTCTTTTTGAAATCCATCCCGGAGATACTGGGGTGGTAGAGAATTAGGCCCTAGGTGGGTTGAACCTCTTTAAATCAACGAGTGTTGTTTATTTTCCGCATTTACATTCTTGTTATTTACTCGTTGTTTCGAAAAAGAGGGTGATTTGCGAAAAATCGGCATAATCTATTCACTCCCCCCTCTAGATTATCGTAGCCACTTGGACTAACAGTACTTTGTCTTCTATGGGGGGACGTCCTCCCTTGTGTTCCAATCGCCCAAGGGGTTGCAACTCTCTCCTTTGGTGGTTAACATGCCCATGGTCCCCCCAAAAGTTGTTACAACTTCTCCACAGGTGGTCCCTTCACCACCGGTCCCCCCCACATGGTGACATCGGTGTTCCCCCCTCTGGAGGCCATTCCTCAAGCAATGGTGGTCCCCTTCCAAAGTATCCTGCTATATCCTTGGATTCTTCTGACCACAAGGGATTGTATATCCCATTTAACAATTCTGGTTTGGATTACACTTCAAAACTTATGAGTTTTTTGGCAAACCCTGGTACTTTATTGTATTCTCAGGTAACCCATGAAAAAACTACTTTTATTAGTTCAAGAGCTCCAAATTCAGCGCATGCGTCCAAGATTCCAGCTTTTGCAGAACCTTTTAAGCCCATAAGTTATTTGCGTTCGGTTAAGAAGGGAGATTTCTTTTCCGTTACGATGGATGAGGACATTTATCATCAACGTACAACAAAACTATGTAACTCTTTGATAGGGCGATTGTTGCAACTAAAGGGTGCCAAACCATTTTTATTGGAAGCTCTCAAGTCTAAGTTGATCGAGGTTTGGAAAATTCAGAATAGTTGACGTTTGGTTCCTCTCGGGAGAGGATATTTCATCTTACAGTTCACGAATTTGGATGACCGTGAATCGTTTTTGCTAAAGCTTCATGAAACCTTAATCCAGGTACCATTCGTATTATTAATTGGATTCTGGATTTCAATCCTTATCATATTAATACTTCGGTGGCACAAGTCTGGGTACGTATTTATGAATTAAGTATTGAATATTGGCATCATTCTTTGATTACAAAGATTGCTAGCATGATTGGTACTCCTGTCCAAATTGAAGGATGTTCGTTGTCTGGTGCGGTGGGGCATTTTGTTCGCATTTTAATTGAACTTGATTTAAATAATCCTCTTCAGGAGTTTGTTATGGTGGAATGGGTAGGACACTTTTCTTTTGTTCCACTTAGTTAGGAAAATTTGTCGGAATTTTGTGTCAACTGTCGCATAGTTGGGTACCAGATCAAAAACTATCATCAGGTCAAATCTAAGGAGATACAACAGAAGGATGACGTTGGGCGCAAGGAGAAAAGTCCAGTTCTTGGACGTTCAACCATTTGGGATCGTGTTCCAGCTACTAAAGGCTAGGCGGTTGAGTCTGAAACTTGAGTGCAAGTAACGGGACGACAAGATCGTGTTAAGAAGGGTGAACCTTCTTCTTCACGTATTCATACTAAGAATTCTTTTAATGTTCTATGTGCTGATTCGGATGATGTGACATGTGATAATACGAATTTGGAGTACGAATCTGATAATGAGAATCGGATTATGGCTTCAGAAGATACTAGCAACACAGACAAAACCACAGTTCCTTATCAACCGCAACAACATGTTATTGAGGGTTCGGTGATTGCAATAAATTTGGATGAACAGGGACATGCTAATTTTCAACGTGCAATGAAAATTGTTTCTAATAGCCTTTCTTAATGATTATGTCCTTAGCTCCAATGATCCTTCTAAGGGATTCAAGGCTATGGCCGCTGCTGCCCGAAAATGTTGGTCTGATATGGCGGATGAAGACGATAAAGTTGATGCAGACAAATTGAAAGCTTTAAAGACCAAGTTAGGCGACTCCTCATGAACTACTCCGATTGTCTTTCACTCATGTGATTCGTCAGAAGCTATGAAGGCTCTCGCAATTGCGGCTCGAGAATCTTGGACAACATTGCACATGATACATCAGACCATCAGCATGATACTCAAGCACGTGCAAAAAAAAAAAACACATGACAATGTCTTTCGAAAATCCTCTAGAAATAGACGCTCATCATTTAGATTGCGATTTTAAGTTATTTTTGTTGTTTCTTTTATGAGGTACTATTTTTCCTATCAAAGGTTTTTCCAAATTGGTTTTACTTTGATAGGTTTTAACGAGACTTCTATATTTTTTAAGCTACCTGTTTGGTTTGTAAGCAGTGCACTATATTTTCTTTTTAATAATATTTTGCATTTATTCAAAAAAAAAAATACTTACTTACTGGAACAAAATTGAAGTTTTAAGATATGAGGGATTGATGGGCTTCTGGGTCCGATTCTTATGAAAAAGTATACACGTTTTTTTTTTTTTAAAAAAAATTATCTCAACAAGTATTCATTTTGTTACATGTAGATTTGATATTGTGAACAATGATTATTTGATTTACTTAATTAATTAGTTATTGAAAAATGAAATAATGTCTTTAGTCGTGTTCCTGATCATAAAAAGAACATCTTGTCGCTTCCCTATATAGTTCAACTTTCATTTAAGGTTAATTTAAAATTTGGATTCATTATTAAACTTAGGAATAAAGTGTGGGAGAATTATTTGATCCAGTGATTGAACCTTTCACACGGCCGGGACATTTCTAAGTTTTATTTTCTTTAAATGTTTATGTGCTTTTCATTTTTTAGTTTATATGTGTAGCATTTAGGTATATGTCATTGTTTTATTTTCTAGACATAATTATAACACGGTTTGTGTGGGAAATTGCTTTAAAGATTTTGTTTGTTTGGTTTATGTTTCAAAAGCATATTTCCAATATTTTATTATCACATAAATTATTTTTTGAAAATCATCACATAATTTTATAATCATATATAGTTTTAGATTTTATCCGAGCTCATTAAAAATATATTATTTCTTCATTTCTCAAAATTTAAAGAAATCAAAAACTTTATTGGTTCCATGTACTTGAAATATCTTCAAATATGTACTTATGTAGTGCTATTACTACAAGAAGTAGCTTTTGAGACAAATGTCGAACACCATTTTGCATAAGCATGAGGCATTTTTATCTTAGTTACCTCGATCATAATTTAGTTGTCATAGTCGTTACTCTGCACAATTTTTCCAATCATTATGATGCTGCTAAAATTTGTTCAGCTCACTCCAAGTTTAGGTAATCCAAGTTAAGGTATCTGATTACGGTCCGAAGTCCAATCCACGTGTAAAGAATCGGCCTTCAATATACAAATAGAATTAGAAAGGTCTCAGGGGTATCCTCGGGAATCCCTCTAATGAATTAGCAGAGTGTAGGAAAAAAATATCTAGAGCGCATGAAGTAATCAGTAGTAAATTATGCTTAATGAAAAATTATGAAGGATTAACTACTTACACCTGAAAATATGGACCGAATATAACAAATTGGACCTATATGGCCTGATATTATTAGTTGAGTCTCGTGGGCTTGATGCGATGAGCTGAGCCTTATGGGCCTTTTTTGTTGACGTGGCCTAATTGATAATTTTTAGAGGAAATACCACAAAATACCCTAATTTTTGGAAAAAAGACAAAAATACCACCCTATCACTAATCTACCCTATCTGGTCCTAAAGTTCCCAAATATACCCACCCCTTTACTTTTCTTATCAGATTTTTTACCCTCCTCCAGTTTCCTTTGTTTCCATACCTTCCCCCACGCGAAATTCGAGAATAGGCCGTTTATCAGGAAACGACGAAGAGGTTCCAGAAGTAGAAATTGCTGAGCCTGGCGATTTCAGATTGGTCCACCTGTTTCTCCGATTTTGAGCTAGCGACGACGTCAAAAGCTGAGCGAAAGACACTTCTGGCAAAGACGCTTCACAGAACCCGCAAAAAATCTAATCTGTTATTGCTATGGAATTCTAGTTCCATTACGGAAATTGAGTTGCGATTCTATGCGTTCTTGCTAGTGATGACAGATTATATTAAAAATGGCGAGTGATATGAGGGAAGAATGTGATAAGTGCGTGGAAGTGATAGTAGTAGGCGGCGGGAAAGATCTTTATCTTTGAGTTCGCTCTGGCTCGCCTTTCCTTTCCCCTGTTTTGAGATTCTCAGTATATGTCTTTGCTTTATCCTTTTCATTACTTTGCTTTGCATTAAATTTCTATGTTTTATGTGTAAAAGTGTTGATATACGTGGGTTACGAGCTTATGTGCATGTGCTTTATGGAAAATGGAAATTTAAAATACGCATAGATTTGGTGAGGCGGAAGGTAGTGTTACAATGTCGGGTGATTCGATTTTGGTCAAGGAAGTCGAATTAATTTTGTTCTATTACAGTTACGGTGGGAGGCGCGTGATATGAAGGTTGTGGCATAGGAAGATTTACGGCTCCAAATGTGTGACGTCTAGTGTAGATGGATTGAAGATGTATGAGAATCATTGAACTTATTATGATATTATTCATACTGCCAAAGTGTAATTGATGCATCCTTGATTTTTCTGTGTTCTTTTATTATTTTGTGATTTGAAGTTTTTCGTTTGTTTCGATGTTGTTTCGAAGTTGTTTCTTTTATGTTTCTTTTGTTCTTTTATGTATTTTCTATTTATTTTGTTCTTTTTTATTATTTTTGATTTGTTGTGTTATCTATCTGACTGTGTATCTTTTTTTTATTTCTTTTGTAGTGAATGTGGGATTTTTTGTTGCTTGTTATGCCAAGCACTTTAATGTTGGGAAGCCTATGGACATCGAAGCGTTCGAGATAGAGAATGAACAAGCAAGGCTCAGTCATCTGCTTCACAATCATGCTAAGTTGAAGCTGCAAAATAGTGATGACGATGACAACGACATTGAGATTCTACCTCCACTTCCTAATAATTTTAGAGAATTGTTGTTACGTAAATCTTTAATGATGGTGTAATCAGTTGAAACATGTAAGAAACATAAATGAAACATGTAAAAAACAATTGTGAAATAGGGGATCATGTGACAAAAGTTTGTAGTAAATTAGCACAGTCTAATGAGCCGTGTGTTTTGGAGTGAGCTTGTATGCATTCGAAACTCAAAAATGTTGAAACTCGGAATTTTTTGTTGGCGCAATTGTGTTCCTACGTCGATGGGGCAGCGGCTGTTGGAGCACGCCGACAACATCGCGGTGGTGGTGGAGAGGCTACTGAGAGTACCTCCGGCGACGGATGATAGGATTTTGTGCTTATTAGAATCGATCGCGTTATGGAAATGCTGAGGGTGGGTGGGGTTTCGAAGATGTGTATGGTTTTACAGGCGGATTGCGCGGTTTATTTCGAAGATGTGTTGCTGATGCATGATTTTTCTGTGTTCTTTTATTATTTTGTGATTTGAAGTTTTTCGTTTGTTTCGATGTTGTTTCGAAGTTGTTTCTTTTATGTTTCTTTTGTTCTTTTATGTATTTTCTATTTATTTATTCTTTTCTATTGTTTTTGATTTATTGTGTTATCTATATGACTGTGTATCTTTTTTTATTTCTTTTGTAGTGAATGTGAGATTTTTTTATTGCTTGTTATGCCGAGCACTTTATTGTGAAACAGGGGATCATGTGATAAAAGTTTGTAGTAAATTGCTTTTAAATTTAGAGAAATAGTGTAGTTTTTCCCCATATACTCTTCAGCTTTTTTTTGTCATCCTTGTAAATGTTGATCTTTGCTTCATTTCGATGTCTGCATGTCTAATCTTGAACTAAAGATATCACGTACTCTAGCAAAGTTGAGGATTGCGAAGTCTTTCCCCGCTACAGTTGATGTATTCAATAATTCTACGATGTTGGAAGTCAATACAAAGTATTTTTTGGTCTGACAGTTGAGTTGTGTCCATTTCTCGTAGCCGATGATGGACAAATAAGCTCAAATTTTCTGAATTGAATTTGTTGTTCCAAGATTTCGTTTAGGGTGCTGAATGTACAGTCCATTGGAATCAGTATTCTTGTTATTTCAAAGTTTAATAACAAAGTTGGTATACTCTCTATTTTCTTCCCATTGTCCATTGTGGCATACCACAACTGAGATTTTCTCCATGCAACTGTGGAATTCAATGAAAAGTTGGCTAAGTGAAACATATAAGAAACATAAATGAAACATGTATGAAACAAAAAAGAAACAACAAACATGTTTGGAACAACAAAGAAACAAAAAGAAACCAACGCAAAAAAAAATCAAGGAAAATGGGTATTTTTGTCAAAATCAGTTGGAAAATGGGTATTTTTGTCCAAAATCAAATAAAATGGGTATTTTTGTCCAAAATCAGCGGAATATGGACATTGTGCAGGGATTGGGTATGGAAAATGGGGTATTCATGTCCTTTTCCCTAATTTTTAAGGGCTAATAGTTAATTAAAGAGAATTAATAAATAAAATAGGGAAAAACCAATTGTACCCCAACACGTTAAAAATTACATATATAGATTAGAAATGTATTTATCCAATAATTCAATCATAATTTGATGTAGATGATGAGCCCTCATCTCATGTTGACTTAGTGAGCTAAGGTCCTATCAATTCTTGGGAGTTGGTTAATGGACTTGGATTTTATAGTATTATATTTATATCAATGATATCTAACAAATCTATTTTTTATTATGAAGTGTCAAGGTTTAAGTGACAGTTTTGACTAATAATGTGACTTTGGCTGGCATTTTCCCATAATTGGTCATGCTAGTCTGGTAAACTTGCATTTTCCATTATGTTTTAATACTAGTAGCATCTCATCACATGTACACAATAACAATATGGATTATGGATTTTTAAAACTGACATCAATGGACCATAAAAAATACTAAAAAATACTACAAACACAATAACAATTAGGCCCGATAATTATAATAATTTCAAAGAGGCCAAATATCAGTCCATGGGCGGTGGGCCTAATCAGTAAGACCATGATTGTATTGTTAATCCTCGCTCAATGTAGGGCATGGAAAAAGAGGATGAGATCTCAGTATCTCATGTTTCAGGTTCTTGTTCAACTTTCTATTAGATAGGATGGTACCAGCTTTTATTTGGTAATTTGATACACATAGAAGCGTGAACAAAGGTAAGAGAGACAATAATTGAGAGAATATCTCAATTTTTAATATAAAAATCAACCTCTCTAAAAATAATAGTAAAACAAGTATTTATAGAATTAAACTCCTACTACAATAAAAACTCCTAACTATTGAAAACTCTTAAAAGATAATAACATGATCCATTAAAACTAATCCTAATAGATATTTATATCTTATCTTCATCATAATTACTTATCATAAACTGAAGATTGACAATCAAGAAAGTACTGAGTATTAACTATGTCTTGGCATTTTATTAATCAAAAAAAAAAAAGTATGAAAACATGAATGACGTACTAACAGATCTCATGAATTGCAATATATATCGCAATGTCACAGTATATGTTTTTGACCACCAATAAATCTTGAATAAATTTTAAAGAAGCATAGATCGGACGAATAACAGTATATATGTACAAAACTTGGATGATGACAAAATAAACAATCAATCTACAAGGAAAATTCTAAAGAAGCATAGATCGGACGAATAACAGCATCTAATTAATATTGTTCAATTTACAGGCTGGATATTAATTCCCGTAGCTTTACAAAGCGGGCAGCAATTGTTGCGCATCAACCAGTTTCTGATACATCCCTCATGATATTCATGCCCACAGTCGAGGGTCGCAATCTTGTGGTCTTTTCCAAACAAACAATCTTGACAGACCACGCATAATATTTCTTCAGAAACACGAGGATCTCTTGTTTTCAGATGTTTAGTAATCGTCTCTTCGGCATTCTGATTTTGATAATACGGAGGATGATGATCAGAAAACCTCTGAGAATGATGATGAACAGGAACGTCTTCGGAAGAATAGATCATGTACACTGGTTCATCAGTAAGTTGATAAACATTAATTGGTGGTGTAAATAATCTAGCGTACTCCCAATCAGCCATGGCGATTGCTTATATTACTGCTATATATCTTCTCTCTCTCTCTCTATCTCTCTGGATTGTGTGTGTCATGCACACAAGGCATTGAATATATAATTATAATCAAGTCTCTAAATTATATAACACGTACGCGTATCCTGATAGATTCTGATCCGTGCTTCTATATATCTCTTTAGTTTGTTATGATCACGTGGAATGGAAAGTTTTTATGCGAAAGGATTTTGTGTGAATATCTATCTATATATGTGTCTTGCCTTAATTAATCTCCCACCATAACAAGGATTCTACTTCCACTTCAAATATAATATTAACACCAACAATCCAATAAAAATTATTGTATTTTATTTGTGTGTTTTTCAAATGTGAAAATAAAGCCATATTTATATGCGCAAATATGATCTTTCACCACCAAAAATTTGCCCTTTACTTTTAATAAAGTGAAATTAAAATTTGTCATTTACTATTACAAGGGTCAAAAAATAATTTTCTTCAAAATTTCCAACAATTCTCCACATGAAGAAAATTACGAAAAATACAAAGATTTGGTGATAAATTCCAACAGTTGAACCGTGCATAGGATATGTAGGTGTTATCCTTTGAACCTTTCCTTGTGAAAGTATATTTACTTTACTAGCTGATCAGTAGATGCGATGTCCTTGAACTATTCTTCCTTTTGTGTAGATGATGATATACCTCACAAAAGATTCTTCCTAACATATTTCAGTTCTTATAGTTATGTTTATTCATGGCCCTGAACATACGACTGGTTCTGCAAAAGGTTCTAAGAATTGAGCCTCACATAATTCTCTTCGAATCGGCCCCACTTCTCTCTCACATATGTGATTCTTATTTAGGAGTAGCCCGCACTACCCAACTCGACTTAGCAACGCACAAGAATCATTAAAAAAGCCAAATGCTTATCATTTTCTCTACGGGCATCACTGTGAAGGAATGAACAATGGATTACTCCCCCACAGTGATTCTAGAGTCTTTTTACAATTAGGTTGTCCCATTAAATCTAGATCTTGGGATCTCCAGTCAATTAGGTTGGGTTTCTATTATATCAACTCATTTTTTCTAGAGGCTTAAGTCTCATTCCTATTGATGATTTTATAACTCCTGATTTAACCCTTTGGTTAACGGATCCGCTAAATTATCATTTGAATTCACTTAGTCAATAGAGATAACACCAGCTGAGAGAAGTTGTCTATTGCATCTACGATGTATGTTTCTAGACTTACAATTGTGCATATTGCTTTGTGACCTACCAATGTCATATTGGCTATCAAAATGTATACAAATTGTTGGCATAAGCTTTGGCCATCTTGGAATATCTTATAAGAAGTTTCGGAGCCATTCAACTTCTTCATCACACTTGTCTAGAGCCAGGGCCGTTCCTATGTTTTGAAGGGCCTGGTGCGAGAAAAAAATGGGCCCTATGTATTTATATAAAAAATTAAAAATAAATAATTAATCAATATTACATTTCACTCAAAATATAAAATAATAAAATATTATATTTTAATTTGAATGTTTCCAATTTAATCAAAATAGTGCTACATAAGAGATACTTCAATATTGTTACATCATATATTAAAAGGAAAAACTATCATTATATTAGCCAAAATAAATTGTTCTCATTTTTTATAGGCAAAGTCATCAATTACTCTTTCATAATCAAACCCTAAGCAAAATAAAATTGACATTGAAAGAAATAAAACTCTAAGCAAAATAGAATAAACATCGATACAATTTATGTTAATGTTGAAAATAAAACAACTAAAAATATATAATTCATATCAAAATAATATTTGCTTGAGATTTCTACATATTGACTGATGCTTTTCTTAAGATTTCTACAATATTATTTGATATTTTTCTTTGAGATGGAAGTCTTTTTTTTCCCTTAATTTAACAACACAACTCTATTTTTTATTTTATTTGACACCACAATCTTTTTTCTTTTCTTCCCTTTAAAAAGGCTGAATGTGGGGGTAGATCGTGAGGCCTCTCCCTATTTAAATCAAGTAAGACGGAGCCCCCACCACCCAAAATCGGACCCAACAAAAAAGAAAAGAAAAATTAGTCCCTTCTTCAAAAGATTATCAGTCGCTGCGTAGAGTTTCAATCTCTCTCTCTCTCTCTCTCTCTGTCTCTCTCTCTCTCTCTCTCTCCCGTACATTATCGTGCCGTCTCTGCTGCCGCACAACCGCCTCTACCCAACCACAATTTCTTTTCTGCCTCCACGGGTTCAGTCTCCAAATCGTTTTTGCCAACACAATACAAAGTTCCGAATAGTCTCATGGACTCAAAGTCAAGTTTGTGGCAGATCTGGGAGTAGTTCCATGATTTCTTTTAGGAGCTAATTACACTTTGATTTTGTTTTAGTGGTTTTCTGGGAATGAATTAATAAGGTTTAACTAGATCTCTCAAAGGTTGCATGTGGTGGCAGTGCTTGGTTCTGGTTCTCATTATATATGTTACAGCTCTTTCATTCAAGTTTCACTTTTGAAATTATTAAAATGATAACTCGTGAAGTTGTAAATACAATTTTTTTTATGGGTGTTGATTTGTATAATTGACTTGCTTGATTTCATTTAGTATTGATTAGTGGGATATTTTCATGAGTTGATTTTTTATTTTGGTTCACTCTCTATTGAGTACTCTTGCGATGGGGGGAGGTAGTGAAAGTGATTATTCATTTCTTGAGAGGTTTCTATGTAATTGCTAACTTGAACTAGAAATTATTTTTTTGTTTGGTTGCTGATTGCTGAAACGCATAAGCTGGAATTGTGAATATGCAAAGTATTAGTTTTTTGTTTAAGAGTATCAGTTTTCATATTAAAAGTATCACTTATTAAAACTAAGATATTGAAGCAAACATAAAGGAGGTTGGCCTGTGTAGATACAACCATGTAAAAGTGCTTGGTTGTTTTACAAAAGCATCAGTTTTTACTCTAAAATATCACTTCTAAAAACTAAGATACTAAAACAAAAATCCATATAGACTACAATCATTGTGATCTTCATTTGATCAACAATGATATATCATCACATACAGAAAAAAGGCACCAATGTAAAAGTATCAATTTTAGTATTAAAGGTATCTATTTTTACCTTAAAAGTATCAATTATTAAAAAACAAAAGACTCATGTAAAAGTATCAATTTTTACATTAAAAGTATATATTTTTTTATCTTAAAAGTATCACTTATAAAAACTAAGATATTGAAAAAAAAACCACAAGGCTAGTGTGGATCACAATCTTTTGATCAACAAGGATATCAACATCTATGGAATACAAGAAATAAATATTTATGTAAAAGTATTAGTTTTTTCTTTAAAAGTACGAGTATTTACCTTAAAAGCATCATTTTGAAAACTAAGATATTTGAACAAAAATATGAGAGTTTGGCATGTGTAAATCACAATCTTTGTGATGTTCATTTGATCAACAAAGATATCAATAACCATGAACACAAGTATCATGCAAAGTATCAGATATTTTATTAAAAGTATTAATTTTTACCTTAAAAAGTATAACTTATAAAAACTAAGATATTGAAACAAAAATATAAGAGGTTTGCCTGTGTAGATCACAATCTTTGTGATCTTTATTTGATCAATAGACATATCAACACATGTGAAACATAAGAAACAGACAGTCATGTAAAAGTATTTAATTGTTCAATAAAAGTATCAATATTTACATTAAAAGTATCAGTTTTCACTTCAAATATCACTTTAAAAACTAGGATACTAAAACAAAAACCTGTGTAGACTACAATCTTTGTGATCTTCATTTGATCAACAAGGATATTAGCACAATCTTTGTGATCTTTTTTTTGATCAACAAGGATATTAAGTACTTTTTGTATTAAAAAGAAAATCATTCTACAAGAAATAGAAAGTCATACTTTAGGTCAAAATGTCATACTTTTAGGGTGAAAAGTAATACTTTTCAACTGAAAAGAAAAATTATCCAAGCGGCTATCATGAGATCTAGTGATGTATTAAAATACTTTTCTATTAAAAAAAAAATTATTTTACTTCATACTCTTAAGGTGAAAAGCCACACCTTTTTATTAAAAAAAATCATACTTTTATGGTGAAAAGTAATGGCCTTGTATGGTTATGTTTCCATGGATCATTTCTAGTTTCTAGTGTTGGAAAATGAATTTTGAGAATTTATTGGTTTTCGTGTGAAAATTGGAAATATGTTTGGATGAGTGAATGAAAATGAGTTTTATGTAGGTTTGGAAATGAGATTGTGTTTGGTTGAGTAGTTTTGAAGTATTATTTTATGTATATAATAATTTAAAAAGTTGATAGTGGTTGAATATTTTAATTGGATATATAATATTATACTTGTAAGATTGTAGGGTGGTAGGTCCCATTAGGTAGAAATAATAAAAAAATAATAATATTTTAAGTGGATAGAATTGGCAATGGTGGGTCCTATATATATAATTGGATGAAAAGATGAGAATAATGATTCATGAGTAATATAGGATAGTGTATAGAGTTGAGAATTGAAATTATAGGTTTGAGATGTAGTTTTATGTGAAAAATAGAATGTGAAAAAGATGATTTCCATTGGAAAATTTATAAAACAAACATGATTCCAGTTTAATGAGTAGTTAGAAATTAGAAATAGGTTTTTGGAAACATAAACAAACAAGGCCAATACTTTTCAACTAAAAAACATATGTAAATTGATTGTTCCTTTGGTCTTGAAAACAGAGTGAGTCGTGACTAGTATACAGATATCCAGAATCCAAATTAAATTGTCACAATATGATCATACAAGTAACATTTATAGCAGGTGTTTGTAATAATAGAATTTCTGCTAAAATTGGTTAAGTTTTTGGTCTTCAGTAATATTATGTTTCTTTTTCAAGTTGATGATATCATTTGCATATGGATTCAATATAAATATGTTGTTGGAATCTTTTCAAAACATAGTTGTTGTTGCACAAATGTATTCTATTTGGCTGAGTGGCTCGATGGCGTCACAAGCTCACATCAATGGCATGGTATGGGGGTGATGGTGCGATAATGGAGGGAGAGACCAGTAGTCTCGATTCTCGGTGTAAAAAATTGAGAATTAGGTACGTGCGTAATCTTTTTCTCCTCTTTCCAAATTTACCCTCAAATTCCCATTTTTTTAAAACTACCGCTGCCTATTATTGAGATGGGTTTGAGTTTGGATATGGGGCTCCGTCTCACGGATTAATACCCGTGAGACGGTCTCATATAAGTTTTTGCCAAAAAACAAAACATTGGCTGGCTTTCGAACTAATGACCTGGTTTGGGGGAGCGAAAATGCAAAAAAGAAAAAACAATATTATGTTTTACAAAGATTTGAACACACGACCTCAATAAACAAGAGCCGCATGCAGACCACCGATCCAAGCAACTATTTGAAAATTGTTGTAGCATTTCTTTTACATATACGTATAATTTTATACCATTAAAAAAACAAAACAAAATCCGGGGCGGGGGCCCTCGCTGGAGGGGGACCCTATGCGGCGGCGCCGCCTTGACCGCCTCAGGGACGGCTCTGTCTAGAGCAATAAACTCAGACTCCATTGTGGACCTTGCTATAACTGTATGTTTAGAAGATTTCTATGTATTGTTGCACCTCCTAAAGTGAAAACAAATCCACTTATAGATTTAGAGTCTTTAATATCAGATATCCAATTAACATCTCTGTATCCTTTAATAATAGCGGGATATCTTGTAATTCGATTTCGATTCATATAAATTGTACTAGAAGAAACACTACTAGTTTCCTATAAACTTAAAACAGGTGTCCCCTTAATCTGGACGTCTGTTTCCAGGATAAGATGAAAAAACTGGGTTAACTATTCAGGCGAACTGAAAAATATGCCTGAAAATTATCACCAAAAATTATATTGCAAGAGTTTTAGGAGATATATAAAAATTCTTGTGTTTTATTTGTGTGTATTTCAAATGTGAAAATAAGCCATATTTATAGGCATAAATTAAATATGATATTTCACCACCAAAAATTTGACCTTTACTATTAATAAGGTCAAATTAAATTTGCCCTTTACTATTACAAGGGTCAAAAAAATAATTTTCTTCATAACTTCCAACATATGTAACTTTTTTTGTAAAGGCATTCAAGTTCTCACTTCAAGTCATTGAAACACAATCATGCAATGAAAATTATTTCAAATACATTTCGACCAATTGGGCTCGTACTGGACTCTCTCTTTATTGAGTTGTATATCATCAACTCTGAACAATTAGTCTACCCTCGATTTCAATGAAGAGAAAAATATTTTTTTTTCCTAATTACTAAAGATCATGAAAAATAGTCCTATCAAGAAATTCAGGTAAAATGAACATGGAATATTATTCTGAAATTTATGGAGTTTGCATACAATATGAGAATTAAGCCGAAGCATTCATGATTTCAAGGCCTTGATAAAACACAGCTTCAAAAGCATCCATTTCTATCCTCGGCCTCGACAATCCAATCTCAAATCCTCCTTCAAACTCTCTGGATTTGCAAATGGATATCGAATTTTCCCTGTCAATATGAACAAATTCGTACTTTTTCGGCCTCCCCCACCCGTAATCAACCTCGTACACATCAAATCTTGGTGACCCGGACACTGATATCAACCGTTTTCCACTAAATTCTCCGAAATCCAGTGGCCAGTCTGCACTTTCCAGGATTCCCTTTTCACTATATACAGTTTCCTGGATAGCCTTTCCAATAGACTCTGCAGCAATTAAAACCCCTTCATTTCCCGTTAACAATCCATGCCTGGATTGTGCAATCACAGATATTACACAATTGCCAAAGTAAGCTTCCGGTAACGGTGGAACCAAACGTGCCCGACAATCTGCACCACAAGCAAAGTAGACGGCCTCGTCTTCGTTCAAATTCTTCCCAACAGAGGCCTCTGATTTTACCCAACAAGTCCAGAAATAAGCACAAATGACTGAGAAAGATGAAATGTAACATAGATCTGGTATATTGGCTAAGACATAGTTCTTTAGGTTTTGGACTTGTTTTTGGTCAGGATAAACGTTTTACGTACTCTATTGATGGGAAAGGTTAGAGGTGGTAGCTCAACAGGCAATACCCTGTATTTCTTTATTAAATTCCAGGCCCTGGAATCTAATTCCTTTGGATCTTGAACTAAAGTTCTATCAAAGACAGGCAAAAAAATTCCATCCATCAAATGACCAAATTTGTTAGCCAAAGCCCACGATTTAACAAAATTAATAATACTACTCTCGTCAGCTATGACGTGAGAATTGGTGATACCAATACAAATGCCTTGTCCTGGAAATAGTGTGATTTGAAGGGCTATGACAGGAAAAACGACCAAGTCGTGAAATTTTTTAGCCGGTGGAAGGACAGGGACGCAGGCGTAGAATTCATCGGCTAATTTTTGATGGTTTTTTGTAAGAGAATAAAAATCTTTATAACATTGAGCAATTGTTAAGGAAACTGAGTCCCCTGAAATATAACGATTTACAGGGCTGTCGGATTTTGAGGGAAGTATTATGTTTCCAGCGAGGGAAAGAAAATGTGTGAGGGTAATTGAAAGAGATTTCTTGAGGTTTGGAACAATGTTTTCCAAGAAATGGGATATTGAGGTTGGAAAATCAAAGAATATTAGCCTCTGAGTTGGATCAGATATTAAGAATGGAATGTCAAAATGTGTTAAGGGGAGTGATAGCTCTTCAATATCAGTAGTGCCTGGTGAAGGATGGATTTGGCAATGCTCAAGCTTGGTTGCCATTGGAATTAAACTCAATGAATTTGATTATCAGTGTTTATTCGTGATTCTTGCCATTTTCGGCTAAACCTGTGGGTGAATTTGCAATTTTAAAGAGATGATATATAGTTGATAATGTGCAACTTGAAATAATTTTTGGGGCTTCCATAGGTATGGCACTATGTTCGGATAAAATCTAGACCCATATGGCCATATATCACTAATCATGTCTAGAGCTAGTCTTAAATTTCTTAGCTAATTTGCGTAGAAAATAATTTCTTTTCAAATTGGTCACAACTAAATAAATATGAGTAGGTCTCTCATAGCACCGTCTCATGGATCCTTATCCGTAAGATGGATCCTATAACCAGGATCCGAATGATCTGTAAATGAAGTAAAAAAAAACGCCGCTCTCTTTCTCTCTTCCTCTCTCTCCTCCTTTTTTTTTTCCTCTCTTCTCCATTCTTATCTCCAACGTTACTCTTCTCTTTCTCTATTCTCATTCTTTTCTTCTTTCCTTCATCCCCTCACCCTCATGCACCCAAGTCTTTCGCAGTCTACAAATCTCGTATGTCCGCAACTCTCGTAGACAAATCTCCATGGCCCTCCATATAAATCATAATCACCCTCCACCGCCAAAAAAATCTAAACCACTGCTCTTGGATTTTGGATTCTATATTGGTACGAAATTGCAAAAATTATTATTTACAAACATATTCAATAACAACAATGGTTTGAAGAAGATTTCTGTAATGGAAAAAATGCAGATAAGAACGATTCATTGATGAGGGATGTAATGTACTTAGTTCAGTTTCATAAACAATACTTTTCATTGTGAAAAGTGATACATTTCAGCAAATAAATGATACTTTTGAGATTAAATATGATACATTTGTGATGACATTGATACTTGACATTTTAAAATTTGTGAAATAATAAGTGATACTTTTTACTGTAAAAAATGATACATCAAAGACAATTAATGATATTTTTAAGATAATTTCTGATACTTTTAAGCATTAGAAATACTGTGACATAAAACTGATACTTTTAAGGTAATTTCTGAAACTTGTAAGACAATTTATGATATTTTTAAGTATCAAAGATCTAACAAGCATATGGATATAATATATGTTCAATATTGAAATACAGTGACATTTAACTGATACTTTTAAGGTAAATTCTGATACTATAAAGGTAATTTCTGATACTTTCAAGCATCAATGTTCACAGATTTGTACACACAAATTTATTACAAACTGATACTTTTAAGACAATTTATGATACTTTTAAGGCGATTCATGATACTTTAAGCATCAAAGATGTAACCTGCAGAGTGATATAATATTGAAATACAGTGACATAAAACAGATACTTTTAAGGTAATTATTGAGACTTTTAAGGCAATTTCTGATACTTTCAAGCATCAATGTTTACAGATTTGACAGAAACTTTATTACAAATTGATACTTTATTACAAATTGATGCAGCACTTCAGAAGCGACGAAACGAGGAGAAACCAAAAAAAGAACGACAATCTCACGCAAAGTAGAATGAAGCGAGAGGAAACGATAAACATTTTTGTTGGCGACGGAGAAGAATCGAGAAGAAAAACAGAAACAGAAGAAGAAGAAGAAGAAAAGCAGCAACAACAACACAAGAAAAGAAGCAGCCGCAACAACACAACAAGAAGAAGAATACAGAAAAACGGGAAAAGGGAAAGAGAAAAAAGAATAAACCCTAATTTATAATTGAAAAAAAAGGAAACTAAAAAAAACTGAATATGGGCGGATATAGAAAGCGGGTTGGGTATATAGGATCTGTCTTACGAGTTTAGACCCGTAAAACGGTCTTATACAAGTTTTTGTCAATAAATATTATCAAATAGGCAAATATTGATGTTTGAAAGTATTGCACCCAATGCATTTATGTTGATTATAATATTCATTGTTGAGATTTTCAAATATAACATAGGTGTGGTTAAAGTTAGGCAGTAAGACTTTAGGGCCTTAGGCCTACTCCAATAGTTGGGAATTGGTTTATTGTTACTCAAGAAAAATCAATTTCATATAAAAAAAAATTATAGGTAAATATTAAAAGAATTGTAAAATATAGGTAAAATATGAAATTTTCGATAAATACCTACAGTATTTATGTCGATAAATTTTATGGTGATTTATCGGTAAAATTTACGGAAATAATATATTTATTTTGTAGATAACTATAAAATTTAGTGACAAAATTATTTACATCGGTAACTAATTTTTTTTTTTATAATGTCTCCTCCTTATAATTTTCTTTCTTGCCAAGTAGCAAGTAGCAGGTAAGGTCATGCATGTAATTTGAACAAACGGTTAGGGTTTTCGAGGTTAGTGAATACTATTGAATTAAATTGCAGATCTTGAAATAGTGGGAAATATAAGCATTTATTATCGAAGGTTGGATAGTAATGTTATTCTATGTAGCACGATGCATAGACCATTCAGAATTTTGTGGGCTTATGGGCCTTAAACTATCAATTACCTATTTTCTAGTAAATAATTAATTAAAACGAGCTCACATAATATTGAGTATGGAGTAAAAATTATAATATAATGAAACTAAAACTTGACCTCAACCTTTTTATCACATCACCAAACCTATTGGCTAACTACTTTGTAATTAATTTTCTTTCCAGCTCATACCTAAATAGATACTATCACATAGAGGTGGTTAAATGGAACTGGAATCAGGTTCTAAATCGGAATTGGAATCGTGGTCAATGATTATGGGTACCGTTGACTGGAACCGGTTAATCATGGTAAAAAACTGAAAATTTTAATGGCTTGAACTTTAAGCGGATGTGAGAAAATGTTCTTCTACTAGACCACACCTTGAACTTGGTATGGTTCTTGACTGAAAATCCTCCACAGGATGAGACAGATGTACAAGCGGTTGAGGTTTTGGATGCATGGAAACATGTTAATTTCTTATGTAGAAATTATATCATTAATGGCCTTGTAGATTCGTTGTACAACGTGCATAGCTCTAACAAAACTGTAAAATAATTGTGGGAGTCTTTGGACTATAAGTATAAAACCGAGGATGTGGGCGCCAAACAATTTATCATTGACCATTTCTTGGATTATAAAATAGTGGAGTCAAAAACAGTCATCAGTCAAGTGCAAGAGCTTCAAATAATCATTCATGACATTCATACGAGGGAATGGTTGTAAGTGAAACTTGTCAAGTGGATGCAATTATTATGAACTTGTCACCATTTGGAGAGACTTCAAAAACTATTTGAAACATAAGCGAAAGAAAATGAACTTGTGGTTAGACTTCGGATTGAATAAGACAATAAGAGTTCTAAAAAGAAGATGTTGAATCCTCAGGTGGCAAAGGCTATTGTTGTTGAACGTGGGCAAAGTTCCAAAAACCAAAAAAATATGGATCGGCAGGGAAAAAGGTTAAGTTGAGACTAAATGAGGTGTTTCCAATAAAAAGTTCAAAGAAAAATGCTATAATTGTGGCCGCAACAGTCACAAGGCTTCATACTATACGAAGCTAAAGAAGAATGAAGAAGCTAACATGATTGAAGACATTTCTCAAGAAGTGCCAGATATAAACCTGGTTACAGTGATCTCTAAGGTGAAATTGGTGGGTTCAAACTCTAAACAAAGGTGGATTGACTCGTGCTACACGGCACATGTGTTCTACGGTAAAAAGAAATATTTAGTTCCTTTGAACTAGTCAAGACGGTGAGAAGGTGTACATGGGAAATTTAGCTACCTCTCGCGTCAAAGGGAAAGGGAAAGTGATTTGAAGATGACGTCCCTAAAGGAGCTGACTCTCAACGTGCTTGGGATTCGACTCCATGTGCTTGGCATCGGGTCTGCATCTTCGTGTTCTTTAGTTTTTCCCACAAATAATGCCAAAATGATGCTGCTTTTTCGGGCATATCACTCCAAGTCAAAGTTTCTGATAAAGTCCAATTCTTTTTCTCACAAAGCTAGAAGTCTTTGGTGGTGGAAACTTTCATGCAACACCAGCAAATGTTAGGCAGGCCCTGGGGTTATAAATGAGAGTATTGAATGCGTAGTATGTGAATTAACTTACAAATGAGATGGGGTACCTTTAAATACCTGGGTGGCGGGCCTCATGGGCCGCGTAGGAGAAAATGACGCGTGGGCCAGATTCGGACCTCGTGGCGCAGGTTATTTCATCTATAGCCCAATAATTAATGGGATTAAACAAATCCATAAATTGAATACTACTACTACTAGTACTACTACTAATAATAATAATAGAACATTTTCCCCCCCAACATAAGCCCCTAAGCCCATGTGTTGCGAAAGCATGGAGCAGTGCGGGAGCTAGAATGGTATTGCGTTAGGCTTGTCTTATTATTCCATTTCCACCTTTGCCCATAGGCTTGATATTTTCCCTTTAGCTCCGGAGTTGTGTTTCGTTGGTGGTGAGGTAATTGTAGAGCTTCCGTCGGATTCAAGCCCGAGCGAGGAGGCTTGCGAGGAGGAATCTGAGGGAGAAAGTCCAGACGAGGCCCCTCGGCATAAGTATCAGCATAGTCCTCGACCATGATGCAGAGTTGTCGTTCCGGGAGAGTTGACAGGGTTACTTCTCAGTGTCTTCGCATATTGAGGGAACGTTTAGAGCTCTCTTTGGAGTTTTGCATGTTGACTCTAGGACCGGAGGATATACTTACTCATCCTCCCGAAGGCTTTATCACGGTGTATCTATTTGGTCTGACTGTTGGTTTCATCATTCTTCCGGGTTATTTTCTTGCGGCGATTCTTAGATCGATAGGGGTATGTGTTGGTCAGGTGGTTCCTCAGGCTTATGTATGCATACTGGGATATGAACATGCCATGAGGAGGTTGGAGATGCCCGTTACTGGTGATGGGTTTCACTTCCTCTTCTATGCTAAGAGGTCTTGTAGAGATACCTTCTTTCATTTCTTTCACCACCACAGTGTAAGTTCCTCATGGAGATTCATTCTCCAGGGGGGCTTTGGAAGGAGGACTTTTTCTTTGTAAAGGACAATGGATGGGAGATTCCCCATGAGTGAGTTTCTGAGGCTAAGTCAGCGCATGGTACTGCCTCTTCTCGCAAGGAGATGGTGGAGATCTATAGATCAAAGGTGTTGTTTAATAGTCTTTTGGATGCTCGAGAGTTCTTAGGTATTCAATAGCATTTATTTTCTTATCTTGCTCTTTACTTGTATACTTAGTTGTTTTCTGTTTCCTGATTTTGTATCTTGTTTGCTCATTAGGAAAGGAGAGCTACAACATTGTTGAGTGGATAGCTTTCTAGAAGAATGAAAGAGAGAAGGCCAGGGGTTCACCTGCTGGGGGAGTTCGAGCGCTTTGTCCCATGGAGAGGGTGAGCGTGGCTAGTGCCCTCGTAGGCCGAACGATGACCGGCATTCGGGGTCTCGCCCTGAATACCGTGTGGATGTTGTTCCTGCTTCTCGGACTCATCCCGGCTCCTCTAGGGGAAAAAGGCCGAGGGCCGAACCTATGCTTGCGAACAAAGCTACTCCATCGAGTTAGGGGTGGCCACGGTTCTGGAACCGCCGGTCCAATTCTAAAACTGTGAACCATTGCCTTACATTTCCGGTTCCAAAATCAGAATCGGCGGTTCCGGTTTGGAACCCAGTTCATTCACGGTTCCGGTTCCAGTTTTAATCGAAACCGTTTGTTTAACTTTTGATAATTTTTGATTTTTTTAAAATGGATTATCAATTTCAGTAAAAAAGGGGGGGGGGGATTGGACTTAATATTCAATTAAGTTTTGTACTTAATATTAATAATAATATTAAAGTGTATACATATATACTATTTGAATATAGAGGAAATAAATTTCACGTAGTTTGCTTACAACATTTGGTTTAAAATGTGTCTCATGTATTTACGAATATAAAATATTACAATAAACATTTAACTTTCTTCCAGTATATTTTTAACCAAAAAAATAAATATTGTTGGTTTTAATCTTAAAACAACCGGTTCTACCAAGATTCCATCGGCGGTTTCATGGTTTTTGAGACGAAGGAACCGGAACTGGTCTACACGGTTCTGGTTCCGATTTTGGAACCGTTGACCATGGTTCTGGTTCCAGTTTGGAACCCGGTTTCGATTCCATTTGACCACCCCTACATCGAGTTAGTGAAAAACAGAATTGACCAAGTTTGACATATGCCCTACTATGTTGCCTCATGTCGACAACAACTTCAAGTTTTGTGCAAACCCAAATTGTCGGAATGGGTAATACACGAACAAGTTTCTACCGAGAAAGTGTTGGTGAGAGAGTTGAATCGACCCATAATCGAGAGGGTCGTCCCTAAAATTAGTTACCAAAAATTCTCGTGCCGCTACAACCAAACACGCCAAGCCATCGACCAAGTACTCATACAATTAATGCCTTCCGCGAATGATGAAAGGCGTTGAAATATGATCGAGTATGCATTGATAAAAGCTTCAGAAATTGTTAAATCCAAGCCCATAGGCCGTAACGTACTGGATTTTCACTTCAGCATATTGGTACAACACGACCATGTTTTTGACAAGATAAATGTCGATGAAAGTAGTAGCGAATATTATTCTTATTGTTCGTTTCGACTCGCGATTAAATCATTTAAGAGAAAGAACATGATGGATTATGGTGATGAGAGTTGTTGCATCTGCGTTGTGGTGAAACATTATTAAGCACTCAGTGTTCCCATATTTTTCACAGCAATTGCATCACTAAATGGCTGACCACTAGTCATTCTTGCCCCATTTGCCGATTCAAGATGACAACCAATACTTAATTAATTAGATTTGTAAACTAATTTCATCATATTGTACATTATTCGTTTCGAGTCTAGCTTCTGTCAGGTTGATTCTTTAGTTAATGATTTTCATTACAGAATTAATACAGTGATTCGTATCGTATGAAGAAGATAGCTGGTAAAGTGTTTAATAATCTCCTTAAAAAAAAGTGTTTAATGATCAGAGTTTATCGATCAAACATGAAATACCAATAATAGACTTTTCACCTGCTTCTATATAACTCTTTAGTTTGTTATGATCACGTGGAATGGAAAGTTTTGATGTAAAAGGATTTCGTGTGAATATCTATCCATATGTCTTTCCTTAACTAATCTCCTACCATAACCAGGATATATTTTACTTCCACTAAATATATAATATTAACATGAAATTTTAAATATTGTATTGATGATGATTAGTACCGTAAGAAGAGCTAGTCTCCTGTCAGACGGTCTAACGGATCTAAATTTGTTAGACGGATCATGTAAGTAGATTTCCAGTTTCTCTCATGAAATCATTCAATCTCTTTAATGCCCAAAACATTGGGAAATCATAATTCTCACGAAATAGAAAAACATTCATGGATATGGTTTTTGATATACTTACTTTGATCCATATCTTAATCGCTTTCTTAATTGGCCTTGAAAAATCACTTTTTCTTCCTCCTTGCCGTTTCCCGTTCTTTTCTTCTTGATGGCCAGAAGAACACAAATACACATTCCTTACTCTTCTGTTCTATACGCGTTTTCTCTTTTAAAAAGAGAGGGAACGATTATTTCTTTTTATCGATTATTAGGGAGGAAGGGGAGTTATTTTATTAACTCCTACTTTAACTTCCATTAACCCTACTAACCATCAAATAGGGCCTTTAATGTTAAAACTTAAACCATTAAATATGGGCCACATTTAATTCATATGTGCCACTTAATAGATAAAAGGGAAAAGGACACAAATACCCGATTTTGGAGACCCAATACCAGCAAAATGTCCACCCGGCGAGGATGTTTCAAAAATGCCCGATTTGGCCAAATTGTTCCCAAATATACCCAACTCAAACAGATTCCTGGACAAAACTACCCAATCTTGACAAAGATCTGCGTTTCCTCCAAAAAATCACGGTCTTTGATCACAAAGCAGGATCTCCGATCGAAAATACAATCCCGAATACAAACGAAAAACAGAGAAAAAGGCACAGTTCGAGGAAACACAGATCGAAGGGAAAAAAAAAACCCGACTGTTAGAGATCACAATTCAAGATCAATATCGAGGAAGAAGAAGACCAAAACAGGTAAAAAAAAATGAGATTTGTTTATCTTGTTCTGAGAATACCTTATTTAGATATATTTCATGATTTTACAAATTGAGATTTAGGATTCAATGTGTATTGACTGAGATTGACATTGAATTGAACCAGTAATTTTGCATGCATATCCAAAAACCTGGAAGTTGTAAGCTTCAAAATACTTATTTAGTTCGAATTATGATCCAAAATCCTACAAACATTGCTTATCGTGATTATTTAAGAATAAAACGTGTCAATCTGGAAAAAACTGAATGCAGTACATTACGTGATTGTTTCACATATGTTTCTTTCTTGTTTCACGTATGTTTCTTTTATGTTTCACGATTGTTTCGTTCGCCTTGCTTCTTGACATACATAAACATTGTTTCATTCATGTTTCATTTATGTTTCGTTTATGTTTCACTTAGCCGACTATTCATCGAAATCCACAGTTGGATGGAGCAAATCCCGTAGTATACCACAATGGACAATGGGAGAAAATGGAGAGTACAGAACTTTGAGATAACAGAATACTCATTCCACTGACAAAGACATTCAAGACACTAAGGGGGATCTTAGAACAACAAATTCAATACAAGAAAGATATGGAAGATATGCGATTAGATACAAATTGACAGAGACTCTGCCACCATTGAAAATAGAAAGTGATTACAATCTCAAATTCTACCTGGAAGTGAAAAGCAAAGAAACGGACTGGATGAAGTTCCCTTTGTGCATAGATATAGTAAGAAACGAACCGAGTTTGGAAATAACAACACAACAAAATGTAACGAAGGAACCAAAGAAGATGTCTATAGAGAGCTCACCAAGGAAAACATGGACCGAACGCGATTGACTACATCGACTATGCAAACCTCATTAGCGTAAATGTGGTCGGAGAAGAAGACTCAATGGGAATTCAAGAAACTACACATCTTTGAAGAAGAATTCCAAAGGGGGATATCTACAACACCAAGGAGGAATTGATCAAACAACTCATTTGTTTTGCCTTGAAAAATCATTTCCAATATAAGGTGAAGAGGTCGTGCAAACAAATACTATGTAAATCGTATAGATGAAAATTGCAATTGGCATTTGAAAGCATCTTCCACATCGGTACAAAAACATTCATAGTAAGAGAGCACGAAAGAACACACACATGTACGCTCGATAAGAGGATGAGCGACAATAGGCACGCCACGACAAAAATAGTTGGGGACCTTATCAAATCAAAGTACCTCAACAACATCAAAACAGTCTGCACACGCCGGATATAATTAGAGACATGAAAGACGAGCATGGAATAAGTCTCGACTACAAAAAGGCATGGAGATTGAAAGAAAAAGCGCTGGAGGTAATAAGGGGAGGCCGGATGAGTCTTATCGAAACTACCGGCTTACTTGTACATGTTGGAGAAACGAATCCCGGTCGATCATCAAATAGTAAGAAAGGAGGATGACACGTTCCTCTTCTTGTTCATGGCTATAAGTGCATCGATAAAAGGATGGAGGCACTGCAGGCTGTTATTGTTGTTGACGATGCGTTCGCTCAAAGCAAGCTATGGGGAACTTTGTTGTCTGCTGCACACGGGATGCGATGCCAATGGGAGCATTTTCCCATTGGCTTTTTTCTTCATAGTGGATTCTCGAGAACGACGATGGGAGCTGGTTGTGGTTTTTCACAAAGATAAGACAAACCTTTGGACTCAGGGAAGGGATGTGCATAGTCTCAGACAGACACATGAGTATCGAGACAGCAATAAAGGAGGTACACAATGTAAAATTTTTCTTTATATGATGTTTCATGTTTGTTTCATATATGTTTCTTTCATGTTTCACATGTAGTTTCAAAAATTTCTCACAAGTATATTATTTTAACGATCAGGTATATCCTGAGGTCTCTCACGGGCTGTGCACGTATCATCTACTGAACAATTTGAAGGCAAACTTCAAAAGGAAAAACAGCGAAATACGAGATCCGTTCATAGCAGCAGCAAAAGCATACACGAATGAAGAGTTCCAAAAGCAAATGTCTGCACTTGACAGCATAAACAGCAGAATTAGACTCTATTTGTCAAACATCGGCTACGAGAAATGGACACGACTCCACTGTCAGAGCAAACGATACTTTGTCATGACCTCAAACATAGCAGAATCACTGAATGCAGCGACAGTGGCCGGGAGAGACCTACCAGTAACAGCTTTGCTCGAATACTTGAGATCTTTAGTTCAAGATTGGATGTGCAGACATCAGATTGAAGCAAAATCAACATTCACAAGGATGACAAAAAGAGCTGAAGAGTATATGGGGAAAAACTACACCATTTCACTAAATTTAAGGGTAATTTAATGCAAACTTTCATCAGTTGCTACATTGTTTCAAACATGTTTCTTATATGTTTCATTTATGTTTTAATGAAGCGATCAAATGACTTTATCTTCAAAGTCACGTGTTTGAGAAGATATTTGTTGTGGACCTGGAAAAAGGACTTGCACATGCAACAAGTTTCAAATGGATGAAATTCCATGCCCACATGCTTTAAGCGGTAGTAAAAGATTTGAATGCGGTCTGTGCAATCTAATATCGCTCGTCATACTACATGAAGGAAACAATGGAAGCAGCTTATTTGGAAACAGTGTACCCAATCCCACATGAAGGTACCTGGGTCATGCCAGAAGAAATCAACACAATGGTGGTTCTACCGCCGGAGGGCAAGGCAAAATCTGGAAGGCCAAAGAAAAGGAGACACAAGGCAGCTTGGGAGAAAAGCGCCAAGAGCAAATGTGGTAGATGTGGGGATCCTGGTCATAATAGAAAAACATGTAGGAATCAACCAAAAACAAAATAGGACTCATAGTACAATATTACTATTACGAATATACGTGTAATTGATACAACTTCCACATATATAGAATCAAAAGCAAATTGTTTCTATGTTGTTTCAAATATGTTTCTTACAATAAGATGACAAGACAAATATTTGTTTCGAATGTGTTTCAGATATGTTTCTATTGTACAACGAAAACATTTACCAGGTTGAACCATAAGAAACGTAACACAAAATGCAAAATAATTTGAATCCCGAACAAAGCAACATCAATACATTAATCGGAAAACATCTCGTAACTCGTCTGCAGATTGTTCAGAAACATACAACCAAGAAAATCTAATCGATAATCAAAACAGTCAATACTGGTCGAAATCATCCAAGGAAGACTATTATAAATACCAAATACCCCATAATACTAAAAGTACCAAAATTAATACAAATGCATTCGGTGATTATACAATTTATCGGGATTTTTGTAACAACAATTCCTGCGAGTCCTTCGGGAGTGGAGGAAGAATTTCAATGTCGTTGTCGTCCTCGTCGCCGTTTTGTTGCTTCAGCTTCGCGTGGTTGTAGAGCAAATGACTAACCTTTGAGCGTTCATTCTCTACGTCAAACGCCTCAGCATCCATTTTCTTCCCGGCAACAAAATATTCGGCGTAACAGGCAACAAAAAACCCACATCCTTTGCAAAAACAAATGTAAAAAATAGACAATCGGCCATATAAAACAACTAAAACAAAACGACAAGAAAGAACGAACAAATCGGAAATACATAGAAAAAAACGCGTCTTCTTGGTGCCGCAAGAATGTCTTTCACAACGACGACTTTCATAGCGAGATTCGGATCACCGGAATACGCACCCTTGCCAAGTACAACATTGGGATGGACACCATAAAAGGCTACCAGGGGCGGGGAATCTAGGAAGGAGGAGATGTAGGCTTTCACGCTTGAGCAATGACCACTTTCACGAATCATCCGTCTTCAACGAATTGTACAAATATATGGTTCTCTCCTTCACGCTCAACCGTCCCAATACCCAATGCTCCATGTCAATGCAATGTATGGGAGGGAATGTGGTCAACTTCCGACCATGGCCGTCCAAGCTATATCATATCCCATGATATAGTCCACAATTGTCGTATTGACATTGATCATGGAAAGATCAAAATGTTTCTTTTTTCTTTTGTTAACTTGGTAATATTTCTTGTAAATGCTTTGGATGCACCCGATCAAATATCGCACCCGTCGTTGTGAATGTCAAAGACTATGCTCGTATAGGAACTTCTTCCTCGAGATAGTAGAAAAGAACATCAATATCTTTGCAAAGTAAACACAAAAAACAATCAAAAAAAAAAAAAAGAAGGGACAATTCGAAAAACAACATGGAATACAAGAAAAACTTACGGAAGAAGCCAAGTACTCGTCAACATAATACAAAATGTGAAACCATGACTTCAACTTCACTTCACAGACACCAAGTTTCAAGGAAGGCTCAACTTTGTCATCTTCCTCCGAGTATCGATTCGATCCGAAGAAGAGTATCAAATAAACACAAAACCAAAAACAACACAATAATCACAAATTTATAAACATTTATGAAATTGTTTCATATATGTTTCAAAATGGTTTCGAGGATTGTTTGAGATAGCAACTAATTACAAATATGAAAATAATAAAGGTGTATACCCTTGAGAATCAAACCCTTCCGCAAGCGATCGTTCAACCCATCCGACAGGGGCCCTTATCCCTGGACCTTCACCCATATTCTCGTCCAACGGGCACCTTCCCTTAACCAAGGGCTTTGGGACTTTTTTCCCATCATCCACAACGGCATCTTTGTCGCGCGCGACATCTTCCAATCAATCACCACATCTCCGGGTTCACCACCTTGATGAAGCTTTCAAAACACCCCGAACCAAAAAAAACAAGACAAAAGGGAATAAAATAACAAATAACAAAACGAGAATCCAAAACAACAAAAAAAAGAACCTATAATTTAAACACACCTTTCCTAGTGCGGCTTGACTTGCGGTTTTTAATATATTGTCAATTTGAGAAGGGGTGAGGTTGTCAAGTTCCTGAGAACTAAGGAATTTCTGCTCCTCCCCACCGTCCTTGATCGTCTCATCGAACCTTCTCAACCTCGCCACGTTCCTTGATTGATTCATCAAACACATTCTCCCTCTCATTGCCATCCTTCCTTGATTCATCAACTACATTATCGATTGCCTGTTCTAGATTAACCAAACCAATAGCCGCAACACCCTGCTGCAAAGACTAAAATCACCTTCACCGCGTCATCTTTTTTTTTCCGGCTTGGCGATGGGAACATCCACATTCCCGTCATCAACCTCATCATCTCCATGTTTTTCCTCATCTGCATCTTCCTCAGAACCTGAACCTAAGGACATGCCATTAGATTCAGTTTCACTCGTAGACTCCGATTCAACAATCTTCTCACCTTCATCAACAACAGCACGAACCTACATAAAAAACAACAGCCATGTGATGAACGAAAACAAAAATAAACAAAAAAGAAACAACGGGAAAAAATAAGAAAGATAACAAAAAATACTTATAATTAAAAATAACGAAAAAAAGTATGAGGATTGAGAACCTCTAGTTTGCTCTTAATATCGGCAAGTTCAGACAAAACCATAGCAAATTGTTCTTCCAAGAATTTTGAAGTTGAAACCTTAAAAGCCTCAAATTCCTTAGAAAACAACCGCTGATTCCTAGCAATGTCGTCAACGGTCTGTTTCAAGCCACTACCACCCACACCCTCCTTCCTCTTCAACCTTCCAACAACAAAATCATCGTCAACCGGGCTGAATGTGTACTTTGATTTATCATAGAATGTCTGAATGCCCACCGTTTGCACTCATCATCGAGGCCACAAGTTCATCAAACCCAACCGAAATAAAAAAAAAAAAAATAAATCAAGACTCGAAAACATAAAAGAAACAATTCTGAAACATAAATAAAACAAAACAGGAAGAAAATAAATAGTAAAATCATATTGCCTGTTCAGCCGACCGATTGAATATCTTCATGTCAAGGTCTTCGGCACGAACTTTGTTGTCTTTCCCGGACTTTGAACACGTCCAGTTTAAAATCCTCGGGATCTCGCAGTCAACCCGAGCACAAAACTTGCCGTTCACTTGAGGCGAAGACTCATAGAACCATATCCGGAAAGCCAACGGAAATCCTTGAAGTCTATAGAATTTCGTGCGCTTCCCACCAGGATTCTCCTCGCCTTGAAGTTTGTTTTCAAACACGATATTTGCCTCAACTCACGTATCGTCACATCGAACAACTCACTACCCTAAGGATAGGTGTCCAGGACATCCATATCCTTGTCAACCAATTCAAAAAATGACATATCCACAGAACTACCAGTAGAAGTAAAAAGAAAAAAATGGATAAAATAAAGTAAAGCCAATTTCGGTCGTCTAAATCCTCATCCCCCCAAACACGGAGTAAAAAACATTCCTCGATTGATTTGCCTATTAAACTTGTTCCTACTAGCAAAATACTTCTGAAATATAACCGAATTATGAACATCACCAGACAAAGAAGGCTTAACACCAACACAATTCAAACCGGTAACAATAGCAAACTCACCCAACCCAAACCGCAACAACTTCCCACCCACGGAAACAACAATTTCGTCCTTCTTCGAGTGGACGACTTGGCGTTTCAACGAGAGAATGAACAAGGCGATTAAAATCAACTTCTTTCATTTCCGGAAGTATCAAAAACAGTCCTCTTAAATGCCTCCGGTTGGTTGTCGATTAAGGTAGTCTTTATATTCTTAATAACATCAAACGAAAAGCGAGTTTTACTCGAGCATTGAACCGATCGGCGAGGTCAAGAACGTCTTGAAACCCTAGAAACAACAATGAAACAAAACAGAGACATAAAAGAAACACAAAATCAACAATCATTTCAACTTAAAACGCATAAAAAAAATGAAACATAACAGAAACAAATAAGAAACACATAAGAAACAACATCGAAACAAAAACAAGAGTACAAATCAAAATACACAAAACTCATACCTCAACAACATCGGTTTCTTCAAAGGAAACCTTCTTCTTCCCAGCAGCTTTCACACTGGCATTCGATTTCACAACTTTGGAAGGAGATTTAACATCCGAAATCGCTTCTTTCTCAAAAACTTTTTCTACTTTCCTCTTCTTAGAATCCATAGAACCGCAACAACCTTCCAACTTTCCTCTTTTTCGAGGAATCTCTTTGCTATCTTCGAAGAACTTCTCAAAACTCTCTTATGAGGTGAGTTTTTTGGATCGTTTTTAGGGGCCATTAATAACACGAATACTAACGGTTTGAAGACAAACTAACCCTAGGAATAACGTGATGAAGGATAAAGCTCGAACGACGAATGAAACTAAAAGCACTAATGGAGAATGTGGCCACGAACACCTGAAGAATCGGAAGAAAAACGGGCGCGAACTCAAAAACGGATGAAGAAGACGAACCAGTAAGAATTTTGACTTACCTAGGTTAAGAAAGTGGAGGGGGTAAAAACTGGATAGCAGCCTAAACTGGGCGGGTATTTTTGGGAAAAAAAACAGCGGGTCGGGTATATTTGGAATAGGGTGACATTTTTGTCTTGTTTTGAAAAATGTGGGCATTTTGTGTAATTTCCTCTAGATAAAATCCAACATTTCTCCCACTTGGCCCATATGACGGCTTAAGGATTTAATAATAACTTTAAGTGCACATAATATATATTAAATCCACCATAATGTCAAACTGACTTGTCCTTAATTAAGTTGAAACTGATTGGATCATGGCGGTCACACATCATTTATTCGACATGATTCCTTCCATGTATCACAACATCAGTCTAACTTAACATTATCCTTAATGAGGTGAATCGTAAGCCTCAACCATACAGTCTTAAACAAAGACCATCCTGTTATTACAACAAAACAATAATACAAGCAGAAACATAACTATAAATGAGCTCAAAGTGTCATAACATAAAGAGCAAATAATTGTTACGTATATATACACATTCACTACCATTATGCTAACAAGGACTTGTCTATAATACCCATCCTTTCGACATGGCCAGAAAATGTCTTAGGTGGTAATCCCTTAGTTAACGTATCCACTACCATTAGATCAGTGCTAATATGCTCAATGGACACTCTATGCTTTTGGACTTCTTCTTTAACAGCCAAGTACTTTAACTCCATGTGTTTAGCATCTCTGGAGTACTTGTCATTCTTTGAGAAGAAGATAACTGCGAAATTATCACAATAAATTCTCAGCGGCCTGGCTATACTGTCAACAACCCCAAGTCCCGAGATAAAGTTCCGCAACCATAATCCATGAACAGTGGCCTCAAAGCATGCCACAAATTCGGCTTCTATAGTGGATGCAGCAATGACAGACTGCTCTCCACTCCTCCATGATATCGCCCCTCCAGCTAAAAGAAACAAATAACCGAATGTAGACTTTCTCGTGTCAACACACCCGGTATAATCTGAATCAGAATAACCTATTACTTCAAGGTGACTAGACCTTCTGTACGTGAGCATGTGTTCTTTGGTGCCTTGTAAGTACCTAAGAACTTTCTTTGGAGCCTTTCAGTGGTCTATACCGGGATTACTTTGATATCGGCCTAACATTCCAACAGCAAAACTGATATCCGGCCGAGTACAAGTTTGAGTATTCATCAAACTCCCAACCACTGAAGCATAAGGAATTGAATTCATTTCTTTTCGTTCCAAATCATTCTTGGGACATTGCATTTGACTGAATTTGTCCCCTTTCTATATTGGAACTATTCCCGCAGAACATTTTTCCATTCTGAATCTCTCTAAAATCTTATTGATATAAGCTTTCTGAGACAATCCCAACATTCCTTGTGATCTGTCACAGAATATTTCTATTCCTATCACATAGGATGCCTCACCTAAGTCTTTCATTTCAAAGTTCTTAGAGAGAAACTTCTTTACATCACGTAACAATCCAACATCATTAGCAGCAAGTAAAATATCATCAACATATAGGACCAATATAATAAACTTGCTCCCACTGACCTTCATGTAGATACACCGATCAATTGTGTTCTCCGTAAAACCATAAGATGTGATAGTATCATTGAACTTAAGATACCATTGTCGGGATGCTTGTTTCAGTCCATATATTGTTTTCTTTAACTTACACACCAAATTTTCCTTTCCTGTGGTTATAAACCCTTCACGGTTGATCCATATAAACTTCCTCTTCCAAATCACCATTCGAAAAGCGCTTTTAACATCCATTTGGTGAAGCTCTAAATCATAATGAGCTACCAAAGCCATAACAATTCTTAAAGAGTCCTTCTTTGACACCGGAGAGAAGGTCTCTTTATAGTCAATGCCATCTTTCTGAGTATAACCTTTAGCAACGAGTCTGGCCTTATATCTTTCAATGTTTCCATTCGAGTCACGTTTGGTTTTAAAAACCCATTTACAACCAACTCGTTTGGAATTTTCAGGCAACTCAACTAAGTCCCAGACTCTATTGTCATCCATTGATTTAAGCTCTTCTTTCATGGCATTGTACCATTTTTTAGAATTGTTACTTTTCATTGCTTGTCTGAATGAGATCGGGTCCTCATCAATGCTTAAGTCACATTCATGCTCAAGAGTATATACCACATAGTCATCAGAAACAACATGTCTTTTCTGTCTTACAGACCGTCTTAAAGCTATTTCCTCTTGTGGTTCATTAATCTCCTGCTCAACTGTGATCGGTTCATCTATCACATTTTCATTCGGTGGGTTTTGAATATTGACTTGTTGTTCCAGTATATTGTGTGATGATGATACAACAACAGGAACAACAACTTTAGAAGAAACATCGGGTGAAGGAGTTTCAACCCGAATTTCTTGAAGTTCTACCTTTCGTGGTTCTCCACTCCCACTGATTAAACCATTCTTAATGAACCGAGCATTACCTGACTCGACTATTCTCGTACTATGGTTAGGACAGTAAAACCTATACCCCTTAGACTTTTCAGGATAGCCAATGAAATAACCACTGACTGTCCTAGCATCAAGCTTCTTTTCATGTGGATTATATACTCTTACTTCTGTTGGGCAACCCCAAGCATGAAGATGTCTCAAACTGGGTTTCCTACCTATCCATAATTCATAAGGAGTCTTATGAACTGCTTTACTGGGAACCCGATTGAGAAGGTATGCAACAGTCTTTAACGCATGCATCCACAATGATAGGGGTAAGGAGCAATTACTTAACATACTCCTAACCATATCCATCAATGTACGATTTTGTCTCTCAGCTACACCATTTTGCTGAGGTGTACTGGGCATTGTATATTGTGCACAAATACCGTGACTTTCGAGGAATTTTGCAAATGGATCTAGACATTGTCCACTTTCATTGAATTTTCCATAATACTCACCACCTCGGTCCGATCTCACTACTTTTACTTTCTTATCTAACTCGCTTTCCACCTCATTGTGAACACCTCGAGGATGTTCACCGATTGAGACTTTTCATGCAATAGATAAATATAACCGTAACGTGAGTAATCATCTATGAAAGTGATAAAGTACTTTTCACCGCCCCGATTAGGGGCGTCAAATGGACCACAAATATCAGTGTGTATCGACTTAAGAAGTTTGAGTGCTTCTTGTGGCAGATTTCTTAAGTGTGTTTTTGGTTTGCTTTCCTTTAATGCAATCCACACACACATCCCAATCACTAAAATCCAATTGAGGAAGGATTTCATTTTTCACCAACCTCAATAACCTTTTTTTTTGGAAATGTGACCTAATCTTTGATGCCACAAGAAAGCTGAACTTTCATTTGGTGCACTACGTTTAATGCCTACACTACTTTCAACATGGTACAGGGATTCAACAAATTTACTATCAAGATTAAAACGTTAAAGTGAGTCAAACAAAATACCAGAACCATAAAAGTATTTGTTCTTAAACAACGAAAAAGTACCATTAGCAATCTTAAAATTAAAACCTAAAATATCCAGTCTTCCTACAGAAACAAGATTTCTAGCACAATCAGGAACATAGAGGCATCTTTCAAGATGTATGTGACATCTAGTGTCCATGACCAGCCTGTAAATCCCAATTCCTTCTATACGTGCTTTCATCCTGTTCCCCATAAACAAATACTGTTCAGTTCCGTTTATGGGCTGGATCGTACGGAATCCCTGTATAACATGAGACACATGAGTAGTGGCACCATAATCTAACCACCAAGTATTATTAGGCACTTCTATAAGGTTCGATTCAAAACATACAGAAACATAATGTATACCTTTCTTCTCGAACCATGCCTTCATTTTCGGATAATCTTTCTTTAAGTGTCCTGGCTTATTGCAGAAGTAACACTTAATAACCTTTTTATGGATTTGACCCTCGCTAACCTTCATCGGGGCCTTATCCTTTTTCTTGTCCTTCTTACCCGGTTTAGCCTTGCTGCTACTAGCACCATCATAGACTGTGAGATGAACATAGTGATCTTTTATCTTCCTTAATCTCCCTTCCTCCTGCACTAAGATGGCCTTAAGTTCTTTGAAGTTCCATTTATCCTTAATGGTGTTGTAGTTCACCTGGAACTGACCAAATTTAACAAGGAGGGAGTTCATGATGAACTGCACAAGGAACGTCTCACTCACATCCATCCCCATAGTCTTAAGCTTTGCTGCTAGATTGGACATTTCTGTTACATGATCGTGAATTGGCTTGGACCAATCAAACTTCTTCGTAGTCAGTTCACTCATAAGGTTGCCTACAATAGATTTGTCAGCCAAGTCCGACTGGGAATATTCTTTGACTTTCAGCATGAATTCCCTTGCATTCTCAGTCTTCGGCATCGAAGGCTTAATCTTTTCAGCCATGGTCATTCTCATAAGGTTCAAACTCAGCCTGTTAGACCGCTCCCAAGCCTCGTATACTGGACTTGTCGAAACCGAGCTAGTCTCCGTAATGGTTGCGGGCCTTTCGTCGACCAATGTAGCCAAGTCCAAATCCATGACACCCGAGTAAATGGATGCTGCTCGGACCCAAAGATAGTTCAACCCGTTGAACTTCACAACCGTGTTTCCGATCGAAGAGGTTCATAGAAGCTGCAAACATTTATATAATCTCACCTATTAGCGCTTTGAGTTAACTTTAATTGATTCAGAAACCTTTATATAAAGACTTTAACCATGCATTTAAGTTTACCTTTGGGCAAGACTTAAATACATAACAATATAATTGATGCCAAAGAAATATGCTTTAACAGATAATCAGAACATATATTAGCCAAATAAGCATGTTATCTTTGGATATACATTCTATCTAACTAAAATATGAAGATTAATATCTTTAATTTTATAGACTATATGCAATGGTCCACCTTTGGGTGACCTCCTAGCAAAATAATCTATAACCACAATTGTTCAATATACCAATCATGCCATTCTTTAATGGCACCTCTATAATCGTGAACAATTGGACAACACTCAAATAATTAAGTGACTAATTTTCCGTTTAACTTGGCCACTTTGGTGACTAACAAGCTATCTATAACATGAATTTGAAATTCACACATTAATACTTGAAGACACTTTTATCAAGTTATAACATTCTGTATATCGAAACTTCATAAACATATGTACTGTACAATTACATACATATATTTTCATATGAGAAATATACACATAAATTCCCAACACATCATTTATCAGAAACAAACTCCAATTTGGTTGGGCGAACATACACACATGTTTCATAGAAGACCATCATTCAGTATACATATTTATATAATTGAAGCACTAGCTAATCACTTCAGAATTCAGAATGCATACACGATCAGTACACGTGTGAATTTAACATTATAAGTGGGAAATTAAAACAAATGGTATAAGCCCACAAAGGTATCAACATATATATATAAGTTGCCAGATTCCTCCACTAAGTTGGCATATATTATCAAATACATAACACTGTCATATGCAACAAAAATCAAGTGGCATTACACACAAATTAAGTTTGACTGAGTCATCAATATTTTGCTTTGATTACTGCCATTCAACCCTTGATCCATGATGATGACGTCAAAAAACATATAATATCACATGGAATTATGGATACATGAAACTGTTATTGATCCAAATTTCAATCAAAGAATTTTAGCAAGTAATAGATTGAAACCCAAGTCACGCCCGTGAAACATACAGTAGTTATGTGCGCATGAATTGCAGCGGAAATATACCGTAAATTACTCTATCGAATACATCAGACAACTTTAATTGGAAAATTACGAATCCCAAACTAGGGCTCTGATACCACATGTAAGTAGATTTCCAGTTTCTCTCATGAAATCATTCAATCTCTTTAATGCCCAAAACCTTGGGAAATCATAATTCTCACGAAATAGAAAAACATTCATGGATATGGTTTTTGATATACTTACCTTGATCCATATCTTAATCGCTTTCTTAATTGGCCTTGAAAAATCACTTTTTCTTCCTCTTTGCCTTTTCCCGTTCTTTTCTTCTTGATGGCCAGAAGAACACAAATACACGTTCCTTACTCTTCTGTTCTATACGCGTTTTCTCTTTTAAAAATAGAGGGAACGGCTTTAACTTCCATTAACCCTACTAACCATCAAATAGGGCATTTAATGTTAAAACTTAAACCATTAAATATGGGCCACATTTAATTCATATGGGCCACTTAATAGATAAAATCCAACAGATCCCCCATACCCGACCCGAATCTATATATATATAATAGCAGAAGTCCGGAACTTTTATTTTCCCGCTCTTTTTGCTTATTATATTAGGAAACAATTGTAAATATTATAAATGGTAATTATTATAAATTCGTATATCAGGAAAATATTATAAGAAAATCGTTGTAATTATATAAATTAGGAAAATATTCATAAGAAAAGATTGTAAATGGTATTCCTATTTTATAAGTATAAAAATTAGGAAAATAACATAAATGGTATTCCTATATTATATGTATAAAAATTAAGAAAATTTTATTTACCGGTATTCCTACTTTATACCAAAAGTGAGTCTATAGTATCAATTCTATCTATATATAATATATAGATTTTAAAAATTATAAATAGTATTTCACCATAATTGATATTAGTATATGTCAGTTCTTCTTAAATATATATATATATATATATATATATATATATATATATATATATATATATATATATATATAGGGGGAGGATCAAGTGAGACCATGTCTCTAGGTGAGACACAATGGATTAATCTCAACCATTCCCCACTATTAATCAATGGGTATGATTTAATGGATAAAAAATATATTAGAATATTAATTTAACCAATATAAGGGTAGTAGGGTAAAATAACATGACAAGTTAGTTACAAAATAGAATCAAATCTCTTTCTCTCTCATACATCTCCCAATTTTCTCAATCTCACGTCTCTCTCTCTCTCTCTCTCTATCATTCCTCCATTAACGCAAATAAAGAAAACTGTGAAGAACTCGAAAATTACAGAGAAAAAACAAGAAAAATCGGTGCAATATTATAGAGAAATAACGAACAGTGAGTTCGAAAACTAAATATGCAACAAAACTCAACTAAATATGCATTATCTGAAAACTATCTATGCAGCGTAAACAAACTAATATGTAGTACAATATATCCAACTATGCAAGACGTCATAAACTATGCAACTAAATCAACTAACTATGTATTATCTAGAAACTATCTATGCATTGTGGAATAACTAAATATGCAGTACATTATGTAACATCCCATTTTTATAATTTCCAAAAGCAACATCCCATTTTCATAACTAAATATACATTATATTGAACCTATTTATGCGAAGTGTAGTATAACTACATATACGCATGACGTTATATTCAATTATGTCTTGTTTTTCGTAAAATAGTGCCAACAAAATAACTAAATATGCATTATTTGATGTCTAATTATGCTGTAGAACCCTAACTATGCTGTAAAATAAAAATATTTGGAAAGAAAACAGGTTCCTTAAATTCCGCCACAAAATCCGACAGTGTCAATTTCAATCCATAAAATCCGCTGGGACCACTATTTTGAATTACAAAATTACAATCTTACCCTTAAAATCAGCGAAAATTAGGAAATAATTAAAAAAACTGAATTAATCACATCTCTTCATTTTTTAAGATCAATGGGTAAGATGAGTCTACATTGTCTCAGCTAGAGAGGGTGGTCTCATTTGAACCAAATCCTATATATATATATATATATATATATATATATTACAATGATGTGTTGATTCTATACATCATATCTTCATCAAATATATTGTTTATTTATTTTAATGGTGTCGATGCAATTTTGTACAATATAATATTAATTAATCAAGTTTTAAATACTGATGACTATTCAATCTTTCCTAAATTGTTTAATAATAATTAAAATAGACGAATTATGATTTTATGTATCTTTCACCATTGAATTAATAATTGATTTTGTGTTCAGAGATTTTTTTGGCAGCTTATTATTTATGCTAAATCATCTTATATTTATACTACTTAAATTGTATCAGAGAAACACTTTGATATTGTTGATCCTAAATTCGAAGCATAACCACCAAATATGGCTTCATCTTCATGTTGCCTGTATTTCCGCTTTCATCAAGTGTCCCGCCAACATCGACAATATTGAACTCGAATTCTGCAATAAACAAGAGTTTTTATATAAACAATATTGTAGATTTGTACAGGCAATATTTGGTGAGTTTCTTTTTTGATTATTGTTGATAGTTTTGTTGTATTTTTTTAAGTTGTTTTTTCGTATGATTTGTTTATTTTTTTATTATTCCTCATACTAACATACTTTCTGTCAATATATTTTGTGTCAATATACATTTTCTGTTCATATATATAAACTTCTATCCCTGCCAACATTTGTTTTTGTTATTAGTTTTATAGTTTTGATTCGACAATTATTGTTTTGTTTTGATTCGACAACATTTTTTTTTTGGTTATTAGTTTTACAGTTTTGATTCAACAATAAACTTCTATCTACTTATTGTAATGGCTTCTTATATTGTTCAATTAGAAATTCATTACAAATTATAATTACATCAAAAAAAAAATGTCGGCGTCTTCCATGCAAATTAAATCGGTCAATTTAATAGTTTTACACCATTAAATTGTGGCATGCATAATGTGAATGGATACACTTGAACATCAAAATGATCAGCCCTATTACGCGTTTCTATTTTACGGATTGATGGAGCAAATTCATCCATGATAACGAAATTTCAGATGGTGAAGTGTTGATTTTCTCTTATCGTGTCAACCACGTTTTTGATGTGTCAATATTTTCTAATGATGATTCATGTGAGAGAATCGATGTGTACCCGACTATACGTGTTTTTGATATCAGTTCAGGTAATATATTATAGTTTAAATCATATATATATATTATGATATTTCTGTTTAATTATAAATTAATTGATTAATTTATTGATTTAATTAATACGTGTGCAACAGGCATCGATGATTCTAACGATGATGACATTAATGTGGATGCTATTGAGAATCCAACTTCTCGATTGATTCTCTCAAAGTCACATGTAAAGAAACCTCGCTTGGTAAGTATTTACTTATATATATATATATATATATATGTGTGTGTGTGTGTGTGTGTGTGTGTGTGTGTGTATGTGTGTATAAGTTCACGATATCTTATGTTTATTTAGTGGTGAGATTTTTTTGTGAATATTTGTTTTTTATCAACAACCTATACCTATGAAGTTTTGGAACGATTTTATCAAGGGTACACACAAAGAACAAAATGATGCAATTATAAGGCATAATGGAAGACAATATTGTGTCGGATTAAAGCAGGAGAAATCCAGGATTTTCATGCAACATGGTTGCCAAAATTATAATTGTTGTATACAATTAATAAATTGATGATATTTAATCCTATAGATACAATAAGTATTTATTATTTTTCTAATCAGTCTTATAGAAACAACGAACTATTGATTGAAATATTTTAAAATTGAGCCTTGGTAAAATAATTGGCGGTATCTAATTGTGCTTTTACATATTCATAGACAATATCTATTAATATTTTATTAATCGAATTTGACAATACTATGTGAGCGGATATTTGACAAGATGTTTAATAAAAAAAATGAGAAAATCGCACTTTAAGATTAAAGATTTATTAATCTAGAAAATTTATAAAGTATTACTCTTTAATTAAAAATAATAATAATTGGTCAATGGGGCATTTTTTCATTTACAATGGAGTATAATGTATAACTGGACAACAACGTATTAACTTAAGAAAAATAATTGATTGAAAGATTTATAAAACTCAAAATGGTAACAAATATTTATTGCTTGGAAATATTGTATATCTCTTTCATATATTGATTGAAATATTTTTTTTCTTCTGCCAAATTCCATTTATATTTAAATTGATTTGGATCATGGATTTTTTTATGGATGATTTCGAAAATATTTTATTTTTAATAAGATGTTTGATTTTTATATCATGCTTTTGAAGGAATATATGGATTTTTATTTCATTGATTCAAATTGTTGTTGCAATTTTTATTTATTATATTTGTTTTTGAAATATTGGTATTTTCAGAAGTGTGAACAAATACTAATTAAGTTCAATATAGAAAAATGAATTATATTCTATTTGGTCCACTGATTAACGTTGGTGTTAAATTTGATGATAGTTTGCTTAATTAAGAATAATTAATAACTCTAATTACTATCAAATAAAATTAGTATATATGTAATATAACTAAGGCAACTCAATCAGAAAAGAAGAATAAAAAAAGATATAAATAAAGATACAATTTTAGACAAATCAATCCAAATATTCTCCTAATCAATGCATATTTTGGAGTTATCCAAAATTAGCGGTGCTTTGATTTGGTAAGTCAATGGCAAGAATCTTTAGTAACATAAATATTTTATTGGCTAATTATTTTTCGATCATGATTGTAATATTTTTTGAGATTTGAAAATTTAAAAATTCTATAATCAATCCTATAATTGTCCTATACAATCAATAAATTGACTATAATCATTACTATAGGTACGATAATTATTATTATTGTATTTATTCAATCTATAGATACCATCAACTATTGACTGAAAGAATTTTAAAACTAAGCCTTTGGTAAAACAATGAGAGTATTTATTTATATTTTTAATCGAATTTGACTATGTTACACACATCTGATAATTGACAAGAAGTTTAATAAAAATTAATAAAATCGTACCTTATGATTAAAGATTTGTCAATTTAGAAAAATATATTAACTTAAAAAAAGACAATAATTGTCAATGAGAGTTTTTTTTTTATTTTTATTTCCAAGGGTGCACAAGTTTATGATTGGACAACAATATATTATCTTAATTAAGAAAAGCAATAAAATATTTGCAAAACTAAAAATGGTAACAACTATTTGATTGTTTGAAAACTGTACATATCTCTTTCATATCTTGATATGAGATTAATAAAAGTAATCAAATTGACGTTAAATAATTGACATGATCAATCAATACTACAATTGTCCTATAAATTCAATCATATAATTATTTAATTGGTATCTGTAATCAATTAATATTTATTATTTTTTATAGTTTATTAACTATAACTCTAGAAAAAAATCATGAATTGCTGGTACTTTACTTTAGTAAATCAATAAATCAATATTGAAAGATGAATTAATCAATATCTAGCGACCAATGTATGTTTTGGAGTCATCCAAAATTGACGGTGTTTTGCTTTGGTAAGTCAATAGAAATATTTTTTGTACGGAAAATAATATGTTGTTAATTCAATATATGATAATTAATAATTATATTGTCAATCAATGCCATTAAATAAATTGCTATAAAATCAATTATATAATCATTTATATAGGATTAATCGATTGATATTACATTTTAAAATAAACTTCCCAGTTAAAATTTTTCGGATTGTCAAACTTCCCAGTGTATTCTATCATTTCTTTTGATTGATGAGCCATTCACATCAATCCATTGTTGATCAAAATGAGAAAACTCATGGGGTTTACATACATTTATTGAAAATAAATGTCAAAGAATGAATATTGATATCTATTGTACTATTTCTATGCATTGTTTCAGTTATATCATGTTTATGTTTGCAAGTTTTTTAGTGAATTACTATGATTTTGCTGTAAAATTTATATTAATACTACTAGCGTTTATATCAATGACATAATAATTCATTTTAAACTTTATTCACGATTTTTTCTACCATATTATTTTGAATAATATCTCAATTTATATTTTTGATTAACAATGTGAAGTATTCATTTTTTTCAACAGTACAAGTACAATAAATATACATGTCTCACAAATTATATATAATTATTTATAGATAGGTGTGTGAGAACGAAAGGGATATATAAAATAATAATTTAGAGACATGCATAAATTGAGGGATAATTATGAACAAGTTGAATTAGACATTTAAGTTTATAGTTGAAAATATAAAACTGATAGATAAATTTTTGTTTTTAATAACATTATACGAATATTACTATTTAAATATGTAATAAATATCAGTTCATGTTAATAGATATTATAAAATAATAATATTAAAATAAAAATATACGTGCAACGCATGGGGTGAATTACTAGTTTTTAAAATAAATGCTCCAGAGACTTGTCAGAGATTGCCCAGGATTTCAAAACAGATCTTCGCTTCCAGAGCTCAGCTGTGTCCGCGCTTCAGGAGTCGGCGGAGGCTTATTTGGTGGGTCTCTTTCAGGACACGAACATGCATGTGCGCCATTCATGCTAAGAGGGTTACTATTATGACTAAAGATATCAGTTGGCTAGGAGGATTAGGGGTGAAAGGGCTTAGGTCTAATGAGGGTTTGCGATTTAATCTTCTTGTTCCTCAATTGAAATTTTAGATTACAGTAGAAATTATTACAGAATGAAATGTAATGGATCTTGGTATTAAGGATTCTCTACTGGTTTGGAAGGATGTTGAAGTTTTAAACTCTTTTTTAAAAAAAAATGCAACAAAAACTCTGATTCCACTCTTTCATCAACAGCCTGCAAAGCCAGAGTATGAGGGAGAATCTCAACTTTTACGCTTTTTCATAGAATAAAACAACAAATTAGATGTGATGAAAAATAATGAATTTTCTCTCAGTATACGGCTATGAATACATAATAAATTTATAGGAAAATTAATACTTTTCAAGTTAACTGCTAATACTTTTTAGGGTAATACTAATATTTTTCAAGATAAAAACTAATACTTTTTAGGTAACAAGTAATACTTTTATGGAGAAATACTAATACATTTTATAAGAAAAACTAATACTTTGCAGGAGCACTACTAAAAATACTCTCTAGGAAATTACTAATACTTTTTCGAGAAACTATTAATACTTTTCCGAGGGACAACTAATACATTTTGGGAGAGAAAATTTTGATTATATTCAGAAAACTTACTTAAATATCTCTCCAGAGAACTACTAATACTTTTTCGATGAACTACTAATACTTTTTTGGGGGACTACTAATACATTTCAGGAGTATATTCATGAGAAATACTAAAAAACTCTTCAGAGAACTACTAATACATTTCGTAAGAACTGCTAATACTTTTTAGAAGGACGGCTAATACTTTTCAGAAGGACTGTTAATACATTTCGGGAGAAAAAATTAATTATATTCAGGGAAACTACTAAAATACTCTCCAGGGAACTACTTGTTTGATAAATGGTTTTATCATGAATGATTTTGTTTTTATACCAAAACAATGGTTTTAAAGGTTGTCCAAATACTTCTAAATGATTTAAAATGGTTTTAATATTTTCCGGAGTATTTCTTCAAGTTTTATTTTCGACAAAAATTGGACAACACATTTAATGATTTTTTATCAATGGGTTTTTACATCCAAACAAGGTTCCTAAATATTGTCTAAATACTCCCGATTGGTTTAAAATATTTTTACTAAATTTTCGGAGTATTTATTGAGTTTTATTTTCGACAAAAATTGGACAACATTTCTGTCTCGAGGTCAACCGGTCGCCGTAGAGGGCAACCCGTACCTGAAGATGAATTTTGGAACAAAAAATGAGACGGAAGGGAAATTGGCCAGGTCGACCGGTCGACCAGGGCGCGACCGGTGACGTCGACCGGTCGACCCCGTCGACCGGTACCTGGGAGCAACAATTGAAACAGAACAATTGCTCTTTGAAAATCCATGGGGGGGACCGGTTGGGGATGAGGTTGACCGGTCGAGGTCCACGTCGATCGGTCGCCCTGTGTTATTTTGTTGAGTATTTTTCAAACGTCTATTTCTGTGCGACCGGTTGCCCTATGTTTTGACAGCAAAATTCTAACTGTTGTGCAGCAGACAGCTTTTCCCTAATTTGTGGGATTGATTTCTAACATCTATAATCTTGATTTTAATTGCAATTGTTTTGTAGATATCAGATTCCAAGAGGAGCCTATCAAGTATCAATCATCTCCTATAAATAGAGGAAGATTTGAAGCATAACAAATAAGAGAGAACAATACAACACAACAAGAAATACTCAAGCAAACACTTGGTCTTATATTGTCATTATTCTTGTTGTAATTTGCCTAGCTTATCACTTTCACATTCTTGAGATCTAGGCTATTCTTGATTACACTTGCACTCAATTGTATAATTCATTATCGAGTTGTAATCTTGAATTTTTGGGTTATCATTCAACACAAGATATCCTTGTGAGTGCTCTTGTGGTAAGAACATACTTGGGTGATCTAGGTGTTAGGTGTAAGAAGATTGTTGTAATCTTCTTGTTGAGGTGTTAAAGAATTTGGTGTTCTTCAAGGTTGAAGATTGTGGTAATCTTCACAAGGTGCCGTTGGAGATTGTGGTAATCTTCAAGTGAGATTGTGGTAATCTCAAAGGTGGCATTGAAGAAGAGTGTGGTGCTCTTCAAGGTGTTGTAAGTTGAAGTTGTATTAATTTTGGTAATTAATAAAATCTTTTTTTCTTTTTGAAATCCATCCCGGATATACTGGGGTGGTAGAGGATTAGGACCTAGGTGGGTTGAACCTCTATAAATCGACGTGTGTTGTTTACATTCCGCACCTTTATTATTGTCTTTGAGCATTCGGTTTGAAAAAGAGGGTAAAATCGAAAAGATGGAGATAATCTATTCACCCCCCTCTAGATTATCGTAGCCGCTTGGACTTACAAGTGGTATCAAAGCCAAACTCTTTGGCATGCTCGTTTCACATCGCGAGTGAAGAGGAACGATCGTCGGCTACGAATGAAGCTCATCTTACCGGCACCTCCACCACCAAGCCACCATTATTTGATTCCAAAAATTTTATATTTTGGAAAGAAAGAATGGAATGTTATCTACAAGGTTGCGGGTTCGATATTTGGAACATCGTCATAAATGGAGAATCCATTTTGATGATAGACACACCATACACCTCCAAAGCCTTCAAAGAGCTCAATGATGAAGAGAAGAAAATCATCTCCTTAAATGGTAAAGCTCTCAATATTCTATATTGTTCACTTACCAACTTAGAATTTAATCTTATTGTAGGAATTCGATCGGCTCATAAAGTATGGCAAAAATTAGAAGCCATTCATGAAGTATATGCAAATGATAGGAGCAACTCAAAAGCATCTACTTCTCAAAGGGATACAATGTCAAATCTAAGGAACAATCCTCTTACAACTTCCAACTATGAAGAAGTTGAACATTGTCTTATGGGCATCGAAGAAGATAACGACGTATGTCTTAAACCCTCTACTTCCTATGATATTGTTATACATAATGATTATAGTGATTTGCAAAATGATTTTGATGATCTTCAAAATGAATTCCAAAGCTTGCTTGTTAAATACAAAAATTTGAAAAAGGAATTCAATGCTTTGAAAAATGAAAAGGATAGTTTATCTACTTCCTATGAATCACTATCATGTGCTCACAGCACCACTCTTGATAAGATTAGAATCCTTGAAAAAGAAAATAGTACTCTTGTTGAGGATATTAATTGCATGAAAAGGGATTTATCAAAGTCCAACTTGAGTACCGATAAAATGACCAATATTGTTGATAGTTGTGATAAATTGAAACAAAGACTTGATCATAAGCCTAGTATTGTTAATTATGTGAAAAGAAATCAAGTGTCTATGTATGTTGGTCATTATGCTCCTAAAATTGTTACTTGTTTTTCTTGCGGTAAAAAGGGTCATACGGTAAATACTTGTCGGGCTAAAAATAGCTCTAATTATTTTTGGAGACCTAAAGGTCTCAAGACTAATCCCAAAGGACCCAAGCACTTAAGAGTACCGCAAAATAATGTTATATTAGGTACCCGGCGAAATAATAATCGAAGAAAATTCATACCTCCAAGGAGACATCAAATGACCATCTCGTTTAATCAAAGGAGAAGACATCACCACAATGAATTTCCAAGAGAAAGGAATTATCAACAATGGGAAAGACATAATCTTTGGAAATGGAACAATCGGAGAAGCTATCATCAACAAGATGATTTTCAAAGGGGAAGATATCATCAACAATGGGAACGACACAACCCATGAAAATGGCGAAATTGGTAAACCGTATCTCCCTATTTAAATATGCATTTTATCTTTTTATGCATGTTTTTATTTGTGTCTAAATTGCAAAACGAGTTTTCATAATTTTAAAATTAAGGTCTTCAATATATATATTTGTGATTTTAAATATTTTTGAAAAGAAGACCTTGTATGATGTTTTTAAAACTCTTGAGTATTTGCTTAGACTAAATTGTTTTATAATCTCTTATGGGCTTTTATGGCAAGAGCTTACTTGTGATATTTTTTATTGTTTTAGCCTACACTTGTATCATGTTCGTTTTGTGCTATACTTGTTTAAGATATGTATAGGATATATATTTCCTCATCCTCTTCAAGAGACGATTGAACTATCGAGGTATGCTCATCATTGGTATTCATCCTATAGACTTGATATATTTTTGTCATATGCCTATGTGCTTGTCTTTCAAGTTATTTCAAAGTATTTCACATAAGTGCCATTAAGAGGATTTTTCGATTTTTGAAAGGTACGATTCTATAAAGCTTGTTTTAGCCAAGATTTGTAAAGGATTATATTTGTTTTGATAAAACATTTGATCTTTCTCAAATTATGCATTTAGTTGCTCATATTCATTCTTGTCAAAACTCTTGCTCAAATGTTTTTTTTAAATGAGGTCTCAACCATAGGCTCTCGGATTTTCAAATTTCAAAAGAGACCTTATGTAGCTTTCTTAATCTTATTTGAACTTGAATGATTCATTAGACTCTTGATGATGCATAGTATGTGGTGCTTAATATAGTGTCTCTATTATTTAATATTATTATGTTTGTATGCAAGACATCGTGTTAAGATTTTGCAAGAATTTTTTTGCTATTCTTGGAACAGATAAATGACCAAGGCAAGGTTAGTAACTCAATGGTATTGTCAAGAATAAGATATTGATTTTGATGAAACATTTGCACTCATAGTACATGTAGAAGTTATTTGCACTTTACTTGCCCATTCTTGTTTTGAGAAAATTTCAAACTTTACCAAATGGATGTTAAATCCAATTTTCTAAATGGTTTTATTCAAATAGAAGTCTATCGGAGTTTAAAATTTTTAGGCCAAATGATTTTTATAAAAGGCCTTATACGGTTGATACAAGTACCCCGTATATGGTTTGATAGACTTAGCTATTTTTGCAAAATGATTTTACAAAAGGTAAAGTTGATACTACACTCCTTGTTTATTTGTGCAAATTTATGTTGATAATATTTTTTGGTGCTACTAATGAATATTTGTGCAAGATATTTTTCAAGTCAATGCAAGGTGAACCTAAGATGATCATGATGAGGGGAGCTCAATTTCTTCATTGGAATTCAAGTTCAACAATGCCAAGAAGGTGGTTATATTCCACACTCAAAGTATACAAAAAGAAGAAGTGAGACATTGAAGAAGAAAGAACCATCTCAACCACTATGACTACCATGTAAAGATTGACAAAGGTTGAGGAAGGCATGTCGGTTGATAAATAAATTCGAGGTATGTTCATTCATTTTTATTACACCCATAGACTCAAAATTTTCTATGCCTTATGTCTATATCCTCGAGCTCAAAACAATTCCAACGAATCTCATTAAAAGTGCCGTTAAAAGAAATTTTCAAATATTTGAAAGGCACTTTCTCTTATGACTTGTTATATCCAAAGTCTTAAAACGTTCTTATTTACGGGATAACAAGTCCAGTGATTATATTTTTTCAAAATATGGTTCGTCATAATCGAACTAAACATATTAAGATTCGATATTTTTTTGTAAGGGATTGCATGTTTTTAACAAAAACTTGAGATGTGTTTAATTACGTCTCAAGGATAACTCGCGGACTTTTTAAATCATTCACCGCCGAGTATTTCACTCCATTTCGAGCTCGATTATGACATACTGTATATTGAATGAGGTGTACGTTTGCATTTTGCACGTTTTTTTAACTTAGAGACGAAAAATTGGATTTTTGGATCAAATTTCGGAATTTCAAAACAGAACGATAACAGTGGGCTGCCAGGGTCTGGGCCGACCGATCGCCCACTAGCTCGACCGGTCGCCCATACCCTGGACCGGTCGCCCTAAGAGGTTTTTTAGTTAAAATCAGTTCTGCTTCCTGACTTTTGCCATTTTGGTGTTTTTCTTCCCCATTTCGACCCCTTTGACACTTTCATACACAATTCACTTCAAATGTATTTTGCTACATAAAATTCATATTTTGGGGATTATCTAGCTCCATTATCATCATCATTTCTCGTCTTCAGCGATTAAATAGTAAGAATTCCACTTCCTTATCTCAATTGGATTGAACCCTTGAGAACTTGGCCTATATGTATATTTCTCGATGCAATTCTTATATATTTGTGTTGAGCATGATAAATGTTGATGGATGATATTTGTAAAATTGCTTTTGGTGATGAAAAACTTGGCTTGATTACATTTACAAGGGCTATATATATCTTTTTCAATCTTTGACGGCCGCCAAGTGTTCGATAAAATGTTTAAATGAAAAACTCATCACCTACATGATTCTCTCGATTTCAAAAGTCTTATATATTTGTAGAGATCATATTTTGAAAAATCAAATGAGTTTTCATAAGCTTCTACAAGTCGTATGATCGACTTTTCCCTCTCATTTGGCCTATAAGCTTCATTGTTCAAATAGCTCGATACATCGGTTTAGTTGCGCACTTCGATATGATTATATGATGTTTTTATCGTGCTAACATTCTTTTTGATGATTCCAAAGGGGGAGAAACAGGTTATAAGCTCATTAGCTCATAAAAGCTAAGTTAAGCTAAACAAAAGAAGCTATAAGCTATGACTTCTTAAAGTCATAAGTTGTGCATTATACTTAGTTCAATTATTGTATGATGGACTCATATACTTGTCTAATGATGTTTTGTTGACAGGGGGAGCATATAAGCTCTTGAACTTAAGATCAATATGTAAAAGCTAAGCTTTTAGCTTGTGGTTGATTGCTTTTACATTATTCTTGTTGTGCATTTTGATAGGGGGAGCTTTTGCTATATGTGTTCGAATATCTTTACTCCCATCCTCGTGATTATATTGCTTGGAATGTTGTCGCTCACAACGGATAGTTCCTTTTAACCGGTAAAATTGTTTTGTTTTCAAAATCGACCTCGTTAAAATTGTTTTGGTTTGTAATCATCAAAAAGGGGGAGATTGTTTGATAAATGGTTTTATCATGATTTTGATGATTTTATTTTTATACCAAAATAATGGTTTTAAAGGTTGTCCAAATACTCCTAAATGATTTAAAATGGTTTGAATATTTTCCGGAGTATTTCTTCAAGTTTTATTATCGACAAAAATTGGACAACACATTTAATGATTTTGTATCAATGGGTTTTTACATCCAAACAAGGTTCCTAAATGTTGTCTAAATACTCCCGATTGGTTTAAAATATTTTTACTAAATTTTCGGAGTATTTATTGAGTTTTATTTTCGACAAAAATTGGACAACATTTCTGTTTCGAGGTCAACCGGTCGCCGTATAGGGCAACCCGTACCTGAAGATGAATTTTGGAACAAAAAATGAGACGGAAGGGAAATTGGCCAGGTCGACCGGTCGACCCCCCGTCGACCGGTACCTGGGAGCAAAAATTAAAACAGAACAATTGCTCTTTGAAAATCCATGGGGGGGACCGGTTGGGGATGAGGTTGATCGGTCGAGGTCCACGTCGACCGGTCGCCCTGTGTTATTTTGCTGAGTATTTTTCAAACGTCTATTTCTGTGCGACCGGTCGTCCTATGTTTTGATAGCAAAATTCTAACCGTTGTGCAGCAGACAGCTTTTCCCTAATTTGTGGGATTGATTTCTAACAACTATAATCTTGATTTTAATTGCAATTTTTTTGTAGATATCAGATTCCAAGAGGAGCCTATCAAGTATCAATCATCTCCTATAAATAGAGGAAGATTTGAAGCACAACAAATAAGAGAGAACAATACAACACAACAAGAAATACTCAAGCAAACACTTGGTCTTATATTGTCATTATTCTTGTTGTAATTTGTCTAGCTTATCCCTTTCACATTCTTGAGGTCTAGGCTATTCTTGATTACACTTGCACTCAATTGTATAATTCATTATCGAGTTGTAATCTTGAATTTTTAGGTTATCATTCAACACAAGATATCCTTGTGAGTGTTCTTGTGGTAAGAACACACTTGGGTGATCTAGGTGTTAGGTGTAAGAAGATTGTGGTAATCTTCTTGTTGAAGTGTTGAAGAATTTGGTGTTCTTCAAGGTTGAAGATTGTGGTAATCTTCACAAGGTGCCGTTGGAGAAGAGTAGTGTTGAAGAAGAGTGTGGTGCTCTTCAAGGTGTTGTAAGTTGAAGTTGTATTAATTTTGGTAATTAATAAAATCTTTTTTTCTTTTTGAAATCCATCCCGGATATACTGGGGTGGTAGAGGATTAGACCCTAGGTGGGTTGAACCTCTATAAATCGACGTGTGTTGTTTACATTCCGCACCTTTATTATTGTCTTTGAGCATTCGGTTTGAAAAAGAGGGTAAAATCGAAAAGATGGAGATAATCTATTCACCCCCATCTAGATTATCGTAGCCGCTTGGACTTACACTACTAATACTTTTTCGATGAACTACTAATACTTTTTTGAGGGACTCCTAATACATTTCGGGAGTATATTTAGCAGAATTATTAAAATACTCTTCAGGGAACTACTAATATATTTCAGAAGAACTGTTAATACCGGTGGTCCCTGAAAACTACTAAAACACCAATACTAATATAATATTACGGAAATGCCACCGGGTCTGCGGGTCATATCTGTCTAACAGGTCAGACCCGTTAGACGGTCTGACATGAGTTTTTGTGCCGTAAGAATGATTGTTCTGATCCATACTATAAGCCTAAAACCTTTACTCTATTTGAATTAGAACTATGCGATAATTACAAAAGATCCCCCCTGAGATTTGGTCTAATTACAAAACAATCCAGAGATGTTTTAAAATTACAAAAAAAAAAAAACCTCAAGTTTGATTTTGTCTTAAATTTAAGTAGGTAACTGTAATGTTTTCGGAAATATCAGGGGTTATTTGAAATATTTTTTGCTTATGAAGTGGGAAGATGTAAGATGAATCAAACCTCAAGGGGTTTTTTGCAATTTTCAAAAACTTTTGGATTTTTTTGTTATTAGCCTAAACCTCAGTGAGGTTTTTGTAATTATCCCTTAGAACTATTTACAATTGGGTATGTAATTGGTGATTGGACCCGAAAGATATTTTATGACGCAATTCTATTCCGTCTTATCCTATTCCGTAAGACGGATCCCCCAGCTCAACGTGCGCCCCGCCCACGCCCAGCCCGCACCTCTTATTTAAAAAAAAATGCTCCACAGCGGAATTGAACCCACAACCTTAATAGACTTAAGGTGGTATTCTACCACTACACCACTTGTACTTATTGTGTAATTTTAGTATAACAATTTATATAAACCCATTCATAAATACGCCTGGTAATTAAAAAAAATTAAAAACGCCTATTAATGTAAAGGCTAAGAATCGAACCCAAGTCTATTAAAAAAACATGATACATTATCTCAATAAATGGATACTTATAAAAGTATTACTTTAACTACATCATATTTATTTTTTATTTTTCCTCTTTTTTGTTCCTAGTTTGTAAATCGTATTAAGAAATATGTTACTTTATCTCAACAAACGGATATTTTTACTTATAAAAGTGTTACTTTAACTATATCATATTTATTTTTATTTTTCCTTCTTTCCTTCATTTCTAATTTGTGACTATATTAAAAAACATGCATGATACTTTATCTCAAAAAATAGATACTAAAACGTATAAAAGTGTTACTTTAACTCTCTTTTATATATATATATATATATATATATATATATATATATATATAGGGAGAGGGTTATATGAGACCACATCATAGGGTAAGTCAATAGGGACCAATCCTAACCACATATCTAGATTTTTCAATGGTTGTGATTTTAGAGCTAAAAATTCAGATTAAATGTTGGTCATTAGAGAAAGGGGTAAATTAGTCATCCTACAAAATTACCCAATATTCATGGGATTCTGTTCACATTATGATCACACAATCTATCCAAATCTCACATCAAATTGAACGTGAACAAATCTCATCTTCCTTCTTCTTCGAACGCCATTCATGAAATAACAAGAACCAGTCACCCTCGCTTGGATAGAACACAAGCAATCCTTCCAAATCTCGTAGCAATTCAATGTGAACAATCATCCTCCTTCTTCTTCAACTCACTACTGTGAGAAATCCTTCCTCATTCTTCTTCAATGTACCACTGTGTGAAAAAAGTTGCAGATAATTCGCCATAGTTGCTAGAGCTCGACTACAGTTCGAAAGTTGCTTATGAAGATATAATTTGTTGCTTGTATAGATATGTCATGGTGCTTTTTGATATGGTTAACTACATAAGCAAGTCATAAGCAACAAATCCATACTACATAAGCGACAAGCCTATACTACATAAGCAACGAATATACACTACGTATGCATCACATATATATTAACTTCATAAGCAAGCCATAAGCAACAAACACATACTACATAAACAACAAGCCTATAATACATAAACAATGAATATACACTTCGTATGCACCAAAGATACATTAACTATATAAGCAAGTCGTAAGCAACAAACCCATACTACAAAAGCAACAAGCCCATACTACATACGCAACGAATATACACTACATATGCAAAACAAATACATTAACTACATAAGCAAGTAATAAGCAACAACTCTGTGCTACATAAGCAACAAATATACACTACATATACAACACATATATGATTAAACTACACATGCAATATGGTTATACTACACATGCAATATGATTATATTACATAAGCAGTTAACAACAGAATACGCTGGAGAGAGAAAAAAACGTGAATATGAGAGATATGAGTTATTCAAAAATTGAAAGCATGTGCCGCGTGAAAGGGGGAAGAAATTGAACGTGATGTGATTCATCAAATCTCAATAACTGATTCTATATTGTAAAATGACCATCATACCCTTCTTAGTTGTTGAAACAAAAAACATAAATATAAAACCCCCCTAAAAATCTAGACCACCCACAATTGTTGATCTATGGTTAGAATGTGTCCCCATTGATTCACCCCAAGTAAGAGGACCCATTTGATCCATATCCTATATATATATATATATATATATATATATTGTAATATATTCATAACTTGTGACTATATTAAAAAATATGTTACTTTATCTCAAAAAACAAATACTTTTTTTTATAAAAGTATTACTTTAACTCTACCATATTTATTATTCATCTTTCTTTGTATTTATTATTGAAAAATGTAATACTTCATTTAAAAAATAGATATTTTTACTCTTAAAACATGATATTTTGTCTCAAAAAATATATATTTTTACTCATAAAGGTATTACTTTAACTCTGATATATTTATTTGTCCTTCAATGTAATGTAATCATAATTTGTGGCTATATTAAAAAATACGATACTTTATCTAAATAACCGATATTTTTTCTCATAAAACTGTTACTTTAACCGAAGAAGAAAAACAGAAACTCTGTTATATATATATATATATATATATATATTGTAATATATTCATAATTTGTGACTATATTAAAAAATATGTTACTTTATCTCAAAAAAACAAATAATTTTACTTATAAAAGTATCACTTTAGCTGTATCATACTTATTATTCATCTTTCTTTGTATTTATTATTAAAAAATGCAATACTTTATTTAAAAAATAGATATTTTTACTCTTAAAACATGATATTTTATCTCAAAAAATATATATTTTTACTTATAAAGGTGTTACTTTAACTCTGATATATTTATTTGTCCTTCAATGTAATGTAATCATAATTTGTAGGTATATTAAAAAATATGATACTTTATCTGAAATAACCGATACTTTTTCTCATAAAACTGGTACTTTAACTGAGGAAGAAAAACAAAAAAAAAAAGCATGAGCTCCTGTTGACCGGTGGACCTGGTCAACAGGATCCGTGATCCGCGGGTCAAATAGGATCCGTCTTACGAGTCTCAGATCCGCGGGTCAAATAGGATCCGTCTTACGGATTGAGACCGGTAAGACGGTCCTATATGAGTTTTTGTTTATAGAATAGGGAGGAAACATGACATCTCATCTCGTATTGCCGTGTCGTGATCCTGTCAGTTGGGGTCGTGGCATATTTTATTTATTATTAATTTAACTCTATTTTAAATTATTATATGTGGAATTCTTAACACGGTTTTTATTTCTTCTAGTTTTTAAATAAAACTTTATTTTTAAGAATGAATAAAATATTTGAAAATTAAAGTGTTTTTTTTTTCTTACATTAGATGTTATTTAAAATTTAATTATCACATATAACACTAATTTTCAGTTATTATTACAAATAACTCATTTTCAAGTTTAAGAAATTACTTAAATATTATATACATAATTTTTTTATTTTATTCTCAATTATATCTACTTTATTTGTCCACATAATTGCCAAATCATTGATTTTCTCTCAAATTTGAAAAATATCAAATTTCAAGCCACATAAGCATTTTCTGATAATTACTACAGGAAAATTACTCCATTAATATATATTTACAAAAAGAAAGACAAAGACTAAGGCACGATTGGATATACTTTTATTTTGAAAATTTTCATTTTGCTAGAGAATAGTGGTGAAAAGAAAATTGGAAGAAAAAAGATAAATTTTGAGAGTGTGATTGGATGTGAGATGAAAAAGTAATGATGAAAATTGATTTGATTTAAAAATAGTAAAATAATGATTGGATATGATTGGTAGTTAGAATGTGTGAGTGAGTGAACAGTTAAATTTGTGAGAGAATGTGTAATAAAGATTAGTTTTTTATGAAAAAATGTGTAAATGTGTTTGACAAGAGAAAAATTCAGAAAAAGTGAAAGTGAGAGAATAGTATATTTTCTGAAAATTTTCATAAAGAATCGCATGCTTGGTAAAAAAAAATTCAGCGGATCAAAAATGTAATCTCCCTCACATCCAATCGCGCAGGGTGTGATTGGTTGTGAGAAATTTTTCAAAATTTTCATTTTTGAGAGAGAAGTTTTTTAGAGTATGTGATTGTTTGTGGAATAAATGAGTTTTTTTTTCAAAGAAATTTTTCAAAATTTTCATTTTTGACAGAGAATTTTTTTAGAGTATGTGATTGTTTGTGGAATAAATGAGTTTTTTTTTCAAAAAGGAAAATCTTTTTTTTTAAATTAACTCATTTTTCTCTTTCATTTTCACACTTCCCAATACCCAAATGAGTTTAAAAAAGCTAATGGTTAATGTAGTTTGTAGTTTCTTAGTTTATTTTCCTTGCTTAATGTCTGTTTCTGCTGTTTTTTTTCTGTATTGGTTGGATGGTTTTGGTCTGTTTTGCTGGGGAGAGTAGGATCTTAGGATCAGTGCTCTTGTCTTTTGCTGGATGTGTTGGTTGATCTCTAGGGAATGATTTTTCAATGGGGATGGTTTCGATCCAGCTGCTTTTGTGGATTTGCTGCAAGGATGATGGAAAGATGCATTTGGATATTTGAGCTTATTTTCTTCATTGAAGTTGGATATCTGTAATAGCTACTTGCATCTTTGGTTTTTTCATTCTTGAACGGTTTTAGTTTATGTAATTTGTGCTGAGCTTGTTCAGCGTGCTGGGGCTCCCTTTGTTGTGGAGTTCTTTCTGTTTTGAAGTCATGATTTCAAATGGATTTGGATGTAATTAAACTTTGTGGTTGTTTTGATGATATATAAAGAGCTATCGTTTCGATAAAAAAAAATACCCAACTATACTATTTATTTTTCCCTCCTCCTCCTATTCATATAAATAATTTTGGTAATTTCTTTAATTTATCACAATTTTGTTATTTTTCTCTTAATCGCATAAAATGAGATCCATATTGCTTATTTTTGGTTTAATTTTTTATTTTTTATTTTTTATTCAATTTTCTTACATTATGTATTACATTATTATTTCCACAAACAATCAATATCTATAAAAGATTCTCCATCACATCAACACAATTATTATTTTTTCTCTATCCATTATACTTTCACATTCAAAAATAATTTCACCACTATACACTCAGAAAATGAAAATGGACGTAACGAAAGCACAATCAATCACAGCCTACCACTTGCACTACTTTGATTTCGTAAATAATGTTTTGAGAACAAATAAATAACTGTAAAACAATTATCCTCATCAAATAGAATATTGTTAATTTTCTACCATTAATATTCTTGACTCATACAACGTGAATTAATGTGGGTGCGAATTCACACGGGGACTCGAAATTCTCGTAGACTTGTTTAATTCAATGCAAAACGTATATAAACCATTTTGATCGATTCATAAAATTGGAAATATTTTTAAAATCAAATGAATGATCTCTGCGATAAATCATGAGCCAATCCAATTTTAATTATATGGAACAACCGAACAATTACGAATACAATGTATTCTATGTATGGAAACATATATTCCTGAAACATATATTCCTGTGTATACGCGTATAACTAGATCTGAATTCTAGTTCTCCTCGACTTCTTAATCCTAATGCACAAAGGATAGGATTGCACAAAGGATTAACATTTTAAGTAGTACACTATATATATAAGATTCATATTATTTCCAAATTCATATAGGACGTTAAATTCTCTTTCTCTCCCACATAACGAACTTCGTCTGATCATATATTTCATCGATCAGTAAATATTAATTTCTGTCTTTTGCTCGCACAGTTTTAATTTCATGAAATTAATCTTCAACAATAATATGGGCGATTACTATGATTGCGAACAAAGCTACTCCATCGAGTTAGTAAACGCACAATTGACCAATTTTGACAGGCACGTTACTATGTTGCCTCATATCGACATCAACTCAAATTTTTCTGCGACTCTAAATTGTAAATTATACATGATGATGAACAACAAGACTCTTCTACAATTGAGAGAGTGTTGACGAGAGAATTGAATAATCGACCCGTAATCGAGAATATAGTCCCTAAAATTAGTTACCAGCAATTCTTGCGCTACAACGAAACACGCCAAGCCATCGACCAAGTACTCAGACAATTAATGCCTTTGGCGGATGATGAAGAGCGCCGGAATTTCATCGAGTATGCAATGGTAAAAGCTGAGGAAATTGTTAAATCCAAGCCTATAGGCCGCGACGTGCTGGATCTTCACTTCAACGTAACGATACAACACGACCATGTTTTTGACGGGATAAATATTGATGAAAGTAGTAGCGAATCTTATTCTTATTGTATGGTTCGACCGGCGCCGATTAAATCATTGAAGAGAAAAAGAATGGATTCTTCAGGTGATGATGAAAGTTGTTGCATCTGCTTGGAAGATTTGAATAGTTGTGCTGAAGCGTTACTAAGCACTCCGTGTTCACATGTTTTTCACAGCAGTTGCATCACCAAATGGCTGACGACTAGTCATTCTTGCCCCATTTGCCGCTTCGAGATGCCAAGTAGTACTTAATTAATTAGATTTGTAAATTAATTTCGTCATTGTATTCTTAGCTTCAAGTCTAGCTTCTGTCAGATTTTTTATTCTTTAGTTAATGATTTTCATTACAGTGATTCGTAAGAATTAAGGAGATAGCTAGTAAAGTGTTTACTGCATTTTTTAGGTTTTTATGAATGTAATGATCAAAGATTGTGTGTCATACTCATTCATGGAGATATGAAACATTTGTTGAACTCCTCGTCTCTCACTTTTTGTCTCCCGTTTTTATCCTGCATGTTCATCTTTTTTTTTTCTTTATCAAATATCTAGAATCCTATTTCATGGATAATATGTTGTTCGACAGATTTATATTTGTTTAGGCTATGTTTTTTCATGAAATAAAACAAAAAAAATTTAGAAAAAATCTATTGACGGATAATTTAGTCATGTAAAAATTATTAAATCCCATTCCTACCACTAATTCTAATTACCAAACATCCAAACTAAAATTAATCAAAGAATGATTATTCTCTTCGCTTTTCAAGTATACTACATTATATTATACTACATCGATATTAAAACTAATCAAAGAATGATGAAAACATCAAATTTCAAGCCACAGGCTTATTTAACGGTTTGTGGGCCTACAATTAATTTATTTTTATTTTGAATTTTCAATAATTTTCTTCAAATATTAAATAAATATATAATTTTCGGATAACTAGAATATGAAATAATATTGAATCAAAATCTAATTAAATAATAAAACTTACAACACATATTTAAAAAACAGAAAAAGAAATTACACATTAAAAAACTGAAATAAGAAGTAATGATAAAGGTTGTTCTTGATGCTCTACCAGTTTATGTAATGTCTTGTTTTAAGCTCCCAGCTGGTATTTGTCATGACATTAGCCAGATTGCAGCCTCCATTTGGTGGGGTTCTCGATCGGGATAGAAGTGAATAATGCATTCATTGGAAAGCTTGGAAGGAGATCACTTTTACTAAATCATTGGGTGGGATTGGTTTCCACGATATCCTGATTTTTAATGATGCTCTTTTAGCTAAGCAATTGTGGAGAATTATTACTAATCCAAACCTCCTGGTTAGCAAAGTCCTAAAAACAAAATATTTTCCTAGGTCTTGTCTCTTTGAAGCTGAGGTGGGAGTTGGAGCGTCGTGGCTGTGGAAATGTTGGTTAGGTGCATGCTAGATATGTGCTCGAGAAAGGATTTGGAGCTCACCTTGGATTCCCTGATTCTTTCAATTTCAAGCCTTTTCTTGTGAGTCTATTGCGGATGGACCCTTTTGGGTAAGTGAATTGATAGAGCCTGAGGATTTTCATGAAACACAGAACTGGTTAGAAAAGTTTTTCAGGATAGTAATGCTTTTAATATTTATAAAATCTCTTTATCACCTGAACGGGGTAGGGATAAACTTGTGTGGCATCTTGACAAAAAAGAGATCTTTTCAATTCGTTCTGCTTATGATGCTCTTATTAAAGATAAGTGGGCTTCAGGGCTTAAATGGTCTGTGATTTGGAGAAGAAGCTGGAATATTAAAGTCAAGGGAAAGATTAAGTTTTTTTCTCAAGAAATGTCATTCACAAGTTGTTCCAACTAAATCAAACTTATTCAGAAGAGGTGTGGTCATTGATAGGGGTGTTCATCCGTTAATTGAATTATCGAAAACCGAATTAACCGAATTAGTTAATTGGTAAAACCTTTAGCCGAACCAAAATTATAGTTACCGAATTAACCGAACCGAATTTATTTCGGTTAATTCGGTGGATTAACCGAATTAACCAAAATTTCTTTGAAATAAAATATGTATGTAGTATATATAATTATATGATATAAATAAATAAATATAATTAACCAAAAGTTCTTTAAAATAAAAAATATATGTTGTATATATAATACATGGTATAAATAAATATATATATATATGATATATATGATATATAAATATAATTATATATAAAATATATGTTTAATATAATATTTCGGTTAATTCGGTTAATTTAGAATTTTCGAACCGAATTAACCGATAAAGAAATTCTTTAAAAAACCTTTAACCACTCATCGAACCGAAATAATTCGGTTACCGAACGAATTGAATTAACCGAATTGATTCGGTTAATGGTTAACCCAAAAAAAAATCAGTTAATGGAACACCCCTAGCCATTGATACAATTTGTCAACTTTGTAGGGATGGTACTGAAACTCTTGAACACTTGCTTTTTTTCTGTGATAGAGCTACACTTGTCTGGAAGTTGGCTCCTATTGCTTGGGATTTCTCCTGGTCTGATACAAGCACTTTTGCAGAGACTGGTGAATTCATGTATGCAGCTGCGGAAAAAACTCTGTCAGAAGATCGGGTTCGGGTTCGGGTTCGTGTTCAAGTTACTATCTATATCATTTAGTGGTTGTGGAAGACTAGGAACTTTGGATCTTTCAAAAGGAATGGAAATCAGAATTTGCAACAATGGAGATGGCTAAGTCTGAATGGGGCGAATTTAAATCTTGTATTGGTTAATTGTGTGGAGTACAAAGTTTGTCGGCTATCTTGGGGATGGTGTTCCTGGTGTTTTTATGAATTTTTTATGTTGTGTCCATGAAGCCCTTGTCATTTGGCCATTGTTGTATCTCATTTGCTTATTGAGTTTAATATAAATCTTTTGTTTCTGTTAAAAAAAAAAATGAAATAAGAAACATCATGTCATTATTCGAATATATATGAATCAATTCGAATATTCGTATTTAAAATTCTATATATCTTTATTGTTTGGTTACTTAGAAATTATATGTTTGGAATAAGAGATATTTCTTAGTAGGAAGTAAATTTGTTTTTTAATTCTTTTCAATTTTGGCATAGTGCAAAATAACCCACCCTTATTTATACTAAAACAACTCTCTAATCAATGACTAAGATTTATTTGATCTAACTATATTTCATTAACTAGAATAATCTAACAAAATATATAATACCCTAAAATTTCGTGCAACTTTTCATCTCCAAATAAGTTCACTACAATATTATATATAAAGGATAATTTAAATAAGGGTTGATCCTATTAGAAAATATGCTAGAATAATTTTTAAACGTTATTGCAATTGTGCCTAATGTGGTCTGCAAATTTTCAGTGGATGTTGGTCAAATCAGCACCTGTTATAAATCAATGTTCACAAAAACTTATATGAGACCGTCTCACGGATCTAGATCCGTGAGACGGAGCCCCAAACCCACTACCCCAGTCTCCTACCTGCAACCCGCTAAACTTAAAATTACCCAACCCTAGAATTACCAAATTACGTCCTTTCTTCTCTCTATTCTCTTTGTTCTCTCTTATCTCTCTTCTTGCGATTTCCCCCCTTTTTTCTCGTTTTTCTTTGCAATTTTCAGGCGTTTCTTTCCCTTGTTTTCACAGTAGTTCGAAGCTTGGCCTCTATTCGACCAAAAATCAGGTATTTCTTTAGTTTTATGCAGTTTATTCTTTCGTTTTTTTGGTTTTCTTCGATTTTAGTTATTTTCGAAAGTTTTTTTTATGAGTTTTTCTTTAAAATGTATGTTAGGGTTTACATTTGAGCATGTATTTTGTTAAGGTTTTAATTTGAGCATGTATTTTTTATCCAAAAATGTATGTTAGGGTTTAAATTTGAGCATGTATTTTGTTAGTGTTTTGATTTCAGCTTGTATTTTAGAGTTCTGTAGTTATCACTACAAGAAATCTGCCAAATAGCGACGAATATTAGCGACGGATTAGGTTAAATAAGCTAATAGCAAACAGTTAACGACGGATTAGCAAAATAATAAACCAAGAAAATAAATAAATAGTTCAAATAAAAATTAGCGACGAATATTAGCGACGGAAAAAAGTCGTCGCTAATAACGACGGATCAACGACGGAATAGCAACAAAATTAAACCAAAAAAATATTTTATTAATTACATAGCGACGGATTTTAATTAAAATTAAGCTAATAAATGATTAAATTTGAAAATTTGGGAATTTGTTTTTTGCGGCGGATAGATTCCGTTGCTAAATATCTAAAAAAATATCAATTTAGCGACGGATTTTAAGTCCGTCGCTATGTTGTTAAAGTCTTAGCATTTTAGCGACGGATGTAATCCGTAGCCAAAGTTTTTCCCAATTTTTTAAATTTTATTTTCCTTTTTAGCAACGGATATAAAATCCGTCGCTATATATTTCATTTATTATTAGGAGCCAGAATAGGTCTTTTTACCCCAATTTCCTTTCTCCAATTCTGCAAAAATTTCCCTGCCCTCGCTGCCGCCTATTCCCACCGCCACCGGACCAACCTGTCCTTACCGCTGCTAGAGACTCGCCCCAACTTCGCTCCCCCAGGTAGTACTTCTTATTGTCATTGTTTTGTGGAGATTTGGTTGTTGGAATTTTGGACGAGGGAGACCCGGGGCATTAACTTGCGGGCCAAATTATTAAGATTCATTGTCTAGTTTCATTTACTATTTTTAGGATTCATTTCAATTATCCATGTATTTTTGTTTTGATTTGAAATCTATTCAAATCTGAAGAATTGGATAAACAATTGCCGAGCGTATCAACGCCGGAGTCCCCAAAAGACGCGGATGAATCGAAGGTATTTGCGCTTATCTATGAGATTCGAATTCTAATGTTTCGATTGCGAGTAATGTTTGATCGAGCTACGGAGACTGATAAATGTTGTTTTTTTGGGGTGGCTTATCCTCTAGTTGGATGAATGGGAAACGAGACGATGAAACTGGATTTGAAATTTGACTTTGATGTCAATTCGAATTTGTTTGCCGGTTTCCTTGATTTACGATTTGGTGTTGCAAATACTAAGCATTGTTGAGATTTTGAAGTGGTTTTATTTGTTATTGGGATTTTGATTTGGTTTTACCCTTTTTCTTATGAGAATTGTGAATTTCTTTCATCATCAAATCCTTGCGTGTATATGCAGGATTGATTATAGATATTGAAATGTGTAAATCTTGATTCGCATTGTAGCTGGGGATTGGTGATTAGCTATGTGTTTGTGAATGTGGTTGTTTCTGATTTGGCATAGCTATTACTCATAATTGCGGAATTAGTTGATTCATAAGTGCAGGATTCCCATGAAGCAAAGAATAAGAGAGTAAGGCCAAGGCCGATAAAGACGAAGCAAGTATGGCATGAGAGATTAAGGAACATAAGAATAGGGAAAAAGGGGGCTGAGGGATTCGAGAAGCCTGACAATTCAACAATGGCATATGCAATTTTTGATGAGAATTTATACTTGATGGGTGAGAGAGAATTCTCTCATTCAAAAGTAAGTCTGATTTCATAATTATAGTTTGGTAATTCATCTAGTTTTAATATGCAAAAGAATGCTTGTTATCTATTTTCCCCTACTGCAAAAGGGAGTCACATTTCTTTTGCACTATTGTCCTTTTTTAAACTATATTATTGAAGAGACAAAAAGTAAGTTACTCCACTAAAGGGCATGGTATAGATTATAGAATTAAAATATAATGAAAAGGAAACTGATTTTAACAAAAAACAACTGATTATCTTATTTGTCAGTTTGTATAACCAATCTGAATAATTACTATAATTCAAATTTTTTATCTCTGTCAAAAATTGGAAAAGTTTATATGTCCCTTATGCTTCAGCTGAACTTTGGAGTTTCTCTTCTTCCATTATTAAGAAAGTTTGGTATCTTTCAGGACTCAGAAGAGGGAGTTTCAATTGAAGGTTCAAAGCCAATGAACTCTGAATGGTATGAAAAACTAGTGACTCTGAATGGTCCTTATGATTGTCATCTTTTCTGGTTTCTACTGAAGTTTGTTTTGTTTTGATTCAGTTAATGAATTATTGTATGGCTTCAAAGCTGCTGGATTGGTATCCCTTCTTTTGTCTTCACACAAAGGGTTTTTCACATTTTGTATGAAAATATGTATTTATGGGTGGATGTTCCTTAAAACATGGTTCCACCTGGATAGGATAACTCAACTTCCTACTCTTTCAGATGACTAGAGGCCGAGCTAATAGAGGTGGTAGGGGGCGTGGGCGAGGTGATAGTTCATCGGGCATATGAGTTGTTTTTGTTTAGATTGTCACCAGGCATGTCAATTTTTAGGGAAAATGTTATTTTGTTGAGATATATTTGCTTATCCTTTTTTTTTTTTTGTCGTGTTTGTTTCGTATTATACCTTGACATTGTTTATTTTGTTGATTTGTTTGTTTTGTTTTTCACTTCCTTTCTCTTTGGGGGGGGTATGTTTTGGGGGTGGATGGAGGTGGGGGGTCTGTAATAAAGTTCTTATTATATCACCTTTATGATATATGTCATTTATATGTGACATGCACTCACAGAAGGCTCATCTGGCCTTGCCTCTGGCTATAGATAACTTGAATTTTGAGTATAAGCCAATCAAACACTAGCCGAACAACAAGTCATGTGGTTGGACTTGCATTCCTTCAATAGCTTGAAATATTCTTTTGTTTCTCTTTTGATTTTTCAGTAAGCTAATTGTGAGTGATATTGAATTGAGCTTTTATATGTAATCATATAAGTTACTAGCTTAGCAACGTGAACTTTAGCCTAGATTGATAAATAAGCAAATGAGAAGAGGGTTCAACTTGGTGTTCAAAGAGGATGAGCAGTTTTTAACCAATTTGGTTACTCATTCCATCTGCAGGTTGAACCACATCTATATATGTCCTCTAAACTTCTTCACTTTTTCCTTTTTTGGTTTTAACAGAAGCAACTTTTGAAGTACTCCCCAGACTTAACGAAATCAAGTTTGGTAGTGGCGTTATCGACGAGCTTCTATTTCCAGATTTGCCTCGTGAATGTCGATTCCCTTCAAATGATGATGATGGAGTATGCAAAGGCAGTTCAAGAAAGTATAGATGGATACAACTAGAAGATTAATGCCCTATACGACTTCGAGTGATATTACCAAGATTTTCAAGCATAGTATCTGTAGACAATTGTATTTTATATTATAGATTATATATGGATGTATTGCGGATTTCTATAACTAAAAATGTTTGGCATGGATTTTTTGTAAAACATATATTATATTGGCTATTATTGATAGTTTAAATAGTTTATGTAAATGATTTTTATAAATTGAACGTGAATTGTTATTACGAGGTTTTTAATTATAAAAATAAATAAAAAATAAAAAATATTATAAAAATAGCGAATCTGTCGCTATTTAATCAAATTAGCGACGGAAATATCCGTCGCTAATGTTAAAACAAAAGTTATTTGGCGCAATTTAGCGGCGGATTATTTATTTGCTAAATTTAGCAAACGGTTTGTCCACCGCTAATTAAGCCGCTAATTAAATCGTCCATTTTGTCGCGCAAATTCATGGTCGCGGCGGATTTTTATCATTTTAGCGACGGATTTTTCCGTTGCCATTTAGCGACGGATAGTCTATTAAAGTCGCTAATGAATTAACGACGAGCTAAATAAAGACGGGAAAAATCCGTCGCTAATCCGTTGCTAAACATTTTAGCGACGGATTTTATAGGTTTAGCGACGGAAATTTCCGTCGCTATTTTGCAATTTTCTTGTAGTGTATTATGTGAAGTAATATTTGTGTTTTGATATTTTCTTTGTTTACGTATTTTTACGTGACTAGTATCACTTTTGCCCTTACAAGTATTACTTTTGGTCGAAAAGTATTAGTTGTTGTAAACAAATATTACATGTGTTTTATTGTGATGTTTACATAATTCTGTACTGCTATGAAAAGTATACCTTTTTACATAAAAGTATCACTTTTCACATAAAAAGTATCACTTTTTATATAAAAAATATCATACGTTTTTTTCCAATTTATAAATGATATAACTCATCCATATGTTTTTGCAGTGAAATATATGAAATGAGTATTTTCCTGATGGAGAATAATCATCCCAAGGCTCGAGATGTTCAACGATACAATGTGAAAAATGTCCATTTCTCTTGGGAATCGGAATCAACGTATGTTTATTGTGGTGTTTTCTTGATGCAGTACCACATGGAAAATTTCAGTGGGCATGCACACTTAGTCATTTGAAATAGTGTTGTATATTTAGTTTTTGTCATCAATCATGTAGATTAGATGTTATAAATTTTATGTATTTTGAGAAAGAAATGTGTGAAAAGTTAATGAAAAATGGTTATTTCTTGTACAGTGACCCTGGTCGATGTGTTTACTTGGGAAGTATGACTTTTGTCTTTTCATATTAGAAGTATCCCTTTTTTTAATAAGTTGGTATTCACATATTATGCAAATGATGACAGCTAGAATCAAATCGATCTTTTTCTCTTTATTGTAAAAGTATCGCTCTTCGTCGTAAAAGTATCACTTTTCGAATTAAAAGTACCAATTTCTTTTTAGCAACATACTAAAAGTATCACTATTTGTTGTAATTTGAAAAGTCACTTTTTGGTCTAAGAGTATTTGTTAAAACTTAAAATGACTCTATCACGTTTTCAAAAAAAAAAATGACTCTATCATTATTTTCTTCAAGTTAAAAGTATAACTTTTTGGTTTAAAAGTATTACTTTTGTTCTTAAATGTATCACCTTCTTCGTAAAAAGGAAAAATTACAAGTATCACTAATTTTCTTTGGTTGAAAAGTATAACTTTTCGGTCTAATTATGTCATTTTTCATTTTAAAAGTATCACTTTTCGTGTTTAAAATATCACCTTTTGAATTAAAAGTATTACATTTTTTAACAAAATATTGCAAGTATCGCTAATTCTCTTCAACTAAAAAGTATCATTTATCGGTCTAAAAGTATGAGTTTTCAGCATAAAATTATCAATTTTTATTACAAAAGTATTGAAGTATCAATACAAAATGGCAGAATTACTAATACAACTAAAAATTGAATGACTGAATTTTTATAAAAAAACAATCATTGTAACAGGAGGAATATAATTTTTATACCAATTACTAAATACAAAAAAAATGTTAAAACGGTTGAGGATTAAGAATCTTTGATTCGAACTCCTTCAGATGTGAGTTTGACGTATCACTGTTTCTCTTCTTCTTGCTTGTTTGAACGTGTAGGATCCAGAATATTGGTAGAAGAATTAGAAACATAATTTTGCTCCTTAGAATTCATCATATCCATCAATGCGTAAGACATTACATTCAACTTCTTTGTCACCACCTAAAGGTAATACTTTTGTTCAAAATTGTAATATTTTTTACAGAAAAAGTAATACTTTAACAATGAAGTAGCAAAAATTGTATAAGACTTTTACCTTCAGCTTCTTGGTTTGTATTGGTATGAATGAATGCTTCACCATCTAAATGTAATACTTTTGGCCAGAATTGTAATACTTTTTATGGAAAAAGTAATAATTATGAAACTGAATAACTTATTATGTTTTACCTTCATTAGACATCATATATGTTGGGTAAAATATAGTGAAGGTTTCTGTTTAGGAAGAAAATGGCTAGAAAAAAGTGTATAGGCTTAAGTCGAGGCCTGAATTAAATTCAGTCTCTGCAAGACGAAAACGCCCCGTATATCGAGTGCTTACGGTTCCGGCGCTTGCCTCTAACATACGACGACTTTTTAAAGTCCCGGTTAGCAGCACTAGCAACACCGGAACAACAACGAACAGCAAGTTGTTCTTAACTTTCAAGCTTTTGAAGGTAGGATATCAATATGCTCAAATGCAGATATGACAGGTTTTAATCTTAAGATTTCGTGTGTTTTCAATCTACAGGGGCGAATAATTATAAGCCTCAGGTGCCTCGTATGGAAAGATCGCGTCTTTTGGCTCGAAAAGACACATTTGCACTGAACAGACGTACCTGCGCAGGGGAGCACGACCAGACGCACGGGCGCGTCGCTGCCCGTCTGCTGGTGCTCCAACGTTCGGCATGGCACACGACCCAGGCGCGCGGGCCGCGCGCCGCCGTGCGTCGGGGCCCAGCAAAACTTTGGCGGTAGCATGACCCGACCGCACGGGCGTGCTTCGCCCGTCTTGTGATGTCGAACCTTTTCCCAGGTTGAACTCTTTTAATTAATTACGAAAATTGGTTACATCTATTTAATTAATTATAAAAATTAATTAAACAATTAATTTTAAAGGTTTTTGGTCCAAAAGGAATAAGGGCCTTGAAGCCCAAGCCCTCGGCCCTCGACCCACGACCGGACCGAACCCGAGCCGCGCCCGGCCGGGCGGGCGGCGGCGGCGGCGGCGTGTGTGTGCTGAACCAAACCCACAAGCATGTAGGTCCTCACCCTTTAAAAACTTGGGTGCCCCAAGGGCCTAAACCCATATGTCCAACTTGGGATATATTAAGTGTGCAACTTTATCCTCTTTTTCCTATGTGGGATGGAGCATCTCTCCTTCCCCACATTTTCCATTTTCCATACCATTTATTTGTATTAAATGGCTAACTTCTAGCATTAATTTCTCATTCACCCGGAATCGATTTTGAGAAATTCCAAATGCTATTCTCATCTACTCTCTTAGTAGATTTTTTTACAAATAATTTAATTCCATTTTCCATTAATGGAAACCACTTAATTATTTGGTCAAAATCGGGTCAACACCCATTTCTCAAGACCAAAATTCCAAAAATATCATTGCCATGTTGTTCAACATTCTCCACTTTGTCTTCAACTTCCATCGATCATCAACAACAATAACACAAAAGTACTTGAAAAAGTTTATTTAAGATGGAGCTCATTAAATTTCATCACATTTTGCAAAAGACAATGCTTAATATCTATATTGTAAATAAAAAAACTCTAAGATCCAATTCACAAGTAAAATATAATACAATCCATTATGCAATTCCCAAAATTTCAACAATAAAAACTCTGTACCTGTACAATAAACCCCAGAAAAATATTATTATTTTTTCTCAAAGGAGAACAAAGCATACCCAATTTGTAATGTAGCTGTGAAGATTAAAGACAATGAAAGAGTTTGCGTCGTGGCGGAGTTGGCACGGAGGATCATTGTGGCGGTGGCGCCCTCACGACTGTGGTGTTCGGCGATTGAGAGAGAGAGAGAGAGAGAGAGATGGTTCTCCGTTTTTTTCCGATTGTGTGTGTGTGTGTGTGTGTGTGAGTGTGTGTGTGTGTGTGTGTGTGTGAGAGAGAGAGAGAGAGAGAGAGAGAGAGAGAGAGAGAGAAAGAGAGAGAGAACGTGATAAAAAAGGGTTTGGCAGCGAGTTTTGGCTTTGGGCTTGGAGCAGATTTGGGCAGCGGGTTTAGGTTTCAGGTCTGGAGCTCCGTCTCACGGATCTAGATTCGTGAGACGGTCTCATAAGAGACCTCCTGATCAATGTTATTAAAATCGAACCGGTCGGTTCGATTGAAAACTGATCATATGCCCAATCCAATTTTGTAGCAAAATCGAGTGATTAAAAAACTGTTGCTACCCAATCAAACCTGGTGAAAAACTCGAAAATCAATTAAGTGTGGAATTTCAGCTCGATGAGAGGTATGGTTGATTATTGCGCCAACTAAAATTTTTTTTTTTAATTCTGTAACCCAGACACAAGAGCTGGTTGCACCTCCAATTCAGATACACGAAATTGGTTATTGCGCCAACACTTAAATAAATAAGTCCTCCAATTCCCACTCTGTTTCAACAATTTTATCCCATTTTTGCTGCATTTCAGCAATTTGCCCCACTCTTAAAATAAAGAAAAAGACTTGAACTTAATATTCAATAAAGTTTTATACTTAATATTAATAATAATATTAAACTATCTATATATACTATTAGAGTATATATAAGAATCAAAGTTCACGTAGTTTGTTTACAATATTTGGTCTAAAATGTGTCTCATGTAGTTACGAAAATAAAACATCATAGTAAATATTTAACATTTTTTCTAGCATGTATTTACCAAAACAAAATTGTTGGTTTTAATCTTAGAAAAAAATGGTTCCATTACGGTTCCACCGACGATGCTAACTAACGGTTAAAACCACCAGTTCCATGGTTTTTGAGACCTAGGAACCGAAACCGCAACTGGCCTACACGGTTCCGGTTCTGATTTAGGAATCGTTGACCACGGTTCCGGTTCCGATTTGAAACCCGATTTCGGTTCCATTCCACCCCTACTTCTTAATCCTAATAGAAAAAGGTTTATAACATTTTAAGTACCGTTATATATAAAATTCAGATTATTTCCAAATTCATAGTTCCATTAGTATATATATCGGACGTCTACCATATAATTCTCTTCCTCTCCCACATAACGGACTTCTTCTGATCATATATAAATATTAATTTCTGTCTTTCACTCGCACAATTTTAATTTCATGAAATTAATCTTCAACAATAATATGGGCGATTACTACGATTGTGAACAAAGATATTCCATCGAGTGAGTGAAAGCGGAATTGACCAATTTTGACAGGCGCGTTACTATGTTGCTTGATGTCGCAATTACTATGATTGCGAACAAAGCTATTCGATCGAGTTAGTGAAAGCGGAATTGACCAATTTTGACAGACGCGTTACTATGTTGCCTCATATCGACATCAACTTCAAGTTTTTTCTTTGTAATTCCATGGAGTTCTTTGTACTTTGCTTTTGATGTTGTTTGGTTTGTGGGCTATCTTGGGGATGGTGTTCCTGGTGTTTTTATGAATTTTTTCTGTTGTGTCCATGAAGCCCTTGTCATTTGGCCATCGTTGTATCTCATTTGCTTATTGAGTTTAATATAAAGCTTTTGTTTCTGTCAAAAAAAAACAAAACTGAAATAAGAAACATCATGTCATTATTCGAATATATATGAATCAATTCGAATATTCGTATTTAAAATTCTATATATCTTTATTGTTGGGTTACTTAGAAATTATATGTTTGGAATAAGAGATATTTCTTAGTAGGAAGTAAATTTGTTTTTTGATTCTTTTCAATTTTGGCATAGTGCAAAATGACCCACCCTTATTTATACTAAAACAACTCTCTAATCAATGACTAAGATTTATTTGATATAATAACTATATTTCATTAACTAGAATAATCTAACAAAATATATAATACCCTAAAATTTTGTACAACTTTTCATCTCCAAATAAATTCACTAGAATATTATATATAAGGGATAATTTAAATAAGGGTGATCCTATTAGAAAATATGTTAGAAGAATTTTTTTTAAACGTTATTGCAATTGTGCCTAAAATGGTCTGCAAATTTTTAGTGGATGTTGGTCAAATCAGCGTCTATTAAAAATCAATGTTATTAAAATCGGATCGGCCGATTCGACTGAAAACTGATTATATGTCCAATCCAATTTTGTAGTAAAATCGAGTGATTAAAAAACTGTTGCCACCTAATCAAACCTGGTGAAAAAACTCGAAAATCAATTAAGTGTGGAATTTCAGCTCGATGAGAGGTGTGGTTGATTATTGCGCCAACCAAAAAAATTATTTTTTTTAATTCTTTAATCCAGACATAAGAGCTGATTGCACCTCCCATTTAGATACACGAAATTGGTTATTGCGCCAACACTTAAATAAATAATATTCATATTCTAGTCGACTGCTTTGTTATTGGCCAATGACGTGCTTTGTAGGCTCCATTTCTAATGGTTAAGCCTCTCCAAACCACCCCAACTCTGTAAAGTTCATGGAAATATTTTTTAAAACTGAATTGAAATGCTCTCTGCTATAAATCATGAGCCAATCCAATTTTAATTATTGAACAATTAAGAATACAATGTATTTTATATATGGAAACATATATTCCTGTGCATATGCGTACAGAGACGAAGGCACTCATGGGCCAAGGGGGGCACTGGGCCCCCTCAAATTTTGAAAAAAAAGTAGGGGTATTTTGGTCCTATCATTTTTTAATTTTAAATAAATAAAAAATAGAAAAATAGAAAAAAAGTCCTAAATTATCCTGCATTCTTCTTTTCTGCTTTCATTTGTGAATCTTAAAAAATATGAGTTTTGGTTATTTTGCCCATTCTTTAAAAAATTTGTACATTTTTTAAGCTCCGCCATAAACTTTAACTTGAATTTTTGCATTATTCTCTTGTGTCCATCTTTGTTCCTTTTGGGATTTTATTATTTATTTTTTAATATTAAGATGTGATTGAAATAATACAATGACTTAATCAAAATTTCTACTTATTTTAAATTTGATGTATTGTTTTTAATTTTTACATGTGGTAAAGGACAAATTGTCCACTTATGTTTCGAAAAAATGAAAAATAGTCATATTTTTTGAAAATATATTTTTTAGTCATTTTGACACGGTCATACACTTCTTGTATTCTCTGATGAGGTATGTGGTTATATTTTAGAAAATTGATGCGGTACATTTTTCGGTATCGGATCATGGATCGGTCTGTGGAAAGGGAAAAAAAAAAGACAGTGAAAATTTGAACTCAGATATGGCTAAGAAAACATGGTTAAAACTATTTTTGCTATGGAGAAGTAACCAAAAATCCGACAGACTCTTTTATATTAATATTAGTTGGGCCCTCCTACCCAAGTTTCCTGGTTTCGTCACTGTACGCGTATATAGGTAACTAGATCTGAATTCTAGTTCTCTCTAATAGGGGTGGCCACGGTTCTAGAACCATCGGTTCCGGTTCCAAAACCACCGGTTCCCATTCCTTATTTTGGAGAAATGGAGAAACCAAAACCGGAACCGTTGCCTCACGGTTCCGGTTCGAAAACCAGAACAGACTTGTTTAATTCAATGCAAAACGTATATAAACCATTTTGATCGATTCATAAAATTGGAAATATTTTTTAAATCGAACGATAAATCATGAGCCAATCCAATTTTAATTATGGAACAATTACGAATACTATGTATTCTATATATGGAAACATATATTCCTGTGTATACGCGTATATACGTAACTAGATCTGAATTCTAGTTCTCCTCGACTTCTTAATCCTAATAGACAAAGGATTAACATTTTAAGTACACTATATATATAAGATTGATTATTTCCAAATTCATAGTTCCATAGAACGAACTTTTTCGATCATATATTTCATCGATCGATAAATATTAATTTACAGTATTTCACTTGCACAATTTTAATTTCATAAAATTAATCTTGAACAATAATATGGGCGATTACTATGATTGCGAACAAAGCTACTCCATCGAGTTAGTAAACGCACAATTGACCAATTTTGACAGGCGCATTACTATGTTGCCTCATATCGACATCAACTCAAATTTTTCTGCGACTCTAAATTGTCAGAATGGGTAATTATACATGATGATGAACAACAAGACTCTTCTACAATTGAGAGAGTGTTGACGAGAGAATTGAATAATCGACCCGTAATCGAGAATATAGTCCCTAAAATTAGTTACCAGCAATTCTTGCGCTACAACGAAACACGCCAAGCCATCGACCAAGTACTCAGACAATTAATGCCGTTGGCGGATGATGAAGAGCGTCGGAATATGGTCGAGTATGCAATGGTAAAAGCGAGGAAATTGTTAAATCAAGCCCTAGGCCGCAACGTGCTGGATCTTCACTTCAACGTAACGGTACAACACGACCATGTTTTTGACGGGATAAATATTGATGAAAGTAGTAGCGAATCTTATTCTTATTGTATGGTTCGACCGGCGCCGATTAAATCATTGAAGAGAAAAAGAATGAATTATTCAGGTGATGAGAGTTGTTGCATCTGCTTGGAAGATTTGGGTAGTTGTGGTGAAGCGTTATTAAGCACTCCATGTTCCCATGTTTTTCACAGTAGTTGCATCACTAAATGGCTGATGACTAGTCATTCTTGTCCAATTTGCCGCTTCGAGATGCCAAGTAGTACTTAATTAATTAGATTTGTAAATTAATTTCGTCATTGTATTCTTAGCTTCAAGTCTAGCTTCTGTCAGATTTTTTATTCTTTAGTTAATGATTTTCATTACAGTGATTCGTAGGAATTAAGGAGATAACTAGTAAAGTGTTTACTGCATTTTTTAGGTTTTTATGAATGTAATGATCAAAGATTGTGTGTCATACTCATTCATGGATATTTGAAACATTTTAATATGTAGTTTTTCCCATAACCATTTTATCTCTCTTTTAATTTCCTTAAGTTTAGTCGTTAATTCGGTTCCACTCGTAATCTCAATTCACAATTGGAGAAAAAATCCAAATCAAAAAAACAAAAATCCAATTGATAGGAGTGTTCATTCGGTTAATTTGGTTAACCGTTAATTGAATTATCAAAAACCGAATTAACCGAATTAGTTAATTGGTAAAACCTTTAACCGAACCAAAATTATAGTTACCGAATTAATCGAACCGAATTTATTTCGGTTAATTCGGTGGATTAACCGAATTAACCAAAATTTCTTTGAAATAAAATATATATGTTGTAAATATAATTATATGATATAAATAAATAAATATAATTATATGTTGTATATATAATACATGGTATAAATAAATATATATATATATATATACATATATATATATATAGGGGAGGTTAAAATGAGACCACATATTATAGTGAGACAATGTGGACTCATCTCAACCCCCCTTATCTATATCAAGGGCTAAGATAAATAGGAGTTATAATTACATTAAATATTTAATTAAATCAAAATAAGGGCATAGTAGTCAAATTACTCAAGTGAGGACCATGTTACTTGGGCGTCAGTTATGGAATAGAGATCTTCACGCAGATCACGCAATCTCCTTCCCCAAAAAAACTGTATCATCTTCTTCTCTCCTTCCATTCGAATACAACTCCAAAATTCTGCAAATCGACATCAAAATTCCACCACAAATCGTGAATAATACACAAAAATGAGCTCCAATCAAATCGGCGAACAATCTTCTGTTATGGGCGAACCTTCTTCGAGCGAAATCGACGGTGAATACGTTGAAAGTGAATATAATCCTGGTATGTCAATTTCTTCAACATATTTAGTACACAATTTGATATTAAAAAAAACATACAATGTATGTGTAATTTGAATATACACATGAAACGGTGCATCAATCTGTATAAATTAGTGAGTAATTATCGATTTCTTGTTATATTTCTGCAAATTTGTTGAAAAATCCATATATTTACAAGTATCTTCGAATTACAGATATTTATACTTTGCTGCTGAAATCAATTACTTTACTGTGTACGTAGATATAGTTTTATGTTGATGTAGTGTTCAATAATTGTATACCTTTTTTAAATATTGGTTTTTGGATGCATAAGTGGTAAAACATTTTTCATCAGTATAGCGGGACACCTTTAACGGATGCGATTACTCAATCATAACAATATGTACTTTTCAGTTTTTTGTTAAACAATTTAGACGCTTTGCAATGATTCAGTAGATATATGACAGTACTTTATACCCCTGCATATCAAACAGTTCTTTGTTGTGTGGTTATCGTGTTTATGATGTGCACATGATGGTTTAATGATGTACACTTGTACATGTTTTATGTTATATATTTAATACTGCATGTTTAACGTGTCTTTGCTGTGTGGTTATCGTGTTTATGATGTGCATATAATGGTTTCAAGTTGTACACTTATACATGTTAGATAAATGTTTTTATCTTAATTTTGATGATTTTATTTTTACACCAAAACAATGTTTTTAATTGTTGTCCAAATACTCCTAAATAATTTAAAATGGTTTTAATATTTTCCGGAGTATTTCTTCAAGTTTTATTTCAGATAAAATTGGACAACACTTTTAATGAATTTGCGTTTATATGTTTCTACTTCAAAACAAGGTTTCTAAATGTTGTCTAAATACTCCCAATTGGTTAAAATGTTTTTACTAAATTTTCGGAGTATTTCTTGAGTTTTATTTTCGACAAATATTGGACAACATTTCTGTCTCTTGGTCGACCGGTCGCCCTATAGGGCAACCCGTACCTGAAGATGATTTTTGAAACAGAAAATGAGACGGAAGAAAAATCAAGCAGGTCGCCCGGTACCTGCAAGTTCGTTTTTGAAACATAACTTCGTATTCCTTAAAATGCAATGAGGGGGACCGGCTGAGATGGGGGACGACCGGTCGAACCCAACGTCGACCGCCGCCCGTGTTAAACGTTGGTATGTTCTTTCAAACTTCTATTTACGCGGCGACGCCTGTCAATGTTTTAATTGACAAAAATATGACTGCTTGACAAACATATTTCCTTAAAATATGGGATTGATTTCTAACAAATGTATATTCTTGATTTTTATTGTATTTTTCTGTAGATTTTCAATCCCCAAGAGGAGCCTATGCTTGATCACTCATCTCCTATAAATAGAGGAAGTTTTGGAGCAACCAATACAACAATTGAGATACAACACAACAAGATACACTTCAAGCAAATATTTGTTCTTCATTGTTATTATTCTTGTTGTAATTTTGCCTAGCTTATCACTTTCACATCCTTGAGGTCTAGGCTATTCTTGATTACACTTTGCACTCAAATTGTAATATTCATTATTGAGTTGTAATCTTGTTTTTGGTTATCATTCAACACAAGATATCCTTGTGAGTGTTCTTGTGGTAAGAACACACTTGGATGATCTAGGTGATAGGTGCAAGAAGATTGTGGTGATCTTCTTATTGAGGTGTTGAAGAATTTGGTATTCTTCAAGGTTGAAGATTGTGGTAATCTTCACAAGGTGCCGTTGAAAAAAAGATTGTGGTAATCGTCAAAGGAGATTGTGGTAATCTCCAAAGGTGGTGTTGAAGAAGAGTGTGGTGCTCTTCAAGGTGTTGTAAGTTGAGTTTGTATTAATTTTGGTAATTAATAATAAAAAAATTCTTTTTGAAATCCATCCCGGATATCTTTGGGGTGGTAGTAGATTAGGCCTGGGTGGGTTGAACTACTATAAATCGACGTGTGTTGTTTACATTCCGCACCTTTATTATTGTCTTTGAGCATTCGGTTCGAAAAAGAGGGCAAAATCGAAAAGATGGAGATAATCTATTCACCCCCCCTCTAGATTATCGTAGCCGCTTGGACTTACAATACATGTTTTATGTTGTATATTTAATACTGCATATTTAACGTATTTTTGCTGTATATTTAGCTTCCTTATAATGTATATATATATATTATATATTTGCTGCTCATAATGACAATACTATTCAATTAGCCAATACATGCACCATATTTATAATAATACATTGTATATTTAACACCAATTCATTTGCAACAACTAAATATAAAAACTAACTTCATTTAAAGATAAATTATTTTCGTCTTTTCAAGCTAAAAATCTAGATACAAATTTCCATAAAACCCATAACCACTAAAAGAGTCAAAACTACTACAATACTTCATGGAATATAAACAAAATACACAAAAAAACTAGATTATCGTTTCATAATTCCCAAAAACATGTGGATTAAAATACAAGTACGAGTCCTGAGCCTTTTTTTGCCGATCGAGAATTTTTAGCCTCTGCCCGGTAGCGTCTCTTTAACTTCATTGATATCGTCTTGACAATAGCGGCCAATATAACGTCCTCAACTTATTAAGCAAGGTAGTATTTCCTTCTCAAAACCCGCATCCCAGTTCCGCATCCCTCCCCCCATATACATTTCCAGTGGCGCATTGCAAACACACCACAGTCAATCTTATTCTCTTCGTCTCTCAAGGCATTGCAACCCTCGACGGATCAGAATTTTCAACAACCCAGGACGATTGGTAGCATCCTCGAGCAAGCAAATATTTGTGAACAATGCAGTATGTCAAAGGATAACAAAAACAACCAATTAAAAAGTGATGAAAACAAATCAGTTAAAAATATTGTTACACATCAAATTATTTCTAAATATACAACAAAAGTATACTACCTATACAACAAAACAAAGACTATTGTACATCAAAATAAGCTTTTATGTAAACTGAAGATTATAATTAACAATACAACAAACTAAGCCTATATATACAATAAAGAAAGTCTAATTATACAATAAAACACTGTAAAATCATTTTAATAACTTACCGACCACGCCTGGTGTGTGCTCATACTTCGTAGGTCTGTGCCACCAACACTTGAATTGTCCGAATGTGAACAAATCTCCTCTTAATATCATAGCGAGATAACATAAATATGTTCACTCTTGTATATGGGGAAGAAAAACTGCAAAATAAAATAAAAAATAACCAACCAAAGATATCGTGAGACTTGGGCTTTAGCCCACGACAATCTAAATAATAAAACACAATATAACACAGACAAACAGAAAAAATACCATATCAACAGCTTGTAGTCTAATAGAATTGGCCTCAGGAAACTCGGCGTCGAAATTACGTGAAAATAATGCCAACAGGCCTTCTTCATCAAGCTCCTTACTTGGCATCACAACAGTGAATAGCTGCAATAATTACTGTTAGACTTGTGTTGGCCTTTATCGGAAATCATATAAGTTAATTATAATACATATAAGAAAACCCAATAAATATACATCAACCTATCAATATCTAAACAGCAAGTAATTTCTAACTCCACATCAAACTCACAGCATCCAAATATACAACAAAAATCAGACTAACTATACAATAAACTATAACTAACTATACAACAATATGAAACTATCTATACAATAAACACATACCGTGCAATACGTCGTTGCAAAAAATCTGGACGGTGACCCAGCAGCTTTAACTTTCTCCTTAGAGTTCAAAATCACCGACCAAACATCAAGCACAGCTACACTGACATAACAACCCGGTGTCATGGACTTGATATCATCCCTATACAATAATCGATCACCCACCTTGAAAATAACTTCATTCTTGACCTCATCCCTATACAAAAATTAAAAAAATATAAGCAATTATTACAAAACTTAAAAATAAATAAAAGAAACAAAAACCAAAAATATATACTTATCCTCATCCAGGATTCTCAAAAACCCATTTTGCTATCATGTTGTGATGTTTGTTCGATTTCACAAAGAACATCTATTTGTCTGTGCTTAAATGGGGATGTCGATTTCGCCTTACGAGGCTTCCTCGACTTTTCCTCGCACAAACTTTAGTTTTGCCGCGTCCCCTTGAAGTACCAACCTCGTTCTTCGTTTTGCCTCCACCCTCATTAATGTCCGTCGCCACAGCTTCATCAATTACTTTATCTCCACCCTCCACAACTCTGCAGTAGAATTAAGGATATCACATTCCGCCCCAACCGTGCCGCCAACGCCAGCCGCAACATCAGTTGCTTTTTCTCCACTCTCCATGACTGCAGTCGAATCAACGATCTCACCTTCCACCACAATCGTGCCACCAACGTCAGTCGCAACATCAGCCTCCCTGACCGCCGTTTCACCAACCTAAAACAAGAAAAATTGAAATTAAAAATCAACACTAACATGTACACCAAACATAAAAAAAATTGACTTACATTAACACGATCGTCAACGTTGCCAACCTTTTCTTTCTCACCCCCAACATTTTCCTCTTGGTAATGCCGTGTCGTCTCTAAAACAGAACCCCAAACCGGATCAGGAAAATCCCATACTAAAGCTCGGTGCATCGTCAAACCATTTCATGAATTCCTCCCTCTGTAACATAGCATTCTTGACCTTCTCCAATGCCGCTATGTTTTTAGGATTATTTCAAAATGCATCGTCGCTTTGAGTGTCACCAAGTTCAGAGGCCTTTTCGTTTGAGCCCTTCGATACTTTTTCACAAATCAGGTTCCGTGCCACCGCCTCGATTCTGGGGAAACCCGGGTCAGCTACAATCTCCCTTGGTGCATCCTTGACCATGGATATAATATCGACAAAATCGGACGCCACCCTGGCTAATTTAGCCAAAACCCTCCCAACATAACCCTGTAAAAGAAAACACAGTAATGTTAGCTCTACAAAACTATATTACTATATATACAATGTTTTTTTTTTTTTTTTGATGGCTATATATACAATGTTTTACTACTAAGTAAATATTAAATGTACTTTAAGTGTATAGCAATGGAAAATCTAAAACCTATTTGACTATGTATAATTGTATATCACTATCCATACAATATTAATATATTAACTATACATTTAAGTCCCTGATATGTAAACATTATAAATAATGATGCAGAAAACATCCCATAAAATCCAACTTATGTATAAAACATCAAAAACACATTAATAATACATGACAAAAACATTATCTATACACTTTTATCTTATTAAATATACATCAAACACATGCTTTAAGAATGGAAAAAACCTGCATGCCACCATCCTGCAATGAAGCACCGTGTACATCCACACCAGCCGCACCTGGGACCTCCAAAGGGCCATCGCGACCTTCAGACGGGGCCTCACGAACCTCAGACGGGCCCTCATGAACTTCAGACGGCCCCTCACCCAATGGATCCACCACAGACCCCTGCCCAAAACCACCAAGACACATCTCTGTCCTGCACCTCTCTGCGGCTAGCCCAGTACTCAATGCCACTACACTAGGTAATATTCTCGGAACGTGACGATTACAAACCACGACTCTGTCCATGTAAAGACCCTGACAAAAAAAAATAATTAGCAAAATACAAAACAATAATTCAAAAATAAATGTGAAAAAAAAAAAACAAAAACTGACACTTACAAGCAAAAATAACAAGGGACCATTAAACTCCTTCTTCTTCGAAGTATCCCACTTCATTCTATTCGAAATCAGCATATCCTTAGTGTTCTCGCACCAATTTAAATTTCTAATATTCTCCACATCTTCCAGGGACTTCATAATCAACGGGTTGACATAGCCGGACATAACATTTCCAATAATGCAACAATCAACCAACGCAATGAAATGTCTCTTAAACCACGGACCACCGTCAGACTCATCCATCATTCTCTGTCGGACAACCTCAACCTTTATTTTATACGCACCACTTGCAGTAGGCTCAAAATAATCGCGCCACTGATAATACAATTCACCCGTATCAGACTTTGTCTTCTTTACAATAGGTATATTCCCATTAGGGAACCCAAGAACCCTTTCAATATCCTTCACACCACAACAGAGTGACCTCCCACCGTTTAAAACCGGTTCACAACTCGCGGGATGGAAACTATTCACCAACCATACATCATCAGGAAGGGAATTTGTCAATCTTAACTTCCAACAAAGTCCCAAACCCCATCTCCACAACTGACCTCTTCTGTTGTCGATTCAATGCTTTCATTGATTCAACAAATAATGTTGTTATAGAGTGGGTCACTAACTTTGGGAATGAATCCTTCACATTCCCACCCGTTCCCTTCGCCCTCTTTGGAGAAGACACTTGCCCCTGCCCACTGCCCTCACCAACGTCGTCACCTTTTCTACCTCTTTTTACCATGCTTGCAGACACAATATTCCTACCAAATCACAAAAAACACAAAAATAAGTATATATCTATATATATAATTATACAACGAAACACAAATACATGTACAACAAAATAAATAGAAGAATCCAGCAAACACAAGTATACAGAACCATAGATACACACATCAAACAATAACTAACTATACATCAAAACATGCGTAAGTATACAACAAAACACATGTAAGTAAACAACATAGAAAATGAAATAATATAGATTACACTTTGCAGAACAATTATATATACAACAAATATTAACTAATTACACACTGAATCACATTTAACTATACATCGAAATACATATAAGTACACATTTACCTATACACAAATAGAAGAATGCATCATATCTACAAACAAATACTTCATCTTCATCACCTAGAAAAAACCTAGAACCTCCATTAACAAAACCTTAGACACTCACATTTACAGTCAAAGAAAAATGGTCTGAAAAAAAAAATTAAAAAACCCTAGAATGTCACATTCACGTTCGAACACACACAAACTAAAAGAAGAAATTAAAAATCCCTAGAATGTCACATTTACATTCGAACACACACAACCAAAAAAAACTAAAAAACCCTAGAATGTCACATTTACGTTCGAACACACACAAACTAAAAGAAGAAATTAAAAAACCCTAGAATGTCACATTTACATTTGAACACACACAACCAAAAAAAAACTAAAAAACCGTAGAATGTCACATTTACAGTCTGAGTCGAAAAGGAAACTCACCTTTTTCAGAAATAAAAAATCGTCGTCGGTTCCAGAAACAACAATCGGCTCCTCAAGCAATTTATACCGTGGATTTCCTCTCGATTTCTCACTCTTCAACCGCCTACAACCTCCTTCTCCAGACCGTGAATTCGCAATTTCAAAATCGAATGGGTGAACCGTCGGGAGATTTGGGGGGAGATGAAAGGAATATTTCAGTTACCAAATTAAAATAAAATTGTGTAATGTCCTTTGTGCCCTTTTCAGCTTAAAATTAAAACAAAAATAAATATAAAATTGGAAAGATCCCAGCCACTTAAAATTTGAGATGTGCGGCCAGGATTAGTCCACAGAGTGTCATTTTAATTATGTGGTCTCATTTGATCCTATTCCTATATATATACACAAAAACTCATGTCAGACCGTCTAACGGGTCTGACCTGTTAGACGGATCTGACCCGCGGATCCAGTGGCATTTCCGTAATATTAGCAGTGGTGTTGTAGTAGTTTTCAGGGAGCACCAGTATTAGCAGTCCTTCTAAAATGAATTAGTCGTCCTTCTAAAAAGTATTAGCAGTTCTTCTGAAATGTATTAGTAGTTTCCTGAAGAGTTTTTTAGTATTTCTCCTAAATATACTCCTAAAATGTATTAGCAATCCCTCAAAAAAGTATTAGTAGTTCCCGAAAAAGTATTAGTAGTTCCTTGAAATAAATTAAATTTTTATCCCGAAATGTATTAATAGTCCTTCTGAAAAGTATTAGTCGTCCTTCTAAAAAGTATTAGCAGTTCTTTTGAAATGTATTAATAGTTTCCCTGAATATAATTAATTTTTTCTCCCGAAATGTATTAACTCCTTCTGAAAAGTATTAGTCGTCCTTCTAAAAAGTATTAGCAGTTCTTCTGAAATGTATTAGTGGTTCCCTGAAGAGTTTAATATTTCTCATGAATATACTCCTGAAATGTATTAGTTGTCCATCGGAAAAGTATTAGTTGTTTCTCGAAAAAGTATTAGTAATTTCCTAGAGAGTATTTTAGTAGTGCTCCTGCAACGTATTAGTTTTTCTTATAAAATGTATTAGTATTTCTCCATAAAAGTATTAGATGATACTAAGACTTGTATCATGTTCTCGGAAAGATCGAAAGTCCATCTGGTGATTTTTGGTCAAATGATGGCACATCAAAATCGAATTCGTGCTCATCATATGTAAGGCCCTTATCAAACCCATGATCATTGATATATGAATCAAATTTGTCAAAAACTACGAGAATGATTCATGGGAGCTTGTCCGGGGGCTTCTCCATGAATGTTTGTGACATGACTTGTCTTACCGACCCAATGGTGATTAAGTTAAAGCCATCAATGGCTGTTAGTGAAGATCGAGGGAAAAAAAGTGAGATTCCTCCTAAACGTTGCGGGCTCTGGTTTGTAATTTCAGTTCATTTTTTGCCTGATTATTTTGCTATGCAAACATTGCTTTGGAGTCTTCGTGCTGTTTTTTTTATTTTTTTGCGGATCCGGGTTAGGTCTGCAAGATGGGTAGGATATTTGGACCCGTCTAACGGATCTAGATCCGTTAGACGGTTTGATAGGAGACTAGCTCATATATATATATATATATATATATATATATATATGATGGGAGGGGGTTATATGAGACCACCTCATAGGGTAAGTCCATAGGGACCAATCCTAGCCACATATCTAGATTATTCAATGGTTGTGATTTTAGATGTAAATCTGCAGATTACACGCTGGAAATTAGGGGGAGGAGCAAATTTGTAATCCCACAAAATTCCCCTACAAAAAGGGATTATGTTACCTTTTATAATCATCTTCTCCAAATCGATCCAGCAAAATCAACGTGACATACATATCTCTTCATTCTCTTCCTTCTTCTTCATCGAACGCTTCTCATGAAATAAACTCACTACTGTGAGAAATCATTCATCATTCTTCTTCAACGCACTATTGTGTGAAAAAAGTTGCAGACAATTTGCCATAGTTGCTAGAGCTCAACTTCAGTTCGAAGTTTGCTTATGAAGATGTAGTTTGTTGCTTGTGTAGATGTGTAATGGTGCTTTTATATACCATTAACTACATAAGCAAGTCATAAGCAAAAAAATCCATACTACATAAGCAACAAGCCTATACTACATAAGCAACGAATATACACTACGTATGCACCACAGATACATTAACTACATAAGCAAGTCATAAGCAACAAACTCATACTACATAAGCAACAAGTCTATATTACATAAGCAACGAATATACACTACGTATGCACCACGAATACATTAACTACATAAGCAAGTCATAAGCAACAAACCCATATTACATAAGCAATAAGCCTATACTACATAAGCAACGAATATACACTACACATGCATCACAGATACATTAACTACATAAGCAAGTCATAAGCAACAACTCTATACTACATAAGCAACAGAGAATTTTTTTTGAAACTGAACGCTGGAGAGAGAGAGTGTGCATGAAGAGTGGGTGAAATTGCGTGAAAGATGGAATGAAATCTTAGTAACTGATTTTAAAGTACCAAATTACTACCCTACCCTTTTTAATTACTGAAATAAAAAAATAAACATAAAAAGCCCTAAAAATCTGGACCACCCAAAATTATTGATCTATGGTTAGGATGTGTCCCCATGGACTTACCCCAAGTAGAAGGACTTATTTGATCCATATCCTATATATGATATATATGATATATAAATATAATTATATATAAAATATATGTTTAATATAATATTTCGGTTAATTCGGTTAATTTAAAATTTTCGAACCGAATTAACCGATAACGAAATTCTTCAAAACCTTTAACCACTCATCGAACCGAAATAATTCGGTTACCGACCGAATTAACCTAATTGATTCGGTTAATGGTTAACTGGAAAAAAAATCGGTTAATGGAACACCCCTAGCCATTGATACAATTTGTCAACTTTGTGGGGATGGTACTTAAACTCTTGGAACACTTGTTTTTTTTCTGTGATAGAGCTACACTTGTCTAGAAGTTGGCTCCTATTGCTTGGGATTTCTCCTGGTCTGATACAAGCACTGGGGATTTCATGTATGCAGCTGCGGAAAAGACTCTCTATCAGAAGATCGGTTCGGGTTCGGGTTCAAGTTACTATCTATATTATTTAGTGGTTGTGGAAGACTAGGAACTTTGGATCTTTTAAAAGGAATGAAAATCGAGAATTTGTATCTTGGTTTATATTATATACTCTAATTAGAAAAAAAAAAAAAGTACTGAGAGAGAAAAAAGAAATAACAAAGGGGAAGGCCAAAGAATCGTTTCATTCATAAGCCATCAATTAGCATCTTCATCACCTAGAAAAAATCTAGAACCTCCATTAACAAAACCTTAGACACTCACATTTACAGTCGAAGAAAAATGATCGAAAAAAATTAAAAAACCCTAGAATGTCACATTCACGTTCTAACACACACAAACTAAAAGAAGAAATTAAAAATCCCTAGAATGACACATTCACATTCGAACACACAACCAAAAAAAACTAAAAAACCCTAGAATGTCACATTTATGTTCGAACATACACAAACTAAAAAAAGAAATTAAAAAAACCCTAGAATGTCACATTTACATTTGAACACACACAACCAAAAAAAAAACTAAAAAAATGTAGAATGTCACATTTACAGTCGAAGTCAAAAAGGAAACTCACCTTTTTCAGAAATGAAAAATCGTCGTCGGTTCCAGAAACAACAATCGGCTCCGCAAGCAATTTATACCGTGGATTTCCTCTCGATTTCTCACTATTCAACCGCCTGCAACCTCCTTCTCCAGACCGCGAAATCGCAATTTCAAAATCGAATTGATGAACCGTCGGGAGATTTGGAGGGGAGATGAAAGGAATATTTGAGTTACCAAATTAAAATAAAATTGTGTCATGTCCTTTGTGCCCTTTTCAGCTTAAAATTAAAACAAAGATATATATAAAGTGGGAAAGATCTCAGCCACTTAAAATTTGAGATGTGCGGCCAGGATTAGTCCACAGTGTCTCATTTTAATTATGTGGTCTCATTTGATCCTATTCCTATATATATATATATATATATATATATATATGATATATAAATATAATTATATATAAAATATATGTTTAATATAATATTTCGGTTAATTCAGTTAATTTAAAGTTTTCGAACCGAAATAACCGATAATGAAATTCTTCAAAACCTTTAACCACTCATCGAACCGACCGAATTAACCGAATTGATTCGGTTAATGGTTAACTAGAAAAAAAAATCGGTTAATGGAACACCCCTAGCCATTGATACAATTTGTCAACTTTGTGGGGATGGTACTTAAACTCTTGGAACACTTGCTTTTTTTCTGTGATAGGGCTACACTTGTCTAGAAGTTGGCTTCTATTGCTTGGGATTTCTTCTGGTCTGATACAAGCACTGGGGATTTCATGTATGCAAACGGAAAAGACTCTGTCCGGAAGATCGGTTCGGGTTCGGGTTCAAGTTACTATCTATATTATTTAGTGGTTGTGGAAGACTAGAAACTTTGGATCTTTTAAAAGGAATGAAAATCGAAATTTGTATCTTGGTTTATATTATATACTCTAATTAGAAAAAAAGTTCTGAGATAGAAAAAAGAAATAACAAAGGGAAGGCCAAAGAATTGCTTCATTCATAAGCCATCAATTAGCATCTTCATCACTAGAAAAAATCTAGAACCTCCATTAATAAAACCTTAGACACTCACATTTACAAATAAAGAAAAATGATCGAAAAAAAAAATTAAAAAATCCTAGAATGTCACATTCACGTTCGAACACACACAAACTAAAAGAAAAAATTAAAAATCCCTAGAATGACACATTTACATTCGAACACACAACCAAAAAAAAAAATTAAAAAACCCTAAAATGTCACATTCATGTTCAAACACACACAAACTAAAAGAAGAAATTAAAAATCCCTAGAATGACACATTTACATTCGAACACAACCAAAAAAAAAACCTAAAAAATCCTAGAATGTCACATTTACGTTCGAACACACACAAACTAAAAGAAGAAATTAAAAAATCCTAGAATGTCACATTTACATTCGAACACACACAACCAAAAAAAAAACTAAAAAATCGTAGAATGTCACATTTACGAATCAAAAGTCGAAAAGGAAACTCACCTTTTTCGAAATAAAAAATCGTCGTCGGTTCGAACAACAATCGAAACGCAAGCAATTTATACCGTGGATTTCCTCTCGATTTCTCACTCTTCAACCGCTTTGCAACCTCCTTTCTCCCGGATCGCGAAATCGCAATTTCAAAATCGAATGGATGAACCGTCGGAGATTTGGGGGGGAGATGAAAGGAATATTTCAGTTACCAAATTAAAATAAATTGTGTAATATCCTTTGTGCCCTTTTCAGCTTAAAATTAAAATAAAAATAAATATAAAATTGGAAAGATCCCAGCCACTTAAAATTTGAGATGTGCGGCCAGGATTAGTCCACAGTGTCCCATTTTAATTATGTGGTCTCATTTGATCCTATTCCTAAATATATATATATATGATATATATGATATATAAATATAATTATATATAAAATATATGTTTAATATAATATTTCGGTTAATTCGGTTAATTTAAAATTTTCGAACCGAATTAACCGATAATGAAATTCTTCAAAACATTTAACCACTCATCGAACCGAAATAATTCGATTACCGACCGAATTAACCTAATTGATTCGGTTTATGGTTAACTGGAAAAAAAATCGGTTAATGGAACACCCCTAGCCATTGATACAATTTGTCAACTTTGTGGGGATGGTACTTAAACTCTTGGAACACTTGTTTTTTTCCTGTGATAGAGCTACACTTGTCTAGAAGTTGGCTCCTATTGCTTGGGATTTCTCCTGGCCTGATACAAGCACTGGGGATTTCATGTATGCAGCTGCGGAAAAGACTCTTTATCAGAAGATCGGTTCGGGTTCGGGTTCAAGTTACTATCTATATTATTTAGTGGTTGTGGAAGACTAGGAACTTTGGATCTTTTAAAAGGAATGAAAATCAGAATTTGTATCTTGGTTTATATTATATACTCTAATTAGAAGAAAAAAAGTTACAGAGAGAGAAAAAGAAATAACAAAGGGAAAGGCCAAAGAATCGTTTCATTCGTAAGCCATCAATTAGCATCTTCATCACCTAGAAAAAATCTAGAACCTCCATTAACAAAACCTTAGACACTCACATTTACAGTCGAAGAAAAATGATCTGAAAAAAAAATTAAAAAACCCTAGAATGTCACATTCACGTTCTAACACACACAAACTAAAAGAAGAAATTAAAAATCCCTAGAATGACACATTCACATTCGAACACACAACCAAAAAAAACTAAAAAAACCCTAAAATGTCACATTTACGTTCGAACACACACAAACTAAAAGAACAAATTAAAAAAACCCTAGAATGTCACATTTACATTTGAACACACACAACCAAAAAAAAACTAAAAAACTGTAGAATATCACATTTACAGTCGAAGTCAAAAAGGAAACTCACCTTTTTCAGAAATGAAAAATCATCGTCGGTTCCAGAAACAACAATCGGCTCCGCAAGCAATTTATACCGTGGATTTCTTCTCGATTTCTCACTATTTAACCGCTTGCAACCTCCTTCTCCAGACCGCGAAATCGCAATTTCAAAATCGAATTGATGAACCGTCGGGAGATTTGGAGAGGAGATGAAAGGAATATTTCAGTTACCAAATTAAAATAAAATTATGTCATGTCCTTTGTGCCCTTTTCAGCTTAAAATTAAAACAAAGATATATATAAAGTTGGAAAGATCCCAGCCACTTAAAATTTGAGATGTGCGGCCAGGATTAGTCCACAGTGTCTCATTTTAATTATGTGGTCTCATTTGATTCTATTCCTATATATATATATATATATATAGGGATTGGTTCAAATGAGACCAATCCCTTCAGGTTAGTCCATAAGACCGCATATAGACCTTTGATTTAATTTTTTAATGGTGTAGATCTCTTTAGTTATTTTTGGGATATAAGGGTATGATTGTATTTTTACATTTTTTCAGTTTTTAAGTAAATCACGTTAATTGCTAATTATTAGGAAAACAGAATACTTCCTTTATCAGTTTCCCGATTTTTAGGGGGAAAAAAACCATAGATTTCAATCGTATCTTTTCAAAACTGATATCTATCAGTTTCACGATTTTTTTCTATATAGAGTGATCTTTTTTGAAGATGAAATTGTTTTTTTTTTATTTGTACAATAGATGCAGCAAATTGTATAGATAGATATATCGAATTGTATATTTAAGGGTTCCATTTGTTTATTTTTGGGTTAGTTGAATTGTATTTTTTGTTGTATAAATAGTTTAATATATTTGCTTAATTAGTTACGTGGGTTTGTATCTTTATTTGGTGGATTTGTATACTTAATTGTATGGGTGATTCACTGATTTTAGTTCAGTGGAATTGTATACAGTTGCAGTGACATGTATAAATAGATATGTCGAATTGTATATTTAATGTGTATCATTCGTTTATTTTGGATTAGATGAATTGTATTATTTGATTAGTAGATTAATATATTTGTTTACTTAGTTAAGTTGAATGGCATATTTATTTGGTGGATTTGTATATTTAGTTGTATGGGTGATTTATTTGATTTTAGTTTTCAGTTGATTTGTATTTAGGTGCTTATGGACTTGTATAAATAGATATGTAGAATTGTATGTTTAATATGTTGCATTTGTCTATTTTGTTGGATTAGTTGAATTGTATTATTTGGTTGGATAACTAGATTAATACATTTGCATGAATCTTAAGGCAGTTAAGATATACAGTGTAATTGTATACATAATAAAACAATTATGTATGCTTAGCGTTTTTTTTTTTTTTTTGCATATTTAGTTGAATGTAATTTTTATATGCAATACATGTTTAGGGAGAAAAAATAACATTAAAGATAAATTAAAAGTTCACACAATGTTACAAAAAAAAGAATCATTAAACAATAAACTAACAGGTTCCACACTGTTTCACCCATTGTTTTTTTGCAAAAATAGAAACATTGCACTAGGGTGTGGTGTCGCGGTTTGGACACGTTCTGTTGTTATGCGTTCCGATCTCACCGCATGTTCCACATCATCTTTTGAGTTTTGTGCTTGCTTTAATGGTTCCATAGTTTCGGTAAAATTGTACACCGGTTTTCAACGTAGCAAAATGCATTCCCACTCGTGGAATCTTTTTTTTCCACCTCGGTATCCAATATTTTATTGATCCCGAGATTTCGAGCCGTTGTCCTACGTTTTTTTTTTGACATCACAAAAGTTATTACACAATAATACAAAATGGATATATTATACATACAGTTATATAATTTTATTCATACACGTTTGTTACCTAATAATACATAATGCATCCTCTCTGTTCTCAAAGACTTGTTAGAATACAATAATCAATCTGTATAAAACATACAGTTTTAATAGTCTATTTATGCACGTTTTGATTTATAAGTATACAAAGAACGTTTAGTTGATATTCAATTTTTTTTGGATCAAACTGATTAATTTATTATGACAGACAATTTCTACCATACAATGAAATAAGCATGAGTAGATTCTTAATTGAACAAATTACAGACAAAAATATACAAGTGTTATATTATAAATATACAACGAATAAATGAATATATACATGTTGTAAATACTAAGTAAACAGGCAACGAATTTGGTAACAAATGTACTATATGCAGATAAAGGCGTAAGTATGCATATACATAATTCTATATACGCAAGACTTATATTCTAAATAGGCAAACTATCTCACTAAACATACAAACTATTAATTGAGATGCAATCTTCATACAAGTCGTTGATCCACAAAAATATGAAACTATATATACAATGTTGACACACTAAAATAGACAACATTTGTATACTAAACATACAAACCAACAATAACAGAGGTGCATATATTTCATTCAAGAATCAATTTGTTGATTCGAAAAAAACGTATGAATATTGTAGCAAGTTTCTCATTAGAAATTACCTGGAGGACATTCTTGATTGCGTTGAAATCAATATTTGTTGCCATTGTATAAATCTTTCCAATCAAATGGATGATAACTCCTTGCAAATTGTTAGAAATCCGTCGCGTTTAATTTTTGTGGATCAATTGGAGGCCGATTTTTGAGTGATAATGGTGATTACGAGAGGTTTTGATAATGTCGATGCAATGTTTACGTTGAGAAGGAGACATACATTTGGTTGTATATGGTGAATTGCGTGATTTATGGGGGCGTGATCAATAATCGAGATCACATCCCCCTATAATGTAGGAGGAGGTTACCATGTCTGATTTTATGGATTCCAATTTTACCCCTTCTATTGTATAGTTACTTTCAAAAAACCTCGTATAGATTGTAATGCATCTCGGCCATTGATTTACTATTTGGATGGTTTAGATTCGGTCTTATGGACTAACCTAGAAGGGTGGTCTCACAGGATCCTATCCCTATATATATATATATATATATATATGTGTGTGTGTGTGTGTGTGATATATATGATATATAAATATAATTATATATAAAATATATGTTTAATATAATATTTCGGTTAATTCAGTTAATTTAAAGTTTTCGAACCGAATTAACCGATAACGAAATTCTTCAAAACCTTTAACCACTCATCGAACCGAAATAATTCGGTTACCGACCGAATTAACCGAATTGATTCGGTTAATGGTTAACTAGAAAAGAAAATCGGTTAATGGAACACCCCTAGCCATTGATACAATTTGTCAACTTTGTGGGAATGGTACTTAAACTCTTGGAACACTTGCTTTTTTTCCTGTGATAGAGCTACACTTGTCTAGAAGTTGGCTTCTATTGCTTGGGATTTCTCCTGGTCTGATACAAGCACTGGGGATTTCATGTATGCAGCTGCGGAAAAGACTCTCTGTCAGAAGATCGGTTCGGGTTCGGGTTCAAGTTACTATCTATATTATTTAGTGGTTGTGGAAGACTAGGAACTTTGGATCCTTTAAAAGGAATGAAAATCAGAATTTGTATCTTGGTTTATATTATATACTCTAATTAGAAAAAAAAAAAAAGTCTGAGAGAGAAAAAAGAAATAACAAAGGGGAAGGCCAAAGAATCGCTTCATTCATAAGCCATCAATTAGCATCTTCATCACCTAGAAAAAATCTAGAACCTCCATTAATAAAACCTTAGACACTCACATTTACAGTCGAAGAAAAATGATATGAAAAAAAAATTAAAAAATCCTAGAATGTCACATTCACGTTCGAACACACACAAACTAAAAGAAGAAATTAAAAATCCCTAGAATGACACATTTACATTCGAACACACAACCAAAAAAAAATTAAAAAACCCTAAAATGTCACATTCATGTTCGAACACACACAAACTAAAAGAAGAAATTAAAAATCCCTAGAATGACACATTTACATTCGAACACAACCAAAAAAACAAATCCTAGAATGTCACATTTACATTCGAACACACACAACCAAAAAAAACTAAAAAATCGTAGAATGTCACATTTACAGTCGAAAAAGAAACTCACCTTTTTCAGAAATGAAAAATCGTCGTTGGTTCCAGAAACAACAATCGGCTCCGCAAGCAATTTATACCGTGGATTTCCTCTCGATTTCTCACTCTTCAACCGCCCCCAATCTCCTTCTCTCCGGGGCAGCGAAATCGCAATTTCAAAATCGAATGGATGAACCGTCGGAGATTTGGGGGAGATGAAAGGAATATTTCGATTACCAAATTAAAATAAATTGTGTAATGTCCTTTGTGCCCTTTTTCAAATTTAAAATTAAAATAAATATAAATATAAAATTGGAAAGATCCCAGCCACTTAAAATTTGAGATGTGCGGCCAGGATTAGTCCACAGTGTCTCATTTTAATTATGTGGTCTCATTTGATCCTATTCCTATATATATATATATATATATATATATATATATATATATATATGATATATAAATATAATTATATATAAAATATATGTTTAATATAATATTTCGGTTAATTTTAATTTAAAATTTTTGAACCAAATTAACCGATAACGAAATTCTTCAAAATATTTAACCACTCATCGAACCGAAATAATTCGATTCTGGCCACCAATTAACTTAATTGATTTGGTTAATGGTTAATCGGAAAAAAAATCGGTTAATGGAACACCCTAGCCATTGATACAATTTGTCACTTTGTGGGGATGGTACTTAAACTCTTGGAACACTTGCTTTTTTCTCGTGATAGAGCTACACTTGTTTAGAAGTTGGCTCCTATTGCTTGGATTTCTCCTGATCCGATACAAGCACCGGGGATTTCATGTATGCAAACAAAAAAGACTCTCTCAATCGGAAGATCGGTTCGGGTTCGGGTTCAAGTTACTATCTATATTATTTAGTGGTTGTGGATGACTAGGAACTTTGGATCTTTTAAAAGAATGGAAATCAGAATTTGCAACAATGGAGATGGCTAAGTCTGAATGAGGTGAATTTAAATCTTGTAATGGTTAATTGTGTGGAGTACGAAGTTTGTGGGCTATCTTGGGGATGGTGTTCCTAGTGTTTTTATCATTTTTTTCAGTTGTGTCCATGAAGCCTTGTCATTTGGCCATCTTTGTATCTCATTTGCTTATTGAGTTTAATATAAAGCTTTAGTTTCTGTAAAAAAAAAAAATTAAATAAGAAACATCGTGTCATTATTCGAATATATATGAATCAATTCGAATATTCGTACTTAAAATTCTATATATTTTAATTGTTGGGTTACTTAGAAATTATATGTTTGGAATAAGAGATATTTCTTAGTAGGAAGTAAATTTGTTTTTTGATTCTTTTCAATTTTGGCATAGTGCAAAATGACCCACCCTTATTTATACTAAAACAACTATCTAATCAATGACTAAGATTTATTTGATCTAACTATATTTCATTAACTAGAATAATCTAACAAAATATATAATACCCTAAAATTTTGTACAACTTTTCATCTCCAAATAAGTTCACTAGAATATTTTTTTTTGAGATAAAATCGTATCATTTATATTATTCAACCGCAATATCATCCGATACAATTGTATCCATCCAATCAGGATAAATCCCATTCGACCAATAGAAGGCCGAAGAGATGAAAGAAGAAAAATTCGCTAGTCTATGAGCTACTACGTTCGCCGAACGATGAATGTGTAAAAAATCAATCACTTCCAAACTAGCTAGCATAAATTTAATGTCAGAAATAATGCTCCCGCGATAGCTAAAATCTTCTTGAATAGCCATGATCGCTTGCGGCCATTAAAGAATCGTCGAAACACGAATAGGACTAAATCCTCCTTCACTTACTTGAACCAAACCTTCATAGATTGCTCTGAGCTCACCCATCAGAACATCAGGAAAAAAACCAAGTTTTCTACCAAATGCTCGCTGCACCACTCCGTGTGCATCTCGAATCACTCCCCCGACCGCATATCGCTACTCTTTTTCATTGAAACAGGCGTCTACATCAAGGTTGTAACACCCAGGCTGAGGTTTTGTCCATCTGCTGCTCTTATTTGCCTGATGCATACTCCCACTACTCAAATTAGCATCTTGAGCTTTTTGAAAAGCTAGAAGAAAATCATCCACCCAAGCTACAGAATCTTGCATTTTTGTTCGATCCTCCTCATGCAAATAACTCTATTTTTCTTTCCACATCGCCCAAGTTGTACACATGAAGTGCGCAAATTTATTTTTTCCCAGCTCCTCTATCATCTAGAAACCAATATCCACCACACTCCCTTTCTTGATCTTCTTCAGAAATTGCCAATATCCTGAATTTTTCCACAAGTGCTTGAGACAGGGACAATAAAAAATTGCATGAGTTGTATTATCATCTCCAAATTGACATAAATCACGACCCTCAATTACTTTGGTACATGATGCCTTGCTAGGTTAGCTTTTGAAGGAATAATATCAAGGGATGCCCTCCACCAAAAATTTTTTATTTTCGGTGGGATAGACATAGCCCATAAGATTTTCCACCATTTCTCCATCAACTGCGTTGTACTGTGATCATATGGATTATAATACCCAATCTCGAGCTTATATCCATCCCTAACCAAATACGTGCCTTTTTCGTTATACCTCCAATACCGAAAGTGTCCTCCTTTCGTGCGAGAAGAGGGATACGCATTATTTCTGTGCCACATGTGGTAGGAAGCAACCATTTATCACTCTGTATGCCAACTACCATCTTCTATGAGGTCCTGCACATGAGAAATATCATTATCTACATTATTTATCATTTTGATTGGTCAATTTGAAATGCGAGGCGCACCCAATGGTCTGTGCTAATCGGACCCGGCGCCATCTCCATTCTCCATGAAAGACCGTTTTGCAAGAGATCCCTACTCCAATAAGAGAGAGAGCCATATATATGAGGGATTCGATCCAACTGTGGCATCCATTATATCATCTTGCCTTTAACACCCGAGCCACCAAACTGTCCGATTTTCGGATGATTCTCCACAATTGCTTGGCTAGCAAAGCTTTGTTAAAAGCCTTCAAACTTCTAATCCCATACCACCTTTGCATTTAGGTTGACATAATGTATCCCATTTCCGCCAGTGCATTTTTTTCCTTCCTCCTCCATCCCCCACCAAAAATTCGAACATGCACTCTCAATTCTATTACACAGCGACCCCGGGATACGAAAACACGACATCGCATAGGTAGGGATCGCTTGAAGGACCGATTTTATGAGCACTTCTTTACCTCCTTCAGAAAACACCTTCCCCTTCCATCCTAGAATTCGCTTCGTAATTCTTTCTTGTAAGTAGTCGAACTGGATTTTTTTGCTTCGCAACGAGAAAATTGGTAATCCCAAATACATCTCATGTCCCTACACCACCGGTACTTTAAATTCAGTCTTAAAACAATCGATCATCATTGAACTCGTGTTCGAACTGAATGTTAGCGCTGATTTCTCGTAGTTAATCATTTGCCCAGATGCTTTTTCATAAGTTTTAAGAACTGCAGCCACCTGTTTACATTCCTCCAAAGTGGCTCGACAAAACACCAAGCTATCATCATCAAAAAATAGATGCGATATGGGAGGGCATCTTGTAGCAATTCTCACTCCGTTAATTAATTTTTTCTATAAATTATGCTCGAACAGCGCTGATAAACCATGAGTACATATTACAAAGAGGTACGGCGATAGAGGATCGCCCTGCCGGATACCCCTTTGAGGTGTTACAGAACCCACCACGGCATTATTCAACGAAAAAGAATATCTCACCGTGCTCACGCATTGCATTGTTAGCTCGACCCATCGACTTGCAAATCCCATTCTCTCCATTATAGCCCTGAGAAATTTCCATTCCACTCAATCATATGCTTTACTCATGTCCAATTTCAACGCCGCATACCCCCGACTATTTGCTCTATGATTGCGGATCCAGTGGATACTTTCGAACCCCAGAATATCATTATTTGTGATTAGTCTCCCTGGTATAAATGCGCTTTGACACTCATCAATCACATTATTAAGTATCGGTCTGAGTCTATTCGTCATAGCCCGGGCTACAATCTTATAGCATACATTACACAAACTAATTGGCTGAAATTCTTTTATCATCACCGGTTCGCAACTTTTGGGATCAATGTTACCAATGTTCCATTCCACTCTGTTAAATCACCACCATTGTTTAGTATGTTTAACACTTCCCTAGTCACCGTATCACCAACAATCGACCAATACTTTTGATAAAAAAGTGTCGAGAATGCCGTCAAGACCTTGTTGTCCGGTGCATATCAAATAAAGCATGTTTCACTTCTTTCTCTGTGAAGGATTTACATAGCAACTCATTCATATCCTCATCTATGGCACGTTTTACCTTACCGATCACTGCTTCCATCTCATCGGCAGATGGATTCGACGTAAGAAATAACTCATGGAAGTAGTCAGTCCCTATATCAGCCATAGCGGACTGATCCGTATAGAAATCACCCTATCTCGTGTCAGTCCGTGAATATGATTAGTCGTCCGTCTCTTATTTGCTTGTGCGTGAAAGTATGGTGTGTTTTTGTCGCCTTGTTTCAACCATGAATTTCGACTACGTTGTTTCCAAAAAACTTCCTCTTTCATTGCAAGATCCTCTACAAGTCGTTCTAACTCTCGGATTCAAGAATGGTGTGCACCCCAATTCTATGAATTTCTTAACTCATTAAGTTCTTCTCGTGCTTTTTTGAGACTTGTAGGGAGATTTTTAAATCTGGTTTTTGCCCATTGCTGTAATCTCTCACTGCAATATTTAATCTTGTGTGTCATGGGCAAATAACTTTCAGATTCAGACCAACCTTTCTCAACCACTTCCTTGCAATCATCCTCGAGGCTCCAGTATTTTTCAAATCGGAATCGTTTTCAATGTGGAATCTGCACCTCACACCCCAGACCCCCTGAAATATTCCACTTAAGTCGAATAGGCCTGTGATCCGAAGAATAAAATTCTAGCGTATTAAATCTTGCCGCCGGATATAAAATTCTCCATTGGATTGAGCTCAAAAACCGATCAAGTTTTTCAAATATAACCTCCTCTCCTTTTCTTCTGTTCACCCACGTATACGGATCACCCCCCTCCATGTATATCCTGTAATTCGCACTCCTCGATGACAGATTGGAATGCCTGCATTTGAGCTTCAGATCGTAGGTGACCACCTATCTTTTCCGTATGATAACATATTTCATTGAAATCGCCTCCCACAATCCATGGAATGTTGTTCAACTCAACCATTGTTGCCAGCCTCCTGAGTAGTTCCCATGATTCATGTCTCCTGTGGGTTTCCGGGTTCCCATAAAACCCCGTGAATCTCAATGTTTTCTCACCATCTTGAATAATGTAATCCACATGACCCATTGAGTAAGATGTAACGGTAACAGTAATAGAATTTTTCCAAAACAACATTAATCCACCCTTTTTTCCACTACAATTAACCACAAAATAATCCGTGAAAGCCTAACCACTCTTTCCATCTCCTGCAATTACTATCCCTTATTTTTGTTTCGCATAAAAATAAGAGATCAGGATCTTCAGTTGAGACTAATCGCTTCAATTCGCGGAATGCTCGTTGGTTCCCAAGCCCTCGAGCATGCCAAGATATGCAACTCATATTGTTTGGCGGGGTTGCGTAGCAATCCTCGCCAATTCAGAAGTATCCATATCTGTTGCACCAACTCCATTAGAATCTGTTCCCTTACCCGTATTTTGCCTTTTCGTATGTATATTATCTTCATTTATGTCTGATTCAGGTGTGGAGAGGCGTCATTTTGTCACCTTCTTAGCTTGGTGATTTTTGTTCGATCCTCCTTCCGCTCTTGCCCTCCGCTTCCATTTTTTGGGACTTCGACCCGTTGAAGATTCCAAATTATAATTTTCGTTCGATGATGCTTGGGGTTTATCTACTGTTACAAGTTCAAGCCCCGTAACCTCCAATGATCCTCGTTTTTCGTTCTTTTCCCCTCCATTATCCTCTTCACCATCAATGCTTCTCTCCCTGTGTATCTCTATGACCCGGTTTGGGCTCTATGCTTTCCCACAGCGTTGCCCCTATCATCCTCCTTTTCCATTGGCACGAAGACTTCCTCTAAGTCCTCCCTTCGTATTTCATTATCATCGTTTTGGGTTCTAGTAAGGAAGTTTGATTCTTCCATCGTCTCCTTTCTCATCTCCTTCCCCACTGGCGTTGCCTACTAATCAATCCCGGAACACTAGCTCATAGCCAACTGCCATACGGTAATTCGGATTCCTTTAAGGTCACATCTCCACATTCTCTCCATGAGTGCCCAACTTTCCCACATCTGTAGCAATAATCTGGTAACTTTTCGTAAGTTAACATAACAATAATATCCTCATCGTTATTATCTCCTTTCAGGACTATGTGATCTTGTAAGGGTTTCATAATATTTATTGCAACCCTAATTCTCGCATATTTTCCGTACATGCACCCCGACTCTCCTTTGTCGATTTCAACCATCGATCCAAGTTTATCCCCAATCTCCCTAATTACATCTTCTTGCATCGAGCTATTGGCAAATTATGGCATTGGATCCGAGATCTCCATTTGGTTGAACTTCATCAATTACGGCTTTCAAATCCATTCGATTCTGAAATAGCACCAGTCGCGGAAGAAGTGCCAGGACCTCCCATGAGAGCCCTTCGTCATCCATAGGGTTTTGGAATTCTAGAATAAACATGTTGTCTCCAATTGCTTCAATCTCAACTCGTTTCGTAACCTGTAATATTCTTGGTATGTGTTGTTTGAAAGTTTCTCGATTAACCATCCTAGTAGCAAACACCTTCGCCACCAGGCATTTAAGCATGCGATCTTCACCTCGTCTTCGTAGATCATTGTTCACATTTAGGGTTAGGGTTCCCCCCTTGCCAGCCAAATTGATATTCTTTAATCTCCGTAATATTTCCTCGTGATCCATGTCGTCTTAATACGTTGTTGCGTTGAAAAACCACCAAAGATGATAAACACCTTGATGGAGAAGACCTACACTTGGGCAGGATGTCAACCCTAATTAGGTTTTCTCTCTAGAGAGGAAAACATAGCAGGGAGGCGGTTTTTTTAAGTTCACTAGAATATTATATATAAGGGATAATTTAAATAAGGGTTGATCCTATTAGAAAATATGCAAGAATAATTTTTAAACGTTATTGCAATTGTGCCTAATGTGGTCTGCAAATTTTCAGTGGATGTTGGTCAAATCAGCCCCTGTTATAAATCAATGTTATTAAAATCGGACCGGTCGATTCGACTGAAAACTGATCATATGCCCAATCCAATTTTGTAACAAAATCGAGTGATTAAAAAACTATTGCTACCCAATCAAACTTGGTAAAAAACTCGAAAATCAATTAAGTGTGGAATTTCGGCTCGATGAGAGGTGCGGTTGATTATTGCGCCAATTAAAAAAAAATTAATTTTGTAATCCAGACACAAGAGCTGATTGCACCTCCAATTCAGATACACGAAATTGGTTATTGCGCCAACACTTAAATAAATAAGTCCTCCAATTCCCACTCTGTTTCAACAAATTTATCCCATTTTTGTTGTATTTCAGCAATTTGCCCCATAAACAGACGCTTATTTATGTTATAATGACATAGTATTTCTTATTCCAGTTTTTTAATAATGGCCAATGACGTGCTTTGTAGGCTCCATTTCTAATGGTTAAGCCTCCCCACACCACCCAACTCTGTAAAGTTCATGGAAATATTTTTCAAAACTGAATTGAAATGCTCTCTGCTATAAATCATGAGCCAATCCAATTTTAATTATGGAACAATTACGAATACAATGTATTCTATATATGGAAACATATATTCCTGTGTATACGCGTATATACGTAACTAGATCTGAATTCTAGTTCTCCTCAACTTCTTAATAGGGGTGGCCACGGTTCTAGAACCGTCGGTTTCGGTTCCAAAACTGCCGGTTCCGGTTCCTTATTTTGGAAAAACCAGAACGAATCTGTTGCCTCCTCACGGTTTTGGTTCAAAACCGAGCAAGCGATTCGGTCCGATTCGAACCCGGTTCCTCCACGGTTTGATTAAGTTTTAATCAAACCATTTGTTTATCTTTTGATAATTTTTTGATTCTTAAAATAGTTTATCAATTCAGATTAAAAAAAAAAAATAAAGAAAAATACTTGGACTTAATATTCAATAAAGTTTTATACTTAATATTAATAATAATATTAAACTATCTATATATATTATTAGAGTCTATATATATTATTAGAGCATATAAGAATCAAATTTCACGTAGTTAAACACAACATTTGGTCTAAAATGTGTCTCATGTAGTTACGAAAATAAAACATCATAATATATATTTAACATTTCTTCTAGCATGTATTTACCAAAATAAAATTGTTGGTTTTAATCTTAGAAAAAACGGTTCCATTACGGTTCCACACCGACGATTTTAACTAACGATTAAAACCGCCGATATCATGGTTTTGAGACCTAGGAACCGAACAACCGACCTACAAGGTTCCTACGGTTTAGAACCGTTGACCACTTGTTCGGTTCGATTTAAAACCCAGTTTCGGTTTCATTTGGCCACCCCTACTTCTTAATCCTAATAGAAAAAGGATTATAACATTTTAAGTACCGATATATATATATAATTCACATTATTTTCAAATTCATAGTTCCATTAGTATATATATGGGACGTCTACCATATAATTCTATTCCTCTCCCACATAATGGACTTCTTCTGATCATATATAAATATTAATTTCTGTCTTTCACTCGCACAATTTTAATTTCATGAAATTAATCTTCAACAACAATATGGGCGATTACTACGATTGTGAACAAAGCTATTCCATCAAGTTAGTGAAAGCGGAATTGACCAATTTTGACAGGTGTGTTACTATGTTGCCTGATGTCGCGATTACAACGATTGCGAACAAAGCTATTCCATCGAGTTAGTGAAAGCGGGATTGACCAATTTTGACAGGCGCGTTACTATGTTGCCTCATATCGACATCAACTTCAAATTCAAATTTTTTCTTTGTACTTCCATGGAGTTCTTTGTACTTTGCTTTTGATGTTGTTTGGTTTGTGGGCTATCTTGGGGATGGTGTTACTTGTGTTTTTATGAATTTTTTCTGTTGTGTCCATGAAGCCTTGTTATTTGGCCATCGTTGTATCTCATTTGCTTATTGAGTTTAATGTAAAGCATTAGTTTCTGTAAAAAAAAGAAAGAAAAAAAAGGAAAAAAAATGAAATAAGAAACATCATGTCATTATTGGAATATATATGAATCAATTCGAATATTCGTATTTAAAATTCTATATATCTTTATTGTTGGGTTACTTAGAAATTCTATGTTTGGAATAAGAAATATTTCTTAGTATGAAGTAAATTTGTTTTTTTGATTCTTTTCAATTTTGGCATAGTGCAAAATGACCCACCCTTATTTATACTAAAACAACTCTCTAATCAATGACTAAGATTTATTTGATCTAATAACTATATTTCATTAACTAGAATAATGTAACAAAATATATAATACCCTAAAATTTTGTACAACTTTTCATCTCCAAATAAATTCACTAGAATATTATATATAAGGGGTAATTTAAATAAGGGTTGATCCTATTAGAAAATATGTTAGAAGAATTTTTAAACGTTATTGCAATTGTGCCTAATATGGTCTACAAATTTTCGGCGGATGTTGGTCAAATCAGTGCCTGTTAAAAATCAATGTTATTAAAATTGGACCGGCCGGTTCGCTGAAAACTGATCATATGCCCAATCCAATGTTGTAGTAAAATTGAGTGATTAAAAAACTGTTGTCACCCAATCAAACCTGGTGAAAAAACTCGAAAATCAATTACGTGTGGAATTTCAGCTCGATGAGAGGTGTGGTTGATTATTGCGCCAACCAAAAAAATTATTTTTTTTTAATTCTTTAATCCTGACATAAGAGCTGATTGCACCTCCCATTTAAATACACAAAATTGGTTATTGCGCCAACACTTAAATAAATAAGTCCTCCAATTCCCACTTTATTTCAACAAATTTATCCCATTTTTGCTGCATTTCAGCAATTTGCCTCATAAACAGACGCCTATTTATGTTATATTTGTCTCATAAACAGACACTTATTTATGTTATAATGGCATGGCGTTTCTTATTCCAGTTTTTTAATAATATTTCATATTCTAGTTATCTAAAAATTGTGTATTTATTTAATATTTGAAAGTAATTTTCAAAAATTCGAAATTAAGAAAAATTGTAGACGCCAATTTGGCTGAAACAAAAAGACTGCACCAAAAAATATATGGGCAGGAGCCGTAATTGGAAATGGCGTCTGCTTTGTAGGTGTCATTTCTAATGGTTAAGCTTCCCCCAAACCTCCCCAACACTTGTAAAAGTTCATGGCAAATATCACAAACCATTAAATAAGCCCCCATTTTCTTGTAATTACTACAGGAAATTACTCCATTAATATTTACATAAAGAGAGAGAGAGACCAACACTTGCACTACTTGGATTTGGTAAAAGATTTTTTCCAGAATGAATAAATAACTGTAAGACAACCAACTATCCTCATCAAATAGAACACTCAGAACAGACTTGTTTAATTAAATGCAAAACGTATATAAACCATTTTGATCAGATTCATAAAATTGGAAATATATTTTAAAACTGAATCGAATGCTCTCTGCGATAAATCATGAGCCAATCCAATTCTAATTATGGAGCAATTACGAATACAATGTATTCTATATATGGAAACATATATTCCTGTGTATACGCGTATATAACTAGTTCTGAATTCTAGTTCTCCTCGACTTCTTAATCCTAATAGGCAAAGGATTAACATTTTAAGTAGTACACTATATATATAAGATTCAGATTATTTCCAAATTCATAATTCCAATAGAACGAACTGATCATATATTTCATCGATCAGTAAATATTAATTTCTGTCTTTTGCTCGCATAATTTTAATTTCATGAAATTAATCTTGAACAATAATATGGGCGATTATTACGATTGCGAACAAAGCTACTCAATGGAGTTAGTGAAAGCGGAATTGACCAATTTTGATAGGCGTGTTACTATGTTGCCTCATATCGACATCAACTTCAAATTTTCCTGCGACTCCAAATTGTCGGAATGGGTAATTATACATGGTGATGAACAACAAGATTCTTCTACATCAGTTGAGAGAGTGTTGGTGAGAGAGTTGAATAATCGACCCGTAACCGAGAATACCGTGCCTAAAATTAGTTGCCAGCAATTCTTGCGCTACACCGAAACACGCCAAACCATCGACCAAGTACTCAGACAATTAATGCCTTTGGCGGATGATGAAGAGCGTCGGACTTTCATCGAGTATGCAATGGTAAAAGCTGAGGAAATTGTTAAATCCAAGCCCCTAGGCCGCAACGTGCTGGATCTTCACTTCAACGTAACGATACAACACGACCATGTTTTTGACGGGATAAATATTGATGAAAGTAGTAGCGAATCTTATTCTTATTGTATGGTTCGACCGGCGCCGATTAAATCATTGAAGAGAAAAAGAATGGATTCTTCAGGTGATGATGAAAGTTGTTGCATCTGCTTGGAAGATTTGAATAGTTGTGATGAAGCGTTACTAAGCACTCCGTGTTCACATGTTTTTCACAGCAGTTGCATCACCAAATGGCTGACGACTAGTCATTCTTGCCCCATTTGCCGCTTCGAGATGCCAAGTAGTACTTAATTAATTTGATTTGTAAATTAATTTTGTCATTGTATTCTTAGCTTCAAGTTTAGCTTCTGTCAGATTTTTGATTCTTTAGTTCATGATTTTCATTACAGAATTAATACTGTGATTCTTAGGAATTAAGGAGATAGCTAGTAAAGTGTTTAATAATGCATTTTTAAGGTTTTTATGAATGTAATGATCAAAGATTGTGTCTTTCATGGAGCTGTGAAACATTTGTTGAACTCGTCTCTCACTTTTTGTCTCCCGTTTTTATCCTGCATGTCCATCTTTTTTTTTTTTTTATCAAATATCTAAAATCCTATTTCATGGAGAATATGTTGTTCGGCAGATTTATATTTGTTTGGGCTATGTTTTTCATGAAATAAAACAAATTTTTGAAGAAAAATCTATTAATGGGTAAGTCATGTAAAAATTATTAAATTCCATTCCTACTACTAGTTCTAATTACCAAACCGAAATTAAATTAATCAAACAATGATGATTTTATTCTCTTCGAAATTCTAGTATACAACTTTTCGTTGTTAGCAAAAAAAAAAAAATAAAACCATTTTTGTTTAATTCCAAAACCCCCTTAGAATTTGAAATTTATTTATGACAATTACAATCCCAATTTATGGCAATCACCCACTGGTTTTGTTCAAATCTAACATCGGCATGTTCCAAATCCTTGAACCTCCTTTCCAAAAGAAATAATAATAATAATAAAATTCCTTGAACCTGTGTTTTATGAAATCACAAAGCAAACAGGGGAAGAAACCAACAGTCTTTACAATTTACATACATCATCGCCTCAATTATCCACCTTCTTCAATTTATCGTGTTATGTATTTATTACAAAATAGCCTCAATCTTCGACTGTTCTACTTTGTAATGAAATAACGAAGAGAAAACGAGCTCGTACACCCATACATCCAACAAAAGCATCCCTGAGATCATAACCATCTTGAAATATCATTGAATAAAGTTACGAGAACAGCAATTATTTGTATAATCTAAAATCATATGTCGAATCGCAAAAAATGATGGGTTTTGCCAATATGCTAATTGCAATTTACACCAAAATATGGATGTACAACTACAAATACAACTTTTAAACATCACTACAATTTAAACAGAGGAAAGTCACAGAACCACAAGCAGATGGCTTCAAGCAGAATCACAATTCTAATTCCCAGAAAAGAAAGACTCCATAGAAGCGGATCGTCTCTCCCCAAACGCATAAAATAATTTCCGAATCTTGAAGATGAGTCTTACGTGTGTTAGCAAAAGTGACCATCAAGTTGAGGTCTATGCAGAAGATGCTGCACGATCTGATTCTATCATGGATTTAATATAGAATTCACCAGCCTTGTATGAGGACCTCACCATGGGGCCAGATGCCACGTACCGAAATCCCTGCAACAGCCAACATCAATTTTTTGCAGCAACACATAGCCAACATCTTTATTCAATACAATTTATGACTCTTCTGAGTTTGTAGAAGTACTAGTTTAGGACACTCACAGGGGTCAAAGATAGGATATATTTCAAGTTATTGAATAAAGTTGAATACCCATAGAACATATTACTATAGAACTAAACAAACAATCTGGCTACTTTACTATTGTGCTAAAGTGTCAAAGTACTCATGCCATGGTTATAAACTTAGATGGAATTTGGCTATAAATTGATGGAACTCTGGCTTCATCCATGGAAAAAATTGTCACAGGTGATTAAATCTGAAAGTTCTTTGAGAGTAATTTTTTTTACATCAAACCAAATAGGATGTTAATAACATGTGAAAAAGATTTCTAGATAACATGCATCTTGCCATATTTAAAGAAAAATAGTAAAAGAATAGTTCAGGTTATTTTTCTGATGAGCCGAGCAATATTATGCAAATCTGGGTGACCTAAAAAACCATCAGGACTTGGTGCATCCAAATAAAAAGCTGCTAGGGAAGAGGTTTGCAAGAAGTCCAGAAAGAATGGCAAAAGATGAACAAGGACCCCAACAAAAACTAATTTTCTATTTTGTTCTAATGAACTCTGTTACATCATGAGCAATTCCATAAGAAGCACACTGAAGGTGAACTCAGAAACATTTCTTAAGGCGAAAATTCAGTAAAAATCGAATACACGATAATGGAGGAAATAGAAACAATTAATAGTGTGGTAGCACCAATCTCATATGGAGACAAGTAGCAGGTCTAGTCCTACTTTACAGAAAATAAAATATAAAATCTTATAATCTCATGATACTACACAAGCGCAAGGTAGTCTTGAGAACTGATTACTGTGGACTCACATCACTTTTAGAGTGCAAAATATTAAATTAATCACACAAAAACGAAGAGAGAGAGAGAGAGAGGGGGGAGGGGGAGTGGATGGAATTTCAGTGTATAGCCCATGCTTTGCTTATTCGAACATAAATAAATCCTATACAGATAATAGTAGCATTGATAAAGAACAAATATCCTGCAATTAGGAAAAGAATACATGTGAAAATGACTAAAAGACAGCAATTACAAGTTGCCTGCACCATTCATGTCATATGATAATAAAAGAAACCATTTCAATGAAATACAAAGAAGAGCAACATACCATTTGCATGCCAAGAATTCGATACTTCTCAAAGGCCTCAGGAGTTATGTATTCTGAGACTGGCATGTGACGCTTTGATGGTCGCATGTATTGACCAAATGTCATGACGTCAACACCAGCTGCCCTCACTTTCTCCATAGTTTTCACTACTTGGTCAGGTGTTTCTCCACACCCCAACATTACTGAAGTTTTGGTGAGTGTTCCTGGTGGGGCATAGTCTTTCGCCATCACAAGAACATCAAGGGATTGCTTAAAGTTAGCACGGTGATCGCGAACTACATTCTGAAGCTCCTCGACAGTTTCGATGTTGTGCGCAAAAACATCCAATCCAGATTTGGCAACTTTCTCTACACAGCCAGAGTCTCCTCGGAAATCAGGAACTGCAATTTGAGAGCAACGCGTCAACAAGAAAGCAATTCAAATTGCAAATTTTCATACACCCATTACCATGATTCACTGTTTTAATGCAAAATCATATTTCGATCAAACAAGAATATAGTAAGAAATTAGTCAACATAGACTTTTAAGTTTACAGAAAACATTAGTTGGTCGGACTTGGACATAATCAGTATTTTGCATTTGCATATGTATTTGTGTGACCTTTCCCCCATGAAGAATGGACTTCAATGTAAATGTTGTAAGGTAAGGGCGCAACTTAATTGGATTTGTAATTCAGGCAATTTTTTCCAAGACAAATTACTGAAATGGTTGCTTGTAAGAAACTGCACTTGAGAGAAAAAAATATTAATAAAAGGACTATACTTTATCTAAGTATGATGTCCAAAATCTACAAAGTGCTCCAAAAGTCCAGCTCAGTTCCAGTGAAACAATAGCATGCCGTGGAATATCCAACTTCTGCCTCAAATCATATTCAAAGCAGATCTACACATGTACTAAATGCAAAATCATGGTATTCCCAGTTTTCAACAATAGCTATAATCAGGTCTCTTTATTTTTCTTCCCTATGGTAACTGAGTTCGTTAATTTCCAAGTCCATACAACACTACAGAAACACTTAAGTCATACCCAAAGCTTCTATAAGCATCGCTGGCTTCAGTGTCTTCAACTTTTGCACTGTCTCCGCAAAATGACCACTTCCTTGATCAGGTAAATCATCACGATCAACACTAGTAATCACCACGTAATCCAAACCCCATGAAGCTATTGCCTCAGCGACATTTGTGGGCTCATTAGGGTCAGGAGGAGGTGGAGTGCGCGATGTCTTTACATTGCAGAATCTGAAAGTTCAAGGAGAAAAACAATCAAAAAAAAGGACTTCATAAATTCAAGAATCTATATAATTTCGATGTCTCCTGTCAAGGAACAACTCAACCCCCTCATACGCTCTTTGTCACTTCTATCAGGTTAAAATCTTCAATATGAAACTTCATTGCAGTATATAATTCGGTCTAATTTAGGTTTCTAGTTTCTACTTTATTGAAAAGTGTATTAGTTAGTTGTCGATTGTAGCAACTGGGTTTCAACCACAACCAAAGGACTTCTCTTAAAGAGACTTTTGTCAGCCACGATTCATGACTCGAGCACATTCCCATCTTACTTAAATGGTACTTAACTAGAACGACATTAGCTCCATCATGGTTGTCTTTATTTAGAGCACCAAAATCACATTTCATGTAAAAACAATGTGAACTCCTCTAAAGATGAAATAAGAAAGGTAAAAACTTCTGGCCCGCCCTGCCTTCAACTCAACAGACTACATCCCCCTAAGCAGCTTTTTGTCACCGATTACAATCACCCATCATTCGATTCTCACACGGCAGTCAATACTAAACCAATCATTTCCTCATTCAATTAGATAAAGCAGTCCATACAAAGGAAAAAAAAAAACATGCAGTCCGGAGATAGAGAGAGTGGAAAGAAATATAATCAAAACGAAAAACTATTTCAGATTCAATCATCACCTGCAGCCACGAGTACAAGTATCACCAAGAATCATAATCGTTGCAGTTGCAGTTCCCGTTTCACCTCCAGACCAACACTCCCCCAAATTAGGGCACTTAGCCTCCTCACAAACAGTATGCAATTTCAATTCCCTCAATTTTTTCTTTATCTGAGTGTACTTTTCTCCACCGGGGATCGATTCCCTCATCCATTTAGGCTTTGGCAATGGCTTCTTCTTCGTGCCCACCTCCACAGAATAACTCTGGTCGGATTGGAGCTTAGTGAAGTCGGTCAACGTTGGCGATTCATCAGCGAGCCGGCGGCGTAGGCCATCGAGAGTTGGGGAGTAATTCTGGATATCGGAATGCGGCGGAGATGGCGTCGCTGCGGTGGAGAAAAATTGGGTGAATCGGGAGAGAATGAATAGGGAGGATTTGGATTTGAGGGATCGAGTGGCGAGGGAATTCATTTTCCACCCAATTTTTCTTCACAATTTTCCTTTCTATTATCTGTTTTTCTTCTTTGGAGGAAGGAAATGACTTTGTGAAGCTAGTTTTTATTTTATTTTTTCCTTTTTTTCTTTATTTATTTATCTTGAAGAAATTTGTATGGACCTCCCCTGAACTTTGGAGAATTTTACTTGTAATCCTAATGGACCTAATTTTTGTATTGATTGCTCAACATACCTCCATTAGTTTTCAATGCGTTTCACCACTAATTATGAGGCTAATTATGTTATTTTGTTTTGTTCATAACATTGAAAAAAAAAAAGTAGATTTCCTTCATCAAAAAATAAAAATAGATCAATTGGATTATGAGAGCTGATAATAGACAGAGAGTGCTTGGCGCCATATCTTAAGAGTAACTAATAATATTTCTATTTACAAAATCCATTTTACTACATATTTTTCTTGATAATTGTAACAAGAGGCCTAGTGAAAGGGTGCTCTCCTGGTCACTAGCAAAGTCCAAAATGGACTGGACTGCAAAGAAAAAAAATTAACTAAGGGAAAAAAAAAAAATAGTTAGGCTATGAGTAGTCCGACGTGTTGGTTACGCCCATTGTAACTCATTATATGGGTAAAGTTTCTTATTTATTACTTGATTTATTAATAAATCAGACATCAAACTAGTTCTAGTAGTGCTACATGTGCATAAAGTACTCGATACAATTTTCACGTTTTAAGTGTCTCATTTTCATAAAATAGACACTTTGGCAATTATCCATAATTAATCCAATGTATGATGCATTTGAATGTAAAATGAGTTCTACCCTCTTTATTGTATGAGTGGAGTTAAGATTAACGATGTTCATTAGGTTTAAGTCTATTTCATGTTATATTTTTAGCAACTCAAGTCTCAACAAATGTATGTTTACTTAGTATCATTTTTAAAGAATAAGAATCACAGACTCCATAGAAGATTATGAGATTAATTTTATTTTTTCCAAAATATTATTGAGACAAAATTATGAAGGACGAAACTTTAAATTTGTTGTATAGGTCACAATTACTTAATATTTCTATACTTACGGACTACGGCTTAATTAAACTTTTACAACATGATTGGTATGCGTGAATTGAATTAAGTTGAATCGAATAAGGATGGGAAAGAAACACTACAATGATATCATTTCTATGTTCAGTATGTATAAGGAATGGAATGGCCACTTTTGAGATTTAGAAAAATGAGTTTCTTCATAAACTTCTAAGTCCAAAGCAATAGTATTTTATTTTACTTTTTTTTTGTTTTTTTCTTTTTTTGCCAAAACGGTAGTGATGTTTAGAGGTGTCAAACTGGTCGGTAGCAGTCCGTCGGGCCAAATCAAAAAATCGGGTCGGGTCAGGCTAAAAGTAACCGTGCCGCTATTTTTGTAGCCCAGCCAGCCCACGAAAATACAAAGGAAAAGTTGGGCCGGCCCGGTTTTTCGAGCCTAATGGGTCGGGCCAAAAAAGTCTGGCTCATTTCGGGCCTAAGAAAATGTAGCCCAGTCTGACCCTCTTACCAAGTCGGTCGGGCCAGCCCAGCGGCCCGGGCCAAAATTGATAGCTCTAGTGATGTTATATCCATTCAAATCCTGGCCCAGCGGCACGGGCCAAAATTGATAGCTCTAGTGATGTTATATCCATTCAAATCCTGGTATTGCTCGCCCTTTATAAGAGTGTTGATCAGGGTTCAAACTTAGATCTTTCAATTTGTTTGAAATTTATCATCTCCTCTTCAATTACTACCCCTAACTTATTAAAAAAAATCCATTCAGATTCGGGAGATACATGACTGAGCCCACTGGCCACAAATCCCCTCTTAGACAAACATTTGATGTTTGAGAGGAAATACACCAACATGGTGTCAAAGCACAAAAGAGCCAAAACAAAGCCTGAAGGCTGACAAATTCAAGGTTTATGAACCACTAAAACAACTATTGATGCTACATATCATAAACGAAAACCAAAAATAAACAGAGACCCAAAAAATATCTCCAGCCTAAAAAGCCCTTCCTTCACCCTAGGAACTGTCCCAAAGCTGCTGAAAAAAACGGATGCAAGAACAAATTGGCCATGAGCCAAAGGCCCCTAGTATCACTCCTTCATCACAGAGAAAACATAATAATAAAACCCAATCAACAACAAAATCCACAAAACAATGCCAGATCAAATAGGCTGATAAAACAAACAAATCAGTCAACAATAGGAAACCGGAGTCACTGAAGCAGGCTTGGACTTAGAATTATAAACATTACTGAATTGGATCCATTCTGTGTCTGCTCCATCAATGGGTCTCCTATGCTAAGGTCCATACTTTTTCAAAAATTCACAGGTATTTGGTTCTCCATAGCCACCAGAGATTATATGATGAAAGTTGCATTATTTCTTGTCAATAATCTTTTTTCTGAGGCTTGGAAATAAGAGACCACCACTACCTGAATGTAGAAGAAGGATCAAATCCAACCTCCCTCCCAAGAGATAGGAGCAAGTTTTCAAACAATCTTGGTCCTCTCACAATGAAGCAAGATATTATCCAGATTTTCATCAAGATATTTTCAGAATAGTCACCTCAAAACTGACAAATAATATCCAAATAAATGCCTTTCTTGTTTAGGTTCACTTTGGTTGGGATAATATTATGAGAGCAAGTCTCTTGTGAGATCTCCGGAACCATGAGCCCGTGAATAAATTTAAAAATAATAATTAAAATAATAATGAACAAGAAAACAAAATAAACCCTAAAAATAATAATCATGAAGAAGATTCTTAAACCCAAAAATAAAAAATAAAAATTAAAAAAAAACAAAAATCCTAAAAACCCAAATCAATTATAAATAAACTCCATGTACCAAATAAATCTGTAAAATCTTTAAAACAGTTGATTGTTTCTCCAAAGAAAATGCATGATTCTTCCTTTGACTTTCCATGTACCCTTCCACATCTGTCTCAGTTGATTGTTTTCAGGCCAATCTGAATCAATCCTCCTCTTCATCATGATGGATGAATTAACTGTGAACTTCCCTGATGGACTTGAAAGCCAAATCAGTCTGTCTATAGCACCATGAGACTTAAGGGGAATTGAAAAAATAGCCTCAGCTTCATGTTAATTGAAAGTTTGTCTGATGAGGTTCACGTTCCAACAACGGCTTGAAGGATCCAAAAGTTCACTAACCCATGTGAGAGAGCAAGCATGTGAAAAAGAGAGGGATGGGATAAAAGATTAAAGCTCTGGGATCCAAGGGTAGTCCCAAATACGAATTAATTTATCATCACCAATCCTAAAACAATTTTTCAAAGCATAAAGTACTTGGATCCAACTTTTCCAAATCCAATTTTTCAGCAATCCACATGTAGGGAAATACTTAGGGATAGCAATGGGATGGATCTAGGACGAGTTTGGTCAAACCCGTGATCCGTCCAGAAAAGAAAATATTAGAACCGGGACTCACCCCATCCCACCTTGGGACCTGCCCTACCCCGTCCCCTTTGGACACGCGACCCAGCGGGTTCAATCCGCTGGACCCTCTACAGTTGAAAGTCTATTGCCTTTAATTCTTGGTACTGCTTCTGACTACTAAGCTTATTTTTTATAATCAGGTCATCGACACGCCCTCTGTAGTTTTAGTTCAAAGTCTAGTTTTAATATTTTATAATTAAATTATCAATCATTGAGAGATTGACGCCCCATTAACTGAAAATAATAAGAGTTTTCCTAAATCCTTCGAAATCTATCAATAACTTAGTGAAACATTAATCTATCCAGTATTTTCATGCAAATAAATTAAAATTATAAATTATATTATCTCTAAAAAAAAAAGAAATTAACTCCAGTAACTTTTGGAGTCCTAACATTTTCGTGTGTTTTTCATTTTGATGCAGCAAGTTTGAAGTGAGGAAATTAATTTGAATACTAAACATATATGGGGCGGGTCCATAAGGACCCATTACCCGGCCCGGGCCCAACAGCTTTTTTGAAATGGGTCTACGACCCGCCCCGAGACCCATTTGAGCGGGTTTTAATATAGAGCCGGATTTTGGCCCGCCCCATTGTTATTCCTATAAATATTTAGCTTTTAATAATTGACACATGAACAAATTAGGTTGAGTAAGGGGCTTCCAGAGTTGTTTGACAAGTAAAGAGTCATTAAAACTTTTAAAATCTTGGAATCTCAAACCCCCTTCTTCTTTTTTAAGAGTCATACCAATAAAGCCAATGAATTTTATTTTGGCCTTTTAAGTGGGGATCCCCACCAAAATTTAGAAGAGATTTAGGCCAATTCTTTGCATATACCAAGAGGGAGTCTATAACAAGACATGATATAGATGGAAAGGGCACTAGGCACAGATTTTATAAGTACCTCCCCACCTGTATGACTAAGAAATTAAGTTTTCCAGTTGGAGACTCTCTTCCTTGAAGACTCAATGACATACCAAAAGATATCATTTTTAGACCTACCAAGGAGAAGGGGGGCTTTAAACGTTTGATTTTGGACTAGAATTGCACCTCATTCAATGATTGGCCTAAGACATTTATATCACCAGCAGAAACATTTTGGCTAAAGAAGATGGCTGATTTTTCCAAATTGATGAGTTGCCCAGAGGCTAACCAGCATTCATCAATTAGAGATTTAAAATTGGCAGTTTGAGATATATGGCTTGGCTTCACAGAAAAGAAGGAAATCATCCGCAAAAAAGATATGGGAGATGACATGGTTGTATTGCAGATTTTGAGACATGAGAATTGATGTCTTATCCTAGCTTGCTAGATTAAATTTGAAAAGGCTTCAGAACGGATGATGAAAAGAAAGGAAAAGAGAGGATCGTCTTGTCGAATACCCCTAGAGGGTTGGACATACCCATGAGCTTGATCATTTAACAAGAAGGAAAAAGAAGTTGAAATGCAAGTCCAAATCCACATGAGAAAGCCGTCCGAGAAGCCCATTTTTTTCCAGAAACCCCACTCAACTCAATTTTGAGCAATAAAAGTTCTATTTAATTTAGTTGATGCAACACTAATACACAATAATTAACTTGGGCATTATATAATGACCACAATACAAGAGAATAAGAAAATAATATATAATCAACCATGGAACCTGCCCACTACAACAGACATATAATAATCACACTATTAATACATATATAGGTATAAAGAAAAAAATTACCCTGAAAAGCACATATTTAATAAATGGAATAATTATTACACGAAACACATAAGCTAAGTCTCGAAAATAAACTATAGTATTTATTCTCGGTAATTATATATACATGTTAAAGCACATAAATAATTGAAAAGCACAGCGCATTTCAAATTAAAGAAGGCATGCGACTCTTCCTCAAAAAAAAAAAAAAAAAAAACCATCACCAGGGGATCGGAGATGCTAACAGGAAGGCATGCGACTAAGATGACGATTGGATGAAATTAGGAATTTAGGTGTGTCCGCTAAGGAAAGCAGTGGAGAAAGGAAGCAAATTTAAAGGAGTCCACTATAAGAAAAAGATGGCGTTTTACCGGGTGAGGAAGAATAAAGAAAGTTTCACGGAACAAGAAGGAGAGTAAGCTGAGGGAATTAGATGATGTGGAATTGGATATAAAGGCATGCGACTAAGATGACGATTGGATGAAATTAGGAATTTAGGTGTGTCCGTGTGTGCTAAATTTATCATTATTTTTCTCCAAATTAATTTTATCACTTTTTTAATTTATCGATTTTTCTCCAAATTACTTATCGCTTTTTCAATTTATTTACATATTTTATTTATAATTTTCAGATTTTAGATTCTTTAGGTAAATATTTTACCTACAATGATTTTACCTACAACAATTTTACCTATACTTTACAATTTTCTTAATATTTACCTACATATTTTTCTGTAGGTAAACTGGTTTTTTCTTGTAGTGTTATATAAAAGATCTTATAAATTCTTAACATCTTATAAGATGCATTTAAAATTTATAAGATGTTTACTTTATATTTTAAAAAAGAAGGTTGTTAAAGTGTTTGGATAAAATAAGATGATCGAGTTTTTAAAATGTTAGTAATTGTCATTTTGTAATTAAATTTATTAAATTAGAAGATGTTGAAATAAGATCATTTTTGTGAAAGAAAAATTGGGATCTTCTTAATTTAAAAACAATTTATAAGAAAACAAATTTTTGAAGATCTTGTATATAAGATCTTTTAGAAAAAAATATCAAACACGTTCATGGCGTTTATAAGCTCTTAATAGTTATAAGATATTGTAAAGACTATATTTAAGCTCAGTCAACGCCTCCAAGTGAAAGTTTGAAATGAAGAATCAGAAAAACGAGTGAAGCAGGGGTAATTAGGTTGCATTTTCTCTCTAAAACCGGCAAACGCATCCATCACGAAACGTCTTCTTCTTTCCAGTTTCTATCGAAATTGCAACCGGTCCGGGCCCAGATCTGGCCGTGCCAGGCCGGCGGGGCGGTGAAAACGGCAGATTGGGTTGGTTTTAGAGCAAAACCGCCGCCGCTATAGTTGTTGGGTGTTATTCCGGGATAGATTGTCTCCTTGCAGTTATTTGTGATGGTAAATTTTGTGCATTTGGATAATCTAAGTCATGTTGGAGTATTATTTTTTATAATTAATCACGTCAAGTGTTGAAGGTCTTGTCCTCTGACAAGTATGTTTGTTCTTGTTTTTCTAACAAGTCTGTGAATTTTAGTTTTGTTTTGTTGTCTCCCCTATTTCGCTTCTAGTGTGTTTTCTTCTTTTCTTTCCTTTCGTTCTTTGTGATCATGGCGGAAGTCAACCAAACTATAGTTGAACTTCTCAATAATCCTACCATTTCTATGGAGCGTGCGTATGGATCATGGTTAAGGGCTCCGTCTAGCAAGAAGCTCAGTCAGGTCGGAGGTCAGTGGTTAAGATCCTCCAATCCGGGGCAGAATTCCGATTCACAAAACCACGATGACGGTTACGAAAATGTCATTCCTAATTTTCAGGCAATTGATGACCACGTAGAGGGAAGAGACACACATCGGGGGACGGTTTCGTTCGGAATAGGTGGAACAAAGGGTGCGATAGTTAATATTGTAAGGGAGTTAATTTCAACAACCGCTCTACATGATATCTCTAACATTGCGGTTACGGGAAAGGAAACTTCATTGCTGCTAAACATGGTTGATGTACTGGGCATATGGTGGCTGAAATGGCTGAAGCAATAGGGATAAGAGAGGCTTTGCGTTGGTTGAAAGATTATTGGAGTAATGCTAATATTTTTTTGGAGACGAATTCGCTTTTGGTGATCAAAGCATTAAGAGGCAAATTAATGGACAACTCGTATTTTTCGGATATTTTCATGGAGTGTAGGAATTTGTTGGAGTACCTTCCAAATGTGACTTGTTCTTTTATTAAGAGATCAGCGAATAATGTTGCTCATGTGTTAGCTAGAGCATCATATTCTATGTCTGGTGTCAAAGAGTGGCGAGATGATCCTCCCCTCTTTATCTGTAATGAATCGCAGTTCGATCTGCTTTATTAATGAAAGTTCTTCCTTTTGTTTTCTAAAAAAAACGAGTGAAGCAAAGACTTATTAAAGGAAAAAAATAAATTACTAAAATAGGTTTTGGCGGATGAGATCTTTTATTCCAGGATGGTGTTTTATCTTCTATTCTGGCGCACGGGTGATTGTCACGCGTATAGAAATTACCATAATAAAACCCCATAATTTAGGTTTGATTTATGCTCCAAAATTAATATGGTAATTTCTATACACGTGTCAATCGTCTATGCGGTGGAATAAAAGATAAAACACCATCCTGAAATAGAAGATCACATCCAAGGTTTTGGGGTTTCATATAAATCATTACATAGAAGTATGACTGAAAAACAACATACAAATTAAAAGAAAAGGGCTCCACTATATCCCACCTAACATTAATTGTCACACATTAGTATTAGACCAATTTGGTTATTGGTTGCATAAGAACTTTGGATTGGATTGGATTGGTTCACAAACTTAGGATTAGGATATGACCAAATATATAATAAGCTGAAAGCTGCTTAAGGGTTAAGTTAATTTTTCTGAAAATATTCCACGAATATGACCTAAAGGACGACATACCTTTTTCTATTCCTTTTGGCAAAAGGGTCTTTGTTTATTTGGTATTTTCTTTTCAGATCCTTTTCTTTCATTTGAATAGACAAAAATACCCCCTCCAGATTTTACGAGAATTTAAGCAACTACATATATAGCTTTTGTTCAATTAATTAGTGCTGTCTTATCCAGATTGAATTCGTCTTGGAATATTTCTTAAGAGTCCAAATGACAATGGAGAGGGGCTCACATGAACAAGATAAATAAAATGTTCAAATCATTTAGACTAAAATTTCATTTGAACCAATAGACTTTAGTGAACCATTGTAAATTAAGTTTTTTCAGATTCCGTCCACGTTAAGTTTGTTTGGAACTTGATTAAAAATCATATGGTATTTAAATGAAACAAATTGGTCGATATATGAAGCATTGTCCAAACGGCTAAGATTGAAATTTCAAGTAATGAGGTATCTTTTATAAATATTTATTATTTTTTCTTTTCTTTGGCAGGAAAGGTGTTGGATTATGGTTGGAGAATGAAATATAATATATAATCAGACGTACAATTATGGTTTTGATACATGCTTGCTTATGTTAGTGTGACATCATTAAGATTATGAATATCATGTAACTGAGTTTTGCTCAATTGAAGAAAAAAAAAAAAACAAAGGAAAATGGGTTACTAATAAATTTTACAGCTAAGAATGAGGACAAGGCGAAAGATAAAACACTAGACCTACACAGCAATGAGCAATCCCACATGCCATGGCCCTACAAGAATCAATTCCATTTAGGAAACTTCATCTACTTTGTCTCTTTTACATTTAGGTTTTGATTTTCCTTAGCTGTGCCCAATATTCATTGACGTTATTTAAATCTTAAGTTTTTGAAATAAAAAAAAATGTGTATATATTAAAAAAATACAAAATTTATTTAATTTAAGACAAATAAATATTTTGTTTAGTTTTGTTTCTCATACAACCCATTATCCAAAGCATAAATTACTAAGTGTAAATACAAAGGTAAAAAGGTCAAGGGTGATTGTGTTTCAAAAAGCATGGAGATAACTTTGGGACCTACAAACCATCCTTGCTTTTCTTTTTGGGATATTTTTTTTTTTGGCCAGAGGTATTTCCACACACCTAGATACACAATTGCCCACACTGCGTCGGGCTTATGGAACGTTTGCACACTAGTAATGAGACTAACCTCTGCAGAGGTGGACAGCCCAAGCCCACGCTCCAACAATAGCCAGGATCTCGCCACCAGGACAAACCCCTGAGTGCTTTGGGACATTTTGTGTATTGTGAATTTGTTGTACTAAATAGTAATTACAATAGCTCAAAGCTAAACCTAAAATATGTAGGTTTACTGGTTATTGAGGTAGGTGAGAATTAAACTCATACAAAAATTCGTTTTACAAAAGCCTTAATGGCGATTTATTTCAGTTTATATTTTATTTGAAATACTGTATCATATCAATTCTATTTTAACATAATACATTAAACGTTAGGTGTATTAAATATTTATTTAAATAAACATTCAGTTATATATGAATGTTATAAGCTTGACTTATGTATGAAATATATGAAAAACACAAAACAAATAATCCAAATGAATATGTTCAATCGGTAAAAGCAAATCTACGAGTAGTATAGTTTTTTTTTTTTTTTTTAAAAAAAGTCGATTGTCCATCAATTGTCAAATAGATTCGTGTTTGTTAGAGAGACAACTACATTTAATCCCATGACTTTAGAAATTTCTCTTTATGTCTTTTGCAAAAAGAGTCAAGATTTTTAACTAGCTTTTTAAAAAACACTATTTTAAATCTTGAAACAAAGAATAAAAAAACTAGGAGGGACCTTATGTGTTTTTTTTGGGGGGAAAGATACTGAGAATTTTAATGGTATATATCTCAAAATGTGTATTATGTATATTTTGTTTGGAGTATTAAGTTTTTTAATGGTGTTTCGAATGATTGAAAAATGAATTAAAACACTTCATACTTGAGTAATATTCGATATAATTTCCAAAAACTCGTATGAACGTAATTTGTAAAACATAATAAATCAAACTTGAACATCAATATATCTTTCTCCAGTTTGAAATTATCAGTATCTCATTAAAGCTAGATTGAGCTCAACTCTTCTAACAATCAATTAATCAAACAAACTCGGAATTATTTTAATATAATTCAAATAATTTATAAGCCAATCTGTAGCAGCAATAGAAATATTGTATTTGAGGACATAGGATTTAACTAGCACAAATAGTAATTGAGGTTTTCTAATGTAATATTTTTTTAGACCAATACTAATGTAATATTTTAAGTAAGCGAATGAAAGGAATTACATCTTAAATACAATTTTCATGTTAAGAAATATGGAACTAAATAAAACAAAAAACCAAAAACTTACTAATTTAATAAAAGCTGCACCACACAGAAAATCACGGCATATGGGTGTTTGCGTAGGCTTTAGGCATTATAGCTACAACCCACTGTTAATTCCCTTTTTTACCCCCAAATCCCCATATTTTCTTACAGTGGCGGCTATTTTTACTCATTTATATTGTCCGTAAGACTACAAAATTCAATTATCACGGCTCCCACGCGCTCCGCAACCGTCTCACCTCCACTCTCTCTTCACCTAACCGTTAACACCTAATGACAAAACCACATTCCGTCAGTGTTATAACAAGTACACTCCACGCCCAAGTAAACGCGCGTGGTATGCAAAATTTCACCTCTAACTCCAAAGAAGAAGTAGCTATATACGACTTCCACTCACTCTGCAACTTTATACACTTTTTAGCTTTTCTTTTTTTTCCTCATTTCCAGCTAAGTGTAAAGGTCTCTCTATCTTTCTCTCTCTTGATTTGTTCCCAGAATTCCATTCCTTTTTTTTTTTTCTTTCTGTTATTTTGTTTGGTGACAAACTGTAATTGGAATTCTTGAATTTCTGGTACTTCAAATTCATTAATGTCCACATGCAGTAATTTTTAAGGCTTTTCTTAGTTGATTTAATTCGTTATCATGGCTTAACTACCATGAAAATCATTACGCTTGTGCACTGATTAATGATGCTATTTCCATTCTTGGGGATGCCATCATTTTCTCATGATTTTCTCTAAATGTTAATTTGGTAACTCCATAAAACTGTTAAAGTTTCTTTTTCCTTTTTTTTCTGTAAATAACTTTACTTTACTGTGATTCCTGGCCATTTTCTGTCTAACTGGTGGGTTTTGGGAATCCACATTTTTTTTGGACTTAATTATTGGTTAAGGGGAGATCACTCTGATTCTGGGTTTTTTTTGCACTTTTCCCCTTTTACAGATTGGAGGGTGTTTTATGTATTGGCTATGCAGAGTGTTATTCCAGAGAAAGAGTAGATTGAAGAAAAGGGTGTTGTTTTGGGCAAATGGTTGGGAACAGATCTGTACTGAATTACTTCAATTTGGAGATCCTGTTGGGATTTTCTTTCGTTTTTATAATCAGAATTTCCCTGGGAGCCACCAATCCCAGTGATGGTGAGTCCTAATACAACTTATTTTATGTTTCTGAAGGAGAATAAGCTTGTTTTTTTTAATACTGTTTGCTAGTGAAATTGAATGTAAACTTCTGGTGCTAATTACTCTGTTTTAGCAGGGTAAATCAGTCTCAACTGCTGTGATTTTTTTTTTTTTTATGGTATACTTGTGTTTAAAATGTTTTGACAAGAGAATTTATTTATTCTCCTACGTTTTAGGTAACTAAAACTTTTCTTAAATTATGTTTTAGCGGAAATGTTGCTATAAATTGCATTTTTCATGAGGGCTATTTATATTTTTTCAATTAATTAGACCATATGAGTTTTCAAAATTTGCTAGAAAGGTTTATTTAATTTTTGTCCACCTGGATGAACAATCTTAGGATGGTAGAGATATTTTTAGTATTTTAGCTCTTCGTAATGTGTAATCATTTTTATGTTCATGTTCGCTTTTTACGGTGCAAATTTCTACCGATACATCTAATGATAGTTCTCACTAACATATCTGCTTTTGCATTTACTGGACTAGTTGCTGCTATCAATAGCTTATACGCTGCATTGGGATCGCCGTCTATACCGGGATGGGTTGCCAGTGGTGGAGACCCTTGTGGTGAACTTTGGCAAGGTGTCGTGTGTGAAGCTTCGTCCATTAGCTCAATGTATGGACCTTTTTTTTCCCCTTAAAAATGAACTATCATTGGTGTTCAATTGCAATTCAACGCTTATAATCTTCTTACTTGTAGAACGCTTATTGGGGCTAATTTGGGCGGAGAGTTGGGCGACAGTCTTGGAGGATTTTCTTCTCTCACATCGATGTGAGTCCCCCACGGACAATAAATTTTGCGTTGTTCATTGGAAAATTACATGCATAGCTTGTTCCAATCAATTATGTTTATGATTTTATCTAATGGCAGAACACTGAGCAACAACCTTATTGGGGGTAGCATTCCATCCGAGTTACCAGCTACATTGATCAACTTGTATGTTCTGACCACTTCTTAAATGTGAATTAAATGAATAGCATAATCTTTGTTCTTGATTAAGGGAGTGTTTGCAAACACCTAAAAAAAAGTGATTGTCAACTTTTAGGTGGAAAAAAAGTAGATTTAGTGTTTTTGAATGTCAACCTTTTATTCTGTACAATTTAATCAGAATCTAAAAGCTCCCAGCACCGGTTAGATCTCTAATTTGCTTCTGGTTTCATTTTGAAATAATGAAAAGCACTTTTACAACTTATTCACCAAACACTCTCTATTAGCTTAATCAACTTTCAGCTTATAGTTGCAAAAACTACAAACTTCTGATCCTCAACCGGTTTTGCACTTCTACTACTATAAATAACTTCTTTTAAAAGCATAAGTTTTTGCAAACACTCCCTAAGTGGACCTTGGCTTGTGTAGCTTACTCAAGATGCCTACTAAACTAAGACATGTGATAGTCTTTCTTTACCTTTGGCAGTTTTCTTTCAGATAACAAGCTGACTGGAAGTATACCTAGTTCTTTGTCGTCTTTGAGTCAATTATCAGCTATGTAAGTATTTTTATCCATCAATTTGTGTTATGAATGGCTCTCGACAACCGTATTATTGTTTTCCTTAACAGTTGAGTATTTACTTCAGGTCCCTTAACAACAACGAGTTAACTGGGGAAATTCCTGATGCTTTTGAAGCCCTTCCAGCTTTGATTAACTTGTACGAATCGAATACTGAAGTTCGTTTAATTGCCACATTTAGCTTATTATGTTGTCAATAACTTGTCGGGGCATTTATCTTTTGTACAGAGATTTGTCCAGCAACAATTTGAGTGGGCAGTTGCCACCTTCAATGAGAAATTTGTCGTCTCTTACTACCCTGTGAGTAAATTACTACTTTTTGGTTTTTACTTAATATGTGTTATTTTTATTATCAATATAAAGGCAACTAATATTTACATCTGACAGTCATTTGCAGAATAATCAGCTATCTGGAACTCTTGATGTTTTACAAGATCTTCCTCTTAAAGATTTGTACTCTTCTTTGCCTTACTATATCCTGATATTATTTGCTTTCATAGATTTCAGCCACTGTTTTTATGTGACTCTCTCTCTTCTCTCTCTCAGAGATATACAGAACAACCTATTTTCTGGACCAATACCTCCAACTTTGTTGAGCATACCCAATTTCCGGTAGGTCAGAAGTGTTTTTTGTTTCAGTTTACGTATGACGAATGAACTTGTTAATTTTCACTATGCTGATCTGTTCATGTTGCATGTCACATTTATTCATAGTTTCCTTTTGTTTTTGGCAAGATATGTGTAGGTCATTCATAATAGTTTGTTGTCAACTTTAACTTCTTACGTGACGGATAGCAAAACTACGATAGTTTGTGTTACTGTCCACCACAAAGTTGTGGGGACCAAAGCGATAAAAAGAAGCTTAAAGATTCCAAATTCGACTCCGTTGTACTATGGAGTTTTCACAACTGTGTGGTGCCTCAAAATCTACTCATTTTTCGAGAAGTCGTCGAACCTTTTCTACAGAAAGAGAACCCTCTGTTTACTCAATTATTTCATGTCTAACACCATTTAGTTTTCTGAAATATAATATGGAGAATTGTGATACAGGTGTACATCTAAGTTTACTACCTTTTTTTAACAGTGTGATTTGTAGAGATTGCTTTCGCGGAAAGAACTGTACTTTGGAACCATGAATAACTCCACTTGGAGCTTTATACTTGTATATATTGGTAGTCAGCAATCAGCATACTAATATATTGGTTTTATGGGTTAATTACAAAATCTACCCCTGAGGTTCAGCCTAAATTTATAAAAAACCAGTTATTTTCAAAATTACAAATGCTTCGCCTTCATTGACATTTGTTTCTACTTTACAAATTGCACCCTCAAGATGGGGTATATGTTAGGTAAATGTGAACTTCAAGGGGGTGTTATAACACTTTAACTGGTGTGTTTGTGATTTTGAAAGTTGACTGGAGTTTTCTGTAATTAGGGTAAACCTCAGGGGTAGTTTTGATAATTATCCCTAATTTGTTTTAGTTCTCTGTATCAGGCCAAAATCCTAACATACCATCATACATTTTAAAACCATGAAAAGCATAAATTAAGTTGGCCTTTTTAAGATGAAATACATCAACATATGTGGATATGCTTTGCTAATTTTCATTCTGACATGCAGGAGTAATGGGAATCCATTCAACTCGAGTATTGCTCCATTACCTCCACCAACACCATCAGAAACACAACCACCAGCACCGCCATTTTTTCCAGCACCAAATTCTGAGCGAAAACCACCTACGTCTGGTCGTCGGCCTGCAAGACAGGCTGATGGACCCTCTACAACAGGAGAATCAAACTCTGGAAGTTCAAGGTCTTCTAGGACAAGAAGAATTGTATGGATATCCATTGCAGCGGTGCTGTCATTCATAATATTGATTTTAGCAATCCTACTTTTTATGCCAAGATGTCTCAGGAAAAGAAGAGAAACACATAGAACCCCCAAGAGGCATGAAATAGCTCCGTACACGGGCGCCAGAGAAAATCCTAGAGATAGTGGTTCTTTGGTCCTACCAAGCCATGATGTAGAGAAAGGTACTACAATTTTTTTCTTAAATCGCTGCCTTAGGCTGCGGTTGCTTATCGAAAAAATTTATTTCTTTTCGCTGGAGAATTTTTGTTGCTCCAACTTACAAATACTTATGAGAGTTTTCAGATAATACACTATTCACTCACTTTCACTTATTTATTTTTCTTTTTTTAATCACCAATAACATCCAATCCTTTCCAATGACCAATGCGTTTTCATTCTTTTTTTTTTGAAACAGCTCCCCCAGTGGCTGTTGTGAGACCGAAGGAAGAAAATCGACAAAGAGCAGTGGGTTCAATACCAAAACCACGAAACGAAGAGTTAAATAAGCGACAGATGAGTGAAGCACCTAGAAGGAATCCTTATGATATAGACATGAGCAGATTTGATATGGATATTATGCCACCTCCACCGCCACCGCCGCCGCCACCTCCACCACCTCCTCCACCGCCGCCTCCTCTTTCGGAGAAGGTTATTGTTAATCCAATTATAGCAGCTGAGGCAACTGCGACCAGACCTTTGACTGGACACATCCCTACAACTTCCGTGAAGGTTTACTCAATAGCATCTCTTCAGCAGTATACCAATAGCTTTTCACAAGAAAATCTTGTTGGGGGTGGAATGCTTGGAAATGTGTACAGAGCAGAGCTACCTGATGGAAGGGTATGATTTTGAATGATCTATTTAGACAGGACCAGTTGATAGATAGATTTTAAATAGGGATAAATACAGGAACCACCCGGTCCACCCCTGAGGTTTGGGGTAATGGCAATAGAACCAGAATTTTTTTTTAAATTACAAAAATCCCCTTGAGATTTAATTTTGTACCACACTTTACTCCTTCATAAGCAAAAACATTTCAAACAACCCCTTTGCATTTGTAAAAATATCACACTTATCCTCTTACATTTAAGGCATAATCAAACCACATTTTTTTTTTGTAATTTTGAAACTTCTCTAGGTTTTGTTGTAATTGTCCCAAACCTCAGGGGTAAGTTTTGTAATTATCCCTTTTAAATATCCCATGTTGCATTGTGCCTTATACTGACCTTACCCTGTCTTTTTTGTTGTTTGTCCTTTTGTATTTGCAAATGCTCAACATTCATCTCTTCTGTCAGACATTTAACCTTTTTTTCCTTCTTCTTCTGCTTCTGTAGTTGCTTGCAATAAAAAAATTGGACAAAAGAGTGGCAAACCAACTGAAGGACGACCAATTTATTGAGCTGGTTAATAGTCTTGATAACATTCGTCATGCTAATGTGGTTGAGCTTATGGGTTATTGCTCAGAGCACGGACAGAGGCTTCTCATCTACGAGTATTGCACTAATGGAACACTGCAGGATGCTCTGCACTCTGATGATGAATTTAAGAGACAACTCTCTTGGAATACCCGCATCAGGATGGCGCTCGGAGCTGCTAGAGCATTAGAGTAAGTCACATGAATGCTGAGTACCACTCATGACCAGATTATCGTTTTGCTTGTTAATGGATACAATGTGCTAAATTGAGTTGAAACCCTGCTTGTAATAATCAATGATTTTGAAGGATTGTTGAGACAAGTTTTTTGTTTGACTTGCATGCATATTACAAATTATATTTGCTAGATATTTCATTTCTGTTCAACTTCTTCACGTGTTTTTTTTTTCTAGATAAATATAGGCCCCGAAAAAAAAAGGAATATATTTAAGGGAATAGTTTTTAGAGTGAATTGAGTTTCACTTCCATTTACAAATCAATAAAATGATATGTGTATTTCTTCAAATCTATGTATGCTCTGAATGTTACCTGGTATTTCGCTTTTCTTAAACGCCTCGTTGGTCGTCTATTGTTTAGCTTGATTCTAGAATTCTTATGATGCTTTAGAAATATATGCATATCAAGTTTCTAACTGTTTGAAAACTGTTCTGTTAAGGTATCTGCATGAGGTGTGTGAACCACCCATAATTCACAGGAATTTCAAGTCTGCCAACGTTCTCCTCGATGATGAGCTTGCTGTCCTTGTCTCAGATTGTGGTTTGGCTCCATTGATTTTGTCGGGAGCTGTAAATCAGGTAATCATAACTCGAATGTCCAAAGAAAAGTTCCTTGAATGATTTGGTTATGAAACATGTCATGAGTTTACTTGAAACTCATTAGCAAATGAATTTATTAACTACAATAGAAGCATAGGAGATACTACTCAGATATTTCATTGCATTTCTTGGTCTAGTGCAACATCTCCTTTTCATTCGTAATTTAAAGGAAAAAAGACGTGTCAACCAAACAAGTATGGACCTATCATAGAGCCTGCTATTGGAGTTTGATGTGCTAATAAATTAAAGGGATAATTACAAAAAGTACCCCTGAGGTTTGACCTAATTACAAAAAAACCCAGCTAACTTTAAAACTTACAAAAAGTACCCCGAGGTTTGAAATATATTTCAAAATCCCCTTCATATTTGTAAAATCATTGCAGATTACCCCTTAATTTTATCACAATTTTATCACTAAATCAAACCTCAGGGGTACTTTTTGTAAGTTTTAAAGTTAGCTGGGTTTTTTTGTAATTAGGTCAAACCTCAGGGGTACTTTTTGTAATTATCCCTAGATTAAAAGATGTGTTTTCAGTGAGTTGAAGTATTCACTTTGTAGATCCAATTTAAGTGAAAATGAGTCTTTCCTCAAAGGTTGTATCTCTTCTAAAACAAATATTTTCTAATAGTTGTGTTTTAAGAAGAGATTTGAATTTGCTTAGTCTTTTGATTATTTATTTTGAGGAGGGCGTGTGCATATATAAATCTTGTTGAAAATGTGACTTTATCTCTAACGATTGTGTCTTTAATTAGAATTATATTGGTGACTTTCTATGAAATAACATACTGATTACAAAAGGTGGTTAGAGATTCTAGATAATCCCCACAAAACCTTGATGCAGCAGAAGTGTTGTAACTTTATTTTTTTCCCCTAAATTTTCACCAATAGCTGTTTTTGAGAGGTTCATGAAGGGGGTTCTCTGCTGTTGGTGGTCTCTCGTTGTGTCCTCGAAGTGATTTGGTGTATGACCCTTTAATACTTTATTAAGCTAGTGGTACATGAAAATACCACTTTACGGAAAATAATATCGAACCATGCCACTTACTACTTACCAATGTAGTGAAAATCCCCAACACTTAATGTTGAATGAAGTGTATCTCCTGTGTCTCAATTCTTTCTGACAAGATGATTTTTTGTTGAGCACAACCAAATTTTGGAACAATGTTATAATAATTAATGTGCATAGTTAAGGAAATGGCACATGGAAATCCATAAACACCATGTTATTTGCAATACTTTATATCAAGTACTACCAATATGCTAAGTGAAGTCGAATTTGATTTACTTCAAGAAATAATAGTCCAAAAAATGTCGACAGAGAAGATTTTAAACAATACGTAAGTATGATTCTGTGTGTCTGTACTTTTTAATCCAACTGTAAGTCATTAGTGATGGTGACGTCTCTGTGATCTGGTCTATGAACTAAAAATTGATCGAATGCCTGGAATAGATGCTAACGACTACTCTATTACTCAGTTGTCGGGACAGCTTCTCACAACGTACGGTTATGGTGCCCCTGAGTTTGAGTCAGGAGTATATACTACCAAGAGCGATGTATACAGTTTCGGAGTGGTGATGTTGGAACTCTTAACTGGAAGAATGTCATATGACAGGTAATAGATCATGAACAAATTTGATCTTAAGGTTTTGTGTCTGTCTTGCCAGCTGTTTCTTATTCTTCAAATAACTTTTAGGACACGGACTCGAGGAGAGCAATTTCTTGTCAGATGGGCAGTCCCTCAGCTTCATGACATTGACGCCTTATCGGGGATGGTTGATCCTGCTCTGGCTGGAAAATATCCTGTTAAATCATTATCACACTTTGCCGACATTATTTCCCGCTGTGTTCTGGTTAGTTGATGTTTCTGTTCTCATTCATTGAGTTCAATGACTTGTGATTTTGCTTTAGATCCAGCTTGTTCATGTTTATCCATTTTTCTAGTAATTAAAAAGATATCCTTGAGGTTCAGTTCAATTACAAAAAAATCCAGCTATCTTTCAAAATTACAAGTACCCCCTTGATATTTGTTTCTATTTTACAAACTGCACACTTAAGAGGGGGATATTTGTTTAGTAAATACAAACCTCAAAGGGATAGCTGAGTTTTTCAGTAACTAGGATAAACATTAGGGGTAATTTTTGTAATTTACGTTTTTTCTATAATCTTAAGATAGTTTGGACCCCCTCAAAAAGATAGTTTGTTGGAAATATCTGGAAATCTTCTGCACCCTAAAGTCCTAGCCTCTATTATGACATGGGATCTGGCAGACAAACTTGTTTCAAACTATAAACCACTGAATCAATTGATTACAAAATCAGAAAAGCATGCTGTCACATGTTGCAGATTTTGTTATAATTTTACGCATACTTACTTTAGTTAGCCTTCGGAAGAACAGTGAGATTGCTTCTTATTGACCTAGAGGTACTGCTGTTGATATGCACCCCTCGGATTCTGACAAGTAGAGACGGGGCACTATTTTACTCCTACTTGGTAGTTTTTGGTGTATTATAATTATGCCACTAGATGCTGTTTCATTTTTTGTTGTGTTGTACTGTGAGGAAAAATAAATTAATAGTTACAAAAACTATCCCTGAGCTTTAGTCTTGTTAAAAAAAAAAAAAAATCTCCAACAAGTACCCCCTTGAAGTTTGTGTGTTTTAAAAATATCTTCGCAAGAGGTGCAATTTGTAAACTAGAAACATATGTCAAGGGGGTATTTGTAATTTTGAGAGATAAGTGTTTTTTTTTTTTTTTTTTTTTTGTAATTAGGCTAAACCTCAAAGGTAGTATTTGTAATTATGGCGAAGAGAAAATTGCTGAACCAGTTTGTGAGTGCCAATGTTTTCTACATGAAACATGGCTGTCAAATTTACACTTAACTAGCTACCGGTTTCTAATTTTTCTATTTTACACTTGAGAAGTTGCTTACATGATTGTTGTTTTACTTGTGCAGGCGGAACCTGAATTCAGGCCACCGATGTCTGAAGTTGTGCAGGACCTCATGCAATTGATACGGAGGGAATCTCCACGTAGATCAGACGATGACTAACTTAGATATAACACCTCACTAGTGGTAAAAACAGGTCACTAGGAGCAAGAATCAGGATCAATCATGGGATACATACAGCTTGAGGGAAAAAATCAAGCCGTAGAACTGATGCTTCGTTACACGAAAATGACTGGATTTTGAAGTTCTCGTGAACACGACACGATCAAGAAAATTGAATGAGTCCCTTTGAGATCTGACAGTCCCGATTCTTTTCTGGTGCTCTTTGTTTGTGCAATTCTAATCTTCATTGAAATTGGTTGAGGCAAGCTAACCAATTATTGAATTGTTGTTAATTATTAGTTGTGAAATTTCTACAAGGTGTATGTTTTTCCTTCCATAATTCTTTCTTTGACACAAATTGCATTGCTGTTGGCAAAGATGATTGTTTGGTGGACAGTTAACATTTTTGCTCTTCCAAAAGGGCCATGTTTTGATCCTTTTTTGGCATTGCTTCAGAGATCTATGTTTCTGTCTTAACATCTTACCCTATATAACTGGTGTAAAAGGAAAGAGTTGTAAAAACTTGGCCTCCTTGTAAATTGTGCTCTCATATGAATTAAAAAATGAGAGGTCTTATGTGAGACCGTTTCATTAGACGAATCCTCAACACATACAAAAATATGGATCTTTTCATGGGTATGGGTATGGATCAAACTTCTATTTAACTATAGGATCCGTCTAATGGATTACATCCATAAGACCGTCTTACACAAGTTTTTGTATTTAAAAAATTATTTCGTCAGCTAAAATTAGGACATCATCCCTTCTGATTTTGAGATGTCCAATTTTGGTTTTGTTTTTTAAAAAATAAGTACATGCACTTGTAATTGAATACATGTTAAAATAAGAAGAAATGAGTGATATACAATTGAGTAACATCTAATAAACCACCGCGAGATACAAATTGAAGGCATAAACTAAATTCCTTAAGCTGGGAATTAACATGAAGCCAATCAAAACCATAAGGTTGCATTTAGATTGGAGGAGTGGAATTGGAATAAGCATTTAATGGCTCCATTTAAAATGGATTTGAAATCCACCATAATCACTCAAAAAATAAAGTTTAAAATAGGAACTCAATGTTTTGAAATCCTGTGTAAAATGAGCTCATCTAAACAAACTCGATGGATTTGTTTTTACGAATTTGAAATCTTAACTCAAATCCATCAATTCAAATGGAGCTAAGTGTTTGACTGTATTTAATTCGCAACTCTATTTGAATTTATAGTTTGTTTTAAAATATTGTTTCTTTGTTGTTTCTATATTGGTTTCGATGTTTCAAGGCAGCTTTATTTTTTTTTTTTTTGTTCATGTGTTATTTTTTTATTGTTTTTGGGTTGCTTCTATATAGTTTCAATATTGTTATGTTGTTTCTTGTTTGTTTCCATGTTATTTTTGATATTCTCAATACATTGAGTCAAAAATTAAATTGCAATTTTCTATTTATGTGTTGTTTCTATATTTTTTGAACGTATTTTGTTTTAATATGTGTTATTTTTGTGTATATTTCTTGGTTGTTTTTATATGATTTCGGGAGTACATTGATTATTTAATGGTTCTATAAATTGTATTAGCTAAAGTATATTTGAAACAATCTTGAAACAACAATGTCAAAAAGTCTGCACAAAAACACGCAAGTGTAAAAAAATCTAAAAAAAAAAGCGGAAGCGTAAAAATGTCCGAAAAAAAGCTTGGAGTGTAAAAGTGTCTTTTCTTTTTTTCCCGGAATATAGGACAATTGTTTTGCGCCCTTATCACTAAATTCTAGGGATGACAATAAGGCGAGTCGAGTGGAGTGTCTAAAGACCCAAACCCACCCCGTTCCTAGAACGGGGGCATGGCGGGCCGACCCATTGCGGGTCACGGGTGGAACGGGGCGGCCCATCTTGGTCCGAATTAAATAAAAAAAATACCAAAAAAATTTAAAAAAGGAAAAAAATATATATTTATAAAAGATTCTTTACAAAAGTTATTATTAACATTTTGTAAGTGCTAGATATAATATTAAAAGATAAAAAATATATTATAATATATATTATATATGCAAAATATATATTAAATATATTAAAAAAATTAAATTTGTTATGGGGGTGGGACGGGTACCGCAAGAGGCTTAACGTGATATCTAAACCCGCCCAGCTCACCGCGGGCCATGGGCGAGACGACCCAAACAGTCGACTAGGTAAAGGCGGCAATGGCACAGGCGGGCCGGCCGGTCCCGAGCCTCGAGCTTTTGCAAAATTTGGGATGGATCGGGCCGCCCGATTTTGGACGGGCCTCTCAAATGACTCGACCCAACCCATACATACAATTCATGTACAAAAATCGGACCGACCCAAAAAAGTCGGGCTAGCTCTGCCCATCTGATTGGGCCAAATAGGCCCGACGGTTATTGAGCCTAAAAACACGGCCCAACCCGACCCAAACTTCGGCCAACTAGGCCGACCCACGACTGGGCTGATTTTGCCACCTCTATGGCCAGGACAGGTATCCACAGGTCGGGCAAAATGACATCCCTACTAAATTTTCCCATGCAATTCATTTTCTTAGTTTCCTCTTATTATTATTTGGAAGAAACAAATAAATCCTCTCCATTTTAATTGAAAAAGAAAAAGAATAACATATAAAAGACCTTGCCGATAAATATAAAATTCCCGGCACGTCCAGGTAGGACATTCTTCCCCACAATTTTCACAAAAGCAATCTGAAAACCCCATTTAGATCACCATTTTCATATACATTCTTCAGATCTTTGTTAATTATTTCTGGTTTTGTCATAAAGTTCTGATTTTTGCTGAAGAGAGGCTGTTGTCATGGCCGGTCGCCGTGATTCCAATCCGTTTGATGAGGAAGAAGTGAACCCTTTTGCGGTAATAAACAATTGAATGATATTATTGTTTTCCACACATTTGTTTATCTGATATTGTCATTTGTATCTGTTATCGCGTATTTTGAAATGTGATTTGATTTCGATAACAATGTGTATTGGAACCATGTAATGTTGGTGATGGTTTGGCGCTTTCAATGTCAGATCTGTATCTTGTATTTTCGATTTGATAGTGTTGTGGTTAGTTGTAAGGTTGGTGATTTTCTTAACCGTTCAGACTAAGGGGTGAACTATGAACGTGGAGAAGAAACTATGGTGTATTTTGCTTTCAATTTGATATTCATATCACTTTACCTGCTATAACTTGATAAAACTGTCTGTCCTTAGATATATTCTTTAAACTCACTGTACATGTTGATTATATGGCTTCATGCATATAGTGGGTGCAACAGATTTACAATAAGGAAATCTTGGTGCTGTGGGTTACTCGCACATAAGAAGACATTGGATTTTTGGGGCCTGGGAGATGTCAGGTGTATGCTTGTTGTTTCTTAAGAGTGGTTTACTAAATTGCTCTTGTTATGTTCTTTGATAGTGAGTAGGAAATAGTGACGTGGAAGAAGATTTAAAACACTTACTGTTATTTGTGGAGAAGTTAGAAGATATACGAGGTTCTTATTTATTTATTTATTATTTTTTTTAATATTTTAATGTTGCAGTTGCACTTTTGTTAGCTTCATAAGTTTGAATCTACTTCTGGCAGAAGCGAGTGTGTTAAAGTTGTTGAACTTTTAATCCCATTATAGCTTCTCAGTTTCGTGCAGTTGTCCACAAACAGGATCGTAACCAAAAGAATTTATGTGATTGTTAAATGAAGCCATTGAGTGAAAAGTACTGTAGGATATTTCACGTTGATTTATACTTCTGTTTATGTATCTAGTGCGTGTTATTTGTTGAGTTTCGATGGAGAAATTGTATATACTATCTACGCAAGCAACATTAAATTAGATAATACGGTGACAAAGAATGTTGATTCTGGTAACCCCATACATCATTTAAGCTGATTCTAATAATCCGGCTGCTTCTAGTGTTTAAAATGGCATGAACATTATGACAGACAAGTTCAGCTTCATCGAGAATTTTCCTTTTTAACCTTTCTTTGTTCTAGTATATATGAGAACTTCCATTTTTCTTATGTGTGTGTTGTTCGTTGCAGGACCAAGGCCACGGAGGGGTCAACCAAACTATGGTGGCGGTGCATTTTACATGACAGTAAGCTTACTATCTTTCTGAATTCTGACACTCTTGTTGGCCCTTGCTCTCTGCATCTATTCCTGATAACGGCTTGCTGATTCTGCATGTAATTCAGAATGGTAGTTTGTCAACCACAATTCAAAAGCATTTGTTTCTTTGATAAATAACAACATTAAGGTTTTTTTAATTTGAAATGGCAGTTTATTTCCTCATTGTTGCGGATATAGCCATTTTTTAAATTCTTTTTTTTTTTTTTTGTTCTAATATACCATTTTCTTGCTGAGAATTCAGAATCCTGGAAGTGTCCCCCCTGCAAACTCAAGGCTTTCGCCTCTTCCTCCTGAACCAGTTGATTATGACCGTGGGACTACAGTTGATATTCCTCTTGATAGTGCCAAGGTATATCGGTAGACGGTAAACTTAATATTTTGTTATGAAACCAAGAGTTTGAGACGTGGAGATAATGGTTTTCTTTTTAAAACCTTGTGTAGGATTTGAAGAAAAGAGAGAAGGAACTTCAAGCTAAGGAGGCCGAACTGAAAAAGAGGGAACAGGTAAGCTCTATCGCCTTGTTGCCTCTCAGTTTGGTTCAAGTAGATAATATGCATTTAGTATAATGTATTTTCGAGTTCAAAATTTTCTTTTAAAGTATTGATTTATGTTAACTTTTTGTGATGTTCATTTGAATTCTGTTTCTGCAGAAAATGAAACTGTTTCTTGGTTTCTTTAGATTTTTTTTATTCTGAGATACGTTGACTGACATAAGTTTCTCTTTGTTCTGCTGTTTTAGTTCTGCAGATGTATGTGAATCGTCTATCTCAGTTCCTTTTCTTTTCACTCTCTCCCTCCCCCCTCTCTACCTCTCTAATTGTGTATGTGTCTGCGTTGTTTCTCTGGTTTCTATGTTGTAGTTTTCAGCTGGCTGCAGCCTGCAGGCCTAGATTTACATTTCTACGTCAAAGATAATATTCTTGTGCTTTATAATGTTTTTCTTCACATTTCTAACCAATTTACTTTTTGTGGTGCTGTGTAGGAACTTAAAAGGAAGGAAGATGCCATCGCACGATGTAATTTGTGATATGTGCTAGTACATTTAATGCTATGCTCTGCCATTCTATCATGCAAAGTTTAACATAGTATTCTCTTTTTTTTTTTTCTGTCAGCTGGAATTGTCATTGAGGATAAAAATTGGCCTCCGTTTTTTCCACTTATTCATCATGATATTGCAAATGAAATCCCAATCCATCTACAGAGGTTGCAGTATGTTGCATTCACAACATTGTTGGGTATGACAAAGTCAAGCTTTCTTTATGATATATTATTAGTAGGTCTGTGCATATGTTAGTGTGGGATTCCATCCATTTTACCTATCTGCTATGATGATGCTAGTGACCGTTGTACATCCAATTGCTGATTGACTTGTCCTCCATTTTCTAGGCCACATTGCTGATTTTCTACAATTGACTTAACATTTTGTTCTCAGATTATAGTACTAAAGCACAAAAGCTAATTATTAACATTCCACAAAACTAATTCTTCGGGGTGGGGGTTGGGGGAGGCTACAAACTGTTTACTTATCTAATCAATAAATAAAATTTACTGACACAATTTTCCAGGAAATTACAAAGCTATAATGCATAGTAATGGTAATTGATATTTCACCCTTGTAATAGTTTACTACTATGAGGAACTCGTTTCCTCTGTTAAAGCCACCTTGAGTGACACACTGGGATTCTTTCGCTGCAAATGCTTGACATAAAATTTGAAGGTAGCGAGGTTGGCGTATCAATTGGACTATATAAAGTATAAACTTAAGAATCAATTAAGTTTTATCATTGTGGTTTAAGTAACCAGAACAATAACTACGCTGCGTTTTTCTAATTTGACTCAAACTCAGCTGATTAACTTGATGAGGTTTAGGCAAGCTTGAGCAATCCTCGTAACTCATAAGGTTCTCTCATGTCTCTCATCCCAGTTATAAACCAAAAAAGAAAAAATGTTCCAGTGTTCCATTGATTGTGAAGTTTATGGGTTGTTCAACAAAAATAATGCACAGTTTCGTCAGAGATGCTGACATTAGTATATTATTGCTTGTCCTTTAGTAAACTTGCTCATAAGGATACAATAAAGACATCCAATAGGAGAATTCAGGAAAATAAACTTGAAGTCTTCCATCAGTAGAAGCAAATAATTCCCCATCTCCATAAATATAAAAGTAACAGTACTGTATCCTTATGTCAGGAGATATCAAAGGTTTGTTCTTTAATTTCCTGTGTTAGGTATGGATGCACAAAAAATTCGCACTGAAGGTTGTGATAAATTTTAGTTTATAAATTGTTTATTGAAATTTTGATTTTTGATTGTTCAAGCCTTGTCAGTTTTGAGTGGATTTTATTTAAAGGTAAAAGATGTTCATATTTGACAGTTTTACGCTGATTTTGCCTCAGCAGAAGAAAGGGGAAATCCTCCATTTGACATTTTACACCATCCCAGAAATTTGGCCGTTATAAATTAGACAAACCTGTTCATTATAAAATTGTCAAAAGAAGAAGACACCTGTGGTTTGTAAAAGCCGTGCAAGAGTTCAAGGGAAATTATTATGAGAAAAATTAACGCTCGATTGAAAATTCACTCATTTTTTTAATGCCAGAATAAAGAAAGTATTGCCTTAAGCACCACCATAGATTATATGCCACCTCTGTTTCACCAACCTAGTTGCCCCACAGGTGATGAAGCCCTTTGCTGTGATTTGTGGTCAGATAAGTTGATAAAAAAAACATGAGAATCCGAAAAGGAGCAAATGGTGCAAACTATCTTTCTATCTGAGCAATTTTAACGCCTCCTATGTTTCATTTTCCTATATGGCATCTTATGAATCTCCTATAAATAGGTTGAAAGCCTTTGCAATACAGTAGCCTTTGATTGTCATGTGTATGTGGTCAAAAGATGTCGGATAAGAAGTGAAAACTGGAAACCTCTGTGAGGTGACCTTTACTTGGAAAACTCAATCTGTGTACAAGTCACAATAGCATGATCGTTAGGAGTGATTGTTGGGGCAACATAGGAGCGAGAAAAAGAAATGGTAGGTGCACAATAACATATATTTGTAGTTGCTCAAACTCAGTTCATATAGTTTTCTTCCCTTGCATCAAACTTAGCTCACATTCTTTTATGAGCTCTAGCTTATAAAGGGCTAGCTGATATGATAAAAATTTATCAACGAAATAGGAATTAAGCATGTAGAAATAAGCACGAAAAACTAGCCCTCTTGTGAAACATGTTTCATGAAGACTTTTTTGAATTGAAACATTTATGTTAAGAATTAATAAAAATATCATGGAATTCATTTTTTAATTGTTAATAATGTGCATGATAAGTATAATCTCTAAAACTAACTCTGGTGCCTTGTACTTTAAATGAGTCAAGCCTAATTTTCATGCTCAAACTTTCAATTGGTCAAGTTTAATTCAAGTGCCCACCTCAAATAATATTGGGCCTAACAAATGAGTTTCGGACAAGCTCAACTCAATTGATAGTCCTTTTTTTTATGTTTATAATTATAATCTATTTTGTAGAGACTGACTGGCTCTCTTGCTGTATTTCTGTATATTACTGGATCAATTTTAGAATAATAACGGAATGAACTATATTGGTGCCTTATTATATGCACACTGAAGATTTCCCCATGCAAATGCTGCTCAAAGTGCTGTCATCCTGGTCAAGGGCGAAACCAGGAAAAATATTGGGGTAGGCCATTACACGAACGTGGGGTGGGCCGAATAAAAACTAAAAAAAAACCCCATACAAATTCTAACTAAAATATCTTTTTTTAAAAATTCTTAGTATAGTTGATTTTATTTTATTTTTTTTGGGTGGTGGGAAGTGGGAAGGTTGGCCTCCCGTCACTAACCCTGACGATACCTTATGTCTAACACTTCATTTGCTGTGTCATTGCCTCTGTTTTTGGGTCTGTTGTGAACTTCTTGACTGCTAGGTGCAAGGCTGTTAGAACTGTGTTTTCAGGTGGTTCAGAGTGGTACAAATGTCTAGAGTCATGTTTTGTGGTCACATATGGATGAATAATAGCAGGGTAATTAGATTGAGAACAAGAACATCAAGATTGTAAACTATAATCAATGTAACCATCTTTGGAACATGCAGAAAGTGCAACATTAAAAGGGAGAGAAAAAGTTCTTGGGTTTTGCTTGAAATACATCATTTGATGCTACAGGGCTCTAGGCTGCTTAACTAGGTAACTTGTATGCCAAATTTTATTTGGTGGTAATCAACAGCCATGAACTTTTAGATTTTGATGTCATAATGCTTTCCAGACAACATAAAAAGAGAAATATGAAGTACATAAAGATAATCAAAGATGGTGCCAAGAATACATATTTTTCTGGGATTTTAGAACTTATTCTGATTTTGTATCCCATATCCAACTGCAAAAGTTCTTATGTCATTGATTGAAGAATTCTTAGGGAATATTTGGTTTGCTACCCCAAATTAAACCCCTTTCCAATTTCTTCTTCCAAAATAAAGCCAAGCGTGCATCATGCTATCCGATGCATTTTCCTATTAATGAACATGTTTTTCAATACATCACTATCTCGCCCCAAATAGGTTTCCCAAAAACTCCCCGTCACTAACCAAACATTTAACAACTAGAAGAGCATCTATCTAAGATTTTTATTGTGTGTACCACTGATTAGTTGATTTAGTCGTTGGCTTGATATTCAGTTTCTTGCGAGTTGCAGGTCTAGTAGGATGTCTTCTGTGGAATGTTATAGCGGTTACTGTAGCTTGGATCAAGGGGGAAGGTTGGCGGTTAATTGTATTTTACTGCCTTCTTGATGGTTCAGTGATGATGTTAATGGGTTTCAGATTTTTTCCTCGTGTAGGTCCAACAATCTGGTTTCTCGCTATCATCTACTTCATATCTGGTGTTCCAGGAGGATATGTGTTATGGTACAAACCCCTTTATCGTGCAATGAGGTACTTAAAAGGGTTCCCTTCTCCCTTCATTTCCTCTCTTTCATTTCTCTTTTGAGAGGGGTGGCTTGCTTCAATTTTTCTTATCTAGGTTTAATGTCCTAGTGTGTTGAGTATTATACATCACAAAATCCATTGGTTATTTCTGTTAGTACTAGGTTTTTGTAGAACCACTGTATATTTAACGGCAATGTAACATGTTTGATCTAACTGCATAATGTTTTACTGAAAGGACTAGCATTAGTGTACATGGCAGTTTCTTTTGTTATTCTTTTGCATATTACACATACTACTTTGTTCACTCCTTCGTAGTTCTACTGATTTTGCATTATTACACATTTACTTCATTTCAGGACTGATAGTGCTCTGAACTTTGGATGGTTTTTCTTGTCTTACTTGGTAAGTATATGATAAATTTCTTCTGATTATCCTCAACAAGTTAAGGTGTGATGAATTTGCTCCCATATGTTTGCTTGTGATGAATTTGCAGTTTTACACATTATGATAAATTTCTTCCGATTATCCTGATGAAATCACTAAACACTTACAAAAATCCATCCAGTTGCTCCTCAATAATTTTAATTGAAAGGAGTAAATGCAAAATTGGAAGTTTGGAGAGAAGCACTAGAATCAAAAGGTTTTACTTTGGGCTAAAACTTGTGCCACTTTAGTAAAAACTTTAAAATTGATGGACATTGGATCTATAATTGAAGAGAACGGAGAAATCAATAAAGATGTCACACATGATCCAAATAAATGGAGGAGTGCATCTTCTATCCTTTGTGACCGTAAAATACCATTAAAATTGAAAGGAAAATTTTATAAAATGGCCATAAGGCCCGCAATGCTTTATGGAGCAGAATGTTGCTCCAAATATTGAGGGTAGCGAGAGATGAGAATGCAAGATGGATTTGGACACACTAGATTAGATAGAATAAGAAATGAACACATTAGAAACAAAGTGGGAGTCTTCGAGAAACACATTAAGATGGTTTGGACATGTTTATAGGAGACCTTTAGATGCACTCACTCACACAAATCAAAACAGAGGGAGAGGTAGGCCTAAAAGACTTTTATGACATGTTATACCTTGAAATAAACTTTGACCGTAAACGATGTATTCCTTTTATGTTGTATGTTTGCTTGTGCAGTTTCACATTGGCTTCTGCGTCTAATAATGGACCCTTTGACTGTATTCCTTTCATTGACTTTTTCATGACTTTTATTTGATAAACACACTCAATAACAGGAGTAGGAAATAAAAACTGTGCACAAGGAAAGAACACACGTTGAAGCCTGAGAAGAATTGATTTTATCCTTGTCATTTTTGTTGTATTGCTTATTGATGCTTGCCCAAATTTTTCCATTGGCAGTGGAATCTTGCCTGCAATTGACCTTTTAAGTGGAAATGCTCTGGTTGGGGTAAGCCTGTCAATTTTCATGGTCTATTTGAAATTTTTTGTTAGTTTTCTTGGACATGTCAATCTACTGAAAATTGCTATTATTGTTACTAAATAGTGCTGTAAGCACTAATTTTTTTTCTTTTTTTTTTAATTTTTCTTTTGCACGACAAACTGCAAAAAAATGTTATATCTACTTTTGGGTTCGTACGAAGATGACATCGCGTGCTTGCAAGATATGTTGAACACCGTCCACATTCTCTTGGTGTCCTGAATTAACTAGGATGATATACATCACATCTGATTCAAGAGCTTTGTTTTACTGTTATCTACTCATAATTTATGCATTCCCTTATTGTTTGAGTGATTGAGGCTTTTGAGACATTCTTGTGTTATTTGCAGATATTTTACCTTGTGGGATTTGGATTCTTTTGCATTGAATCACTGATTAGCATATGGGTGATTCAGGTAAAAAAAACTCACTGTTATTTGTCATTAATATTTTCGGCATTTGGCTTTATTTGAACTTACTCATATCCATTTTAAACGATTTGCAGCAAGTTTACATGTACTTCAGAGGAAGTGGAAAAGCTGCAGAAATGAGGAAGGAGGCAGCAAGATCGACTATGATGGCAGCATTGTGACATGTCAATGATCGTGAAATGTTTTGAGTTGTTAAATTCGTTTATTATTTTTTTCTTCCAAATTATATCCTCCAATACATCAGAATGAACCCATGATCTTACATAATGAATATATCAAAAACATTTTGGTTCTTGAGTTTGTGACGACGGGTTCTCTTTGCATTTTGGAACATTCTCTTGTAATTTCTTTCAAACCGTGTCATGATCAGATAGATGCCATCAAAAATTCGTTCGGGTTTGAGTTGTCACATAATTTGATTTCCTTTGTCCATACCAGGGGGATATTTTAGTTGATATTATTTGATATTCTTGCAGTTTATGCGTCTGCTCACCGTAAAAACTCGGTTCTCTTATTAGTTACCTGGGAAATGTCAAAATGAACGTCGCTTCTACAGTGTAGTTGTTTTTGCTCTTTTGATTGTATATACTCTTTCTTGGTTTTTATTCTTTTGTTGTGGTTAAAATGATTTTATGTAAATATAAACTGTGGTGGTCCTGCAGTTTGAGTTGCAACTTGCAAACCTTCACAACGGCCTAATTGGTTAACCCCACGCTTAATTAAATTACCTGACCTTTTCTGGGTCATTCACAAGTAATTCTTATTTTTTCTAATATGATTTTGTTTTGTGTAAATATCACAATATCACTAATTCTTACCCTGCACTTTTCAATATTGAAACATAGTTATTCCAAATTTAAGCTAGATGGCCTGTACTAATCCAATTATGAAAATACTGTTGGTTGCCTTGTGGTGTACCCTTTCCCGGTAGTCATACATACCCTGCTTATAAAGACATTCATTTTCTAAAGGCCTTCTCAATAAAAATCAGAGGTAAACTATATATATTATATACACAAAATTATGCAGACTCTTCAATGTTTGTCACTAAGTTGATACTTTGCTGAATATTTATCTCTAATGTAATGTATTATGTGGTTTTCTCAAATATGATATGACTCAATGAGTCTCAATCTCACACTTCATACTAAATAAGCTATGATGTTTTTAATAAGGTAAGTCTTGGTTTAGGGGAGATAAATTTCAAATAAATACGGGGTTGAACCCCGCTAGTTACACCCTTATAAAGGGTTTTTTCCACTAAATAAACTATGATGTAATTTCCTTATTTTTTCCACTATTGACACTATTGAATTGACCGAACTATTCTTCAACAACTGCATAAATGATAAACCTCAGGGGAAAAAATAAAATAAAATAGAATATTTCAGCATAATTCCGGGGTAAAATGGGTCCACGAAGTGTACAATTGGTTTTAGGTAGGGCTATAAACTAACCGGGTTGTTCGTGTTTGTTTGTGTTCGTTTGTTTGTTTAATAATCAATCATGTTCACGAACACGCATTAATTGTTAAAGAACTATATGAACATGTTTATTAAAAAAGTTAAATACACTTGCTCATGAACAATCAAGTCAAAATAATGAAAATTATGAATGATTACAAATGTAAATGGGTTATAACATTAAACTAAAGTAAGATTTTTTTTAATAATAAATAATGGATATTAAACAGTAAATATATAATTAATAATTAAAAACGTATAATAAACAAAATCAAACTTTAACATATTGGCGTACAGTTTTTCTTTAGGCATTAAAATCTTTCAGAAAAATCTCAACATGTTTTTCTTTTTGGCGCTCCGGAAATACACTAAAAATTTAGCCAATTCGTAACTGCTTATAAATATCTATGAACCATTTTTAAGTTAGAAAGACAACTCAAATATGTTGTTGCAGACCTGCGGCGCTTCTTCCACAGAGCTCAGTCTCTCAGTTCAAGCTAATATCCCTTCTTCACCATGTACGCTTCAAACCCTTTGTCCTTTTTTGAATTCTAAGCTTTTTCTGGGGTTTAGCTCAAACAGTAGTTCCCTTGCTTTGAATAATTTTCACAAAAACGCAAAAATTCGCCATGGCCAGAAGAAAAGCCCCAGTAAAGATGGGGTTTTTCTGGGGTTTAGGCTTCAGTGTCATTCTAAGATTATAGCTTCACCCAATAAGAACGTGAATAAGGGGAAAAAGAAGAAATATGGAGGCATTTTGCCTTCTGTTTTGCGGGCTTTGGAATCCGAGAAGGATTTGGAAAGGACTCTTGAATTATATCACGGGAAACTTAATCCCAAAGAGCAGACAGTGATTCTCAAAGAACAGAGTAAGTGGGATAAGGTTTTGAGGGTTTTTGAGTGGTTCAAATCACAGAAAGATTATGTTCCTAATGTCATACACTATAATGTAGTGCTTCGTGCATTGGGTAGAGCTAAGAAATGGGATGAACTGAGGCTCTGTTGGATTGAAATGGCGAAAAAGGGAGTCTTGCCCACGAATAACACGTACGGGATGCTTGTAAATGTGTATGGAAAAGCAGGGTTGGTAAAAGAGGCGCTTTTATGGATTAAACATATGAAGTTGAGAGGGATTTTCCCAGATGAAGTCACAATGTCTACTGTTATCAAGGTATTGAAGGATGCCGGAGAGTATGATAAGGCTGACAGGTTTTATAAGGACTGGTCTGTTGGGAAAATCGAATTGGATGATCTCGATTTGGATAGCATGGGTGATCAGCAATCTATTAGTTTGAAACAGTTTTTGTTGTCTGAGCTTTTTCGGACCGGTGGGAGGTCACATTCTTTCACAAATTTTAACGAGAGGGAGAGTTCTGTGAGAAAACCACGTCTTACAGCTACTTACAATACTCTTATAGACTTGTATGGAAAAGCGGGTCGTTTGAGGGATGCTGCGTATGTTTTTTCTGATATGTTGAAGGCTGGTGTGGCGTTGGATACTTTTACGTTTAATACTATGATTTATATTTGTGGTAGTCAGGGACATTTGTCTGAAGCTGAGGCTTTGCTCAATAAAATGGAAGAAAGGGGATTTCGCCCGATACCAAGACTTACAACATTTTTCTTTCGCTATATGCAAATGTGGGGAACATAGATGCAGTTCTTAAGTGCTATAGAAAGATTAGGGAGGTGGGTCTTTTTCCTGATGGTGTAACACATAGAGCTGTCCTTAAAATACTGAGTGAAAGAAATATGGTTGAGGAGGTAGAGGCTGTGATTCAAGAAATGGAGAAATTGGATAAGCGTATTGATGAAAGCTCTCTTCCGGTACTTGCTAAATTGTACGTTACTGCAGGAATGTCCGAGCGGGCGAAGTTCTTGGTTGAGAAGTCGAAATCATATGGTGGGTTTTCGTCAAGGACTTATGCCGCTATAATAGATGTATATGCAGAGAAGGGACTTTGGGCTGAAGCGGAGGCTTTATTTCACAGTAACAGGGATTTCTGTGAACAGAAGGATGTTTTGGAGTATAATGTTATGATCAAAGCATATGGTAAGGCAGAACAATATGACAAAGCTGAGTCACTCTTCAGGGGTATGAGAAATCAAGGTACGTGGCCAGACGAGTGCACGTATAACTCCCTTATTCAAATGTTTGCTGGAGGTGATTTAGTGGATAAAGCAAGAGACCTTTTGGCTGAAATGCAGGAAGCAGGATTTAAACCTACATGTTCGACGTTTTCTGCTGTTATTGATAGTTTTGCAAAGAAGAAGAAGCTCTCGGATGCAGTTGATGTCTTTGAGGAAATGTTAAGAGCCGATGTGAAACCAAACGAAGTTGTTTATGGGTCGTTAATTGATGCGTTTGCAGAGGATGGCAAATTTGAAGAAGCGAAGCACTATTACGTTGCCATGGAAAATTCTGGGATTTCGGCGAACCAAATAATTTTAACTTCGATGATTAAGGCTTATGGTAAAATCGGGTCTGTGGAAGGAGCAAAGCAACTGTATGAGAAGATGAAGAAGTTGGACGGCGGGCCGGATATTGTGGCATCAAATAGTATGCTTAATTTATATGGAGAATTGGGAATGTTGTCTGAAGCTGAAGTGATTTATGATCATTTAAGAGAGAAAAATTGTGCTGATGGGGTTACGTACGCAACCATGATTTATGTTTATAAGAACATGGGCATGCTTGATGAGGCCATTGAAGTTGCAAAAGAGATGAAACAGTCTGGTTTAGTGAGAGATTGTGTGACATATAATAAAGTGATGGCATGCTATGCGACAAACGGGCAGCTAATCGAATGTGGTGAATTGTTGCATGAAATGGTGGTGAGCAAGAAGCTTTTGCCTGATGTGGGGACTTTTAAAGTACTATTTACCATATTAAAAAAGGGAGGCATTCCAGCCGAAGCAGTAAAACAGCTTCAATCGTCTTATCAAGAAGGGAGACCGTTCGCCAAGCAAGCCGTGATAACCTCCGTTTTCTCTATAGTTGGTTTACATGCATATGCTCTCCAATCTTGTGGGATATTTACAAAGGAAGAAGTAGGGTTTAATTCGTTTGCTTACAATGCGGCAATTCGTGCTTACACGGCTTATGGGAAAATCGATGAGGCGTTGAACATGTTCATGAGAATGCAAGATGAGGGGCTCGAGCCTGATATTGTTACTTTAATCAATCTTGTGAATTGTTATGGAAAAGCTGGCATGGTTGAAGGGGTCAAGCGCATACACAGCCAATTAAAATATGGAGAAATCGAGCCTAATGAATCGTTGTACAAGGCAGTTATAGATGCTTATAAGAATGCGAACAGGCATGATCTTGCTGAATTGGTCAGTCAAGAGATGAAATTTGTTTTTGATGTGCAACAGTTTACAGATTCTGAACCTGAAGATTCTGATGACACCTCTCTCAATGAATAAATCATCATCAGGTATGAAATAGGAAATACCAAAACTCACATTATTAATGAAGGTTTTGTTGGTCTTCATTAAAAGAAAACTACGGATTGGCTGTAAAATTATTGACAATAATTATGCGAAACTGATCAGTGATTTTCAAATATTAGATGGAAGTTTTGGTATTTCGATTTATGTTCGGTAGAAAAAGATGTATGAGGTGAAAAGGGATATTTCTTTTGATAATTAAAGATAATATTGTAAATCGACAAGAAAAATACGCAGTGCTGTAACAGTGTAGCGTAGACAACGCTTAGCGTTCAAGTTTCTTGTAAAACTGATTCATGTTTTCATATTTTGGCTCCCAAGTAATTGAATTCTGAGTATGTTGGATTGAAATCGGAATGGACAGAGTGGCACAAATAATACACATTGGTTTCTTCAGAATGTTTATTAAAAAGGTTTTAGACTTGAAAAGGAGACCCTTTTGATTGAAGGACACAAATGATGAAGAAAGGAGGAAGAGGAGGATCTTGGAAGAAGGAAGACGAAAAAGATCGATATGTTGAGGCCAAATTAGTCTTAAAATGTTTAAATGATAATATTTATGCAGATACTCGGTTTCTTAGAATTATCATGAAGCTGCTTAGAATGGCAAGTTTATGACATGATTTAATCGTCCTTAAGATGAAATCAAGGTAAGTGATCTAAGTTTTGAGTTTTCTTCTCTTTCTCTCAGTGCTTGCCCTAAAATTGCTTGTACATACAAATCATGACTTTTTGCAGTTTTGTAAATGAAGTAGACTGTTAGGTCTTATGTTGTCATTTGGACCACCACCAAGTTTATTTGAAGTAAACGTTGCTAAGTTTTGTTATAATTTGTATCAGCACAAGTTATGGGGCTTTTAATTTGTTATAGAAGAGACACGATAAAGACACGATGATATGCCCGTTGGACTAGAATAGTTGTTGTACAAACCGTTATTTAATTTTTATAGTTTTATGGTTTTCAGACCCGTTAAACGGTTATCGAAGAAACTGAAAATCATGAAATGTTAAAACATTTTACTAGTCTTCAGATTGATGTGTTATTTAGTTTAAACCATGAACTGCTTTGGATTCTGGTTTTGGTGAAACAGAAAGGAGGTACTTATCGAGTGAGTTATTTTCCAGGTTTTTCTTTTATTTCAAATCATTGCAGGTTTTGTATGAGTCATCTGTTTCTCTTTCAAATATCAAGTACAACTCCAGATTAGGTATTGAGAGTGTTTGTTTCTAAGCTTTTGGCTGGGAAAAAACACGTTTTAGTGTTCGCAAATGCTAACTTATGCTTTCCCTAAAAAAAAAATGCTAACTAATGCTTCTGTTTCATTTAATCAGAATTTAAAAGCAGGGTGATGGGTGGTACAGATTTATGATTTTGTTTTTACAAACAAATAAGCAATTTTACGACTTTTTTTAAGTAAACATCTCAACTTTCGATTTCCAACTTCTGATTCTATTTGCAACTACCAACTTTTTGTTTTCAACTACCTTTTTTTTTTTCTGTAAGTAGAACCTGGACTATCTCATAACTGTGCGCACTCAGTATTATAGGTGCTCTTGGAGGTGATCTTTTAGCAATTCATTTCTGCTTTTCAGCTTGAAAGACTAGTCTTGCTCAGTTTATTCCTCCTTTTTAATGGGCTTACCTGAAGGTGGCACTGTACAATGCAAGAAGAAAACACTATATAGAACTCCCTAATGCTGAAAAAGTTTTTGTGATACGTGAAGTTAATTCGAATGTTTTGGTTGAGCTTTGAGGTGGAGGCTTCCATTTGTTCATTTCCACCATTAGCAATGTATGATGTTGTTTTAGCTCCGATAACTGTCATGAGACTGCTTGCTTACAATTACATGGGAAAGTTGATATCTTTAATAGGGATTCAAGAAAATGAGAATCTAGTAATTTAGGAGAATGTAAGAAAATTAAGAACTTAGAAAATTTGTACATTGGGAAATTAGAACCTTGCAAACTGGAAACTTATAATTTTATTTTATTTTTCCCGACTCCCAACTCAAAGTTCAACCAGAAGATAAACTGCAAGCAAAGATCAACATCAATTAATAAAAGCTCTGTATTGATGAAAATGGAATCTTCCAACCTCCTGCCCTATACAACTGAAAAATGTGCAGCAACATCTAAGACGTAAGAATGTTTCTAGCAATATTTGCCAAAAAGGACAATTGACCAAAGCAAATGATCATCATTCAACTAAACTCAAAATTTTAGAATTTATATATGGAGACCTATCATTAAAGTTCCAATTTTTCGTGAGAAAAAACACAACGCATAACACGATTTCCACGCAAGTATGCCACCCTACCCCCACCACCGAGTTACCCGGCATGGGTGAGGCAACACCTCATGAATATGACAACATCTATTAAGTCAAAGGAGGTTATATATTTATCAGATGCATGATATCTGATAGGTGAGTGAGTGGCCTAACCACCTCAAGTACCACAGGTGCATCTGCACAAACCTGAAATTGGGAAGCAAGAGAGAATTTCGTAAAAATCCTAATAGATCCAATGGCAGCACACAAGAGATTGCAGGTACAACTATGCATTACCTTCATTGTTCCATCATAGCACTGTCACTTGCATCTTTCCTCGTCTTTTATGTTCCTAGTTCTCTCCAAAAGAATTCTGTTATCATGAGCAAAATAAAATCGAAAAGCCTAAGACACGTATTAATAAAAACAAAACAACTCCATAAAAAGAAAGAAAACTAAACTCAGGAAATTGTTATCTCACCATTCATACATCTCTTCAAAAGTATCAGCAAAACCAACATAAAGCGACGGATTTAAGCTGCTGTTATCAATCCAGCTCTTTCCGGGTATCTTTTTGACCCCTCTCTTCTGCATTTGGTTCCAAATTTTATGAGAATCTTTCCACCGACCAGCTGCCCTATACACATTAGCCAGAAGTATATAACTTAAGTGATAATCAGGTTTCAATTCTATCATTTTCTTAGCAATGCGTTCTGCAACAGTAGGATTCGTAGTGGCACAGGCACCAAGAAGAGCGGCCCACAGAGAAGGATCGTTTCTGAATTCTGAATTCATAATCAAATCTTCAGCTTCTTCTATCTTGCCAGCCCGACCTAAAAGATCTACCATACAACTATAATGTTCAATTCCAGCCTTTAATCCATAATCCTTGTACATTGACATGAAGTATTTGCGGCCTTCATCAACCAAACCACTATGGCTGCAAGCAAAGAGAACTTCAATAAAACTTATATAGTCAGGCTTAACTCTCTCTTGAATCATCTGATCAAAAATCCTAACAGCTTCTCCGCCTCTTCCATTCTGAGCAAACCCACCAATCATCGAGTTCCAAGTAATCAAATTTTTCACAGGCATCTTCAAGAAAATCCTGTAAGCAAAATCAACATAGCCACATTTGGCATATAAATCAACCAAAGCTGATTCCACCACCACATCTCTCCAACTACCTCTCTTCAAGTATTGGCAATGTACCTCCTTTCCGAGTTTCTCAGCAGCCAAACCAGCACAGGCACGCAGAACGGTCCCAAAACTGTAAAGGTCCTTCTCCATATTTCTAAATAATTCAATAACTACTTCAAATTCACCCTTCCGACAATACCCCCCAAGCAAAGCGCACCATGAAACTGAATTTTTCCTCTCCATTCTATCAAAAACACGCTGCGACTCCTCCACCATCCCGCACTTGGCGTACATATCCACTAAACTGCTATCGACAAACACATTCCCATGAAAACCCCCAGTAACTACCTGAGCATGTACTTCTTTACCTTGCTTCAACCTTTCTAAATTTCCTAAAGCCGTGAAAGCACTACCGAAAGTAAACCAATCGGGCAAAAATCCATACTTCCTAAACATCAAATGGAACATCCCCAGAGCCTCCTGATACAAATCACACCTCGTGAGTGCAGAAATCACCGAGGTACAACAAACTGCATCTGGTTCAACCATTTCATCAAACAGCTGGCGACAGTCACTCGGCCTACAACTCCTCCCATACATATTGATATCAAAGCAGCCACAATCACCTCATTACACTCAAATCCACATCTCACCACAACCCCATGTAAGCATTTCCCAAATTTCAAATCCCCAACCTCCGAACACGCCTTGATCACTGCAGACAAAGTAAACGCATTAGGCTCGATGCCAAAATCCAACATCTTAAGATACAATTGAATCGCATTCCTGGGTCTTCCCACGCGAATGTACCCAGATATCATCGAGCTCCACGAAACGACATCCTTATAACTCAACCCGTCAAAGAATTTCCGCGTGTCATTAAAATCTGAGCCGAGTTTGAAGTAAAGGGCTAAAAGGCTATTTCCCACGAAACGGTCAGTTTCAGGCCGGACTTAATGAGATGGCAGTGGAGCTGGAGGCCGACGGTGAAGCGAAATGATTTCGTGCAGGCGTGTACAATGGTGGCGTATACGATTGGCTTTGAAACGACATGTTGTAGGTCCAGTGTGGAGTTTATATAACTGAGGAGAGTGATGGCGTCGGAGACCGAGCCTGCTCTGCAGAGGTGGATGAGTTGGGATGCGGTGGAGTGATAGTGTGAGTGAGCATGAGATGTGTAATGGCGTTTCAAGAAGAGCTTCATCAATCATCAAAACTCTGTGTGAAATAATTTCTTTCGAATTTTAGCGCTCTTGTAGTCTTGTTAGCTTCATTAGTTTTCCGCTTTTTACGATAAAATTTGGGGCTTGGCATGTTTGACAGTTATATTTTTCAGGTACAAGAATGAATTTGGCTTTTTTCTAATTTTAAGTTCGAAAACACATATTGGATCAACTTCTTTTTTGGTTGAGGCATGTGTTATATGGGTAAATGCGCTTCGATCCCATACGAGTGCGTATGTTTCCTCCCCAAATTTCCCCCATTGTATAAAAAAAAAGTTCGAAAACACATATCTTTAAAATGAATTAAAGAGTTGGTAAGTGACAGTTGACCCCCAAATTATAAAAATGCAACTTTTCGGAAAAAATGACACTATTTTATGTCTCCATATTTTTTTTGAGCAATTTTACACTCCCACGTTTTTTTAAGTATATTTTTACATTTTTTTGGCAAATTTTTACGTTTTTACCTATTTTTCGTTACTTTGTTCATGTGTTGTATTCGATGTTATTTTTGTTGTTGCTTATCTATTTTTACGTTGTTTTATTTCTTGGTTGTTTTTATATTGTTTATGTTGTTTCGATGCTTCAATGCAACTTTTACCTATTTTGCGCTGTTTTTGTTCTTGTATTATTTTTTAATTATTTATGTTGTTTTTGAGTTGTTTTTAATGTTGTTATGTTGTTTCTTGTTTGTTTCCGTGTTATTTTCAATATTTCAACGCAAAGTTTACATATTTTTACTTTTTTGTTTGTGTTATTTATTATATTATTTTTGTTGTTTCTGAGTTGTTGCTATATAATTTTTAATATTGTTATGTCGTTTCTTGGTTGTTTTCATGTCGTTTTCGATGTTTTCAATGTATTGGGTATATAATTAAATTTGTGTTGTTTATATTCATGTATCGTTTGTATATTGTTTTTAATATGTTTTGTTTTGATATGTGCTTTTTATGTGTATGCTATTTGGTTTGTTTATAGGATTTCTAGCATAAAATTGGTTATTTAATAGTGGCAGAAGTATTTCACAGAAATTTTATTAGCTGAAACATGTTCGAAAATAACTTTAAAACAATATCATCAAAAAGTATGCACCATCGAAAAAATGTGCAAAAATAAATAAATAGCGTAAAAAAGTAACAGACGCATAAAAAAAAGCCAGTTTTCCTCAAATGTTTGGTTTTAGTGTCCTTATCCCAAAAAAAAAAACTTAAAGTAGAAAGCTGAATTTTGAGACTATGATTAGATATGAAATGAAAATATTATGATGAAAGTCTATTTGTGAGAAAATATGTAATAATGTGATGGGTTTTTTTATTTTCCCATAAAAAAATAAGTAAATGTGATTGGTGAGAGAAAAAGTGAAAGTGTGTGAATAATTTATTTATTTTCATAAGTAATGGCATTTAAGGGGTGGCCAAATGGAATCAAAATCGGGTTCCAAATCGGAACCGTAACCATGGTCATGGAATGCTCGAATATCATTAATATACTTGTATTTATATTTTGATTTATTTTTTCCAACTTAATTAATACTTAATATTTAAAATACTTTAATATTTTATTTTACGTCAAATTTCATGACTATTTTAATTAATATAGTTCATGTTAAAGTTTATATTATATGATATTCTTTATTAATATATCACATTTTATTTATAAATATTCTATGTATTGCAAATAATAAAATCTAAGTAAATTTTTGATTAATATTCTTCAAACACATTATTTTTAATTATTAATAAGATTCTCAAATTATCATGGAAATAATTTTTAATTTAATATAATTTCTATGAGCTCATGATAATTCCATTAATGAAAATTTATTACTGAAATTGTAAAAGTTAATAAAACATTACGAAAAATATATCATATAGATTTTAAATTTATAATGGGTAGAAATTCATAAGTAAATGTATTAGCTACTAAAAAACCGTACCATTTAGTAATTTAGTTGGATCTATATTAGCTTAGAAATTATTACAACAAAAAATAGTCAAATGTCGAAAGACTTTAAATATGAAAAGTAGAAGGGGTCAAAGTGATGATCAAGAAATCCTAGAGCTGAAATTGCTAAACGAACGAGTTGCAGCATTTCTACGATTATTCACTGAAAGGTAAAAAAACCCTAGAGCTGCCGCTCATCCCATATACCATCTTCCATCACATTGAAGAAACCAACACGGGGAACGCGGGCGAGCCTCCATTTATCCCCACTCTTTCTTTTCTCATCACCAACTTTTTCCACAAATTCATCTCCCATATTGCCGAAATCAGCAGCTTGAAGATGGGTCAAATCCTCGATTCCTTGAGGTACATCGGTCACCAATTTGCAATCCTTCATGCTCAACTCTTTAAGAAAGGGCATGCACCCCTTCTCTATTATCACCCATTTCAAGCATCTTAATTCCCCTAGGAACAAATCTTTGAGCTTCTGAAATCCATGGGCTTTGAAGTTCAATCCCTCAACATAGGCATCATGAATCACCAGGAATGCCAGATTGGGCAAATCTTCAAGGAAGTTTAATGGATCCTCCTCAACTTGCTCCACTTTAGAAGTAAAATAGTGAGCCCAGACAAAGAAGGTAACCATTGGGGTACTTTCTCTAAGCATCCACAGAGTTCAAGTGTTCTTAGAAAAGGCAAACTGGCAGAAGACATAGAATAGTCTAAATCCAACATTTCATCCTCTTCAACTGAGCGAATGGTTAGTGAGCGTAGGTTTGTTAGCTTGGCAATGGAAGATCAAAGCTCCATTCCATCTGCTTTTCTTAGCTTTGCGATGCCTAATCTCCGCAGTTGAGTTAGCTTCCCTATCTCTCTCACCATTTTAATGCCATTAACTTCATTTGCATCTATCCAGCTAAGCTTTTGCAGGGACGATAAGTAATCCCCTATGTGGCATGGAGCCCTAGCGCTTTGTATGTTGTCAAATGTTACATCCAAATAACCTTTGTATCTGTACACAAGGAGATGCCGAAGTCTACGGAGCTTTAGGATTTCTATAGGCAATTCAGTTACCTTAGAATTCTTGAGATCAAGTGTCTCTAGATTCTTGAGATATTTAATAGACTTGGGAATGAGTTTGACCATTGTGTTCCTTAAGCTGAGATACTTGAGATTATATGATATGAAAACTTCATTTGGGATAGTCTCCAATGGAGCTCCTCCCAAGTCTAACACCTTTAATACCCTACACCTGCTGATCAACTCTTTTATTGGGATAGACTCTACAACTCCAATGTGTAATAACAAAAGAGAACGAAGATACTTGAAGCTCTCTGTTTCTAGGGAGAAGACGGTGGTCCATTTCTGAATTGCAAGGCGTCGTATCTTATTAGGCCACTGAATCTCCCCTTCACCGTATATAGCAACAATGTTTTGTTCTCTTGACTTTGAAGAGATGTATTCTCGCAACAGGTCATGTATTTGGAACATTCTTGGTCTTCCATCAACAGCATTGTCTGCCACTTGGATTAGGCTTCTGCTAAGAAGCTCGTTGAGATAGTCTTCTGCTACTTCTTCCATGGTCTTATCGTGTTTGACCTGCACAAATCCCTCTGCTGTCCATAGTCGAATCACTTTCTCCTTCTCCAGCAAGCTTCCTTCTGGAAAGATGCTCAGGTACAAAAAACAATACTTGAGATAGTAAGGCAAGTCGTAGTAACTAAGGGAGATTATTTTCGATAATTTATGGAGATTGCCGCCTTCTAATTCATTGCTAATGCTGCGATTGAACTGCTCCCATTCGTCGGCTCTGTTGTTCTTTGTGGCTAAGAGCCCACCAATTACCACAATGGCTAGTGGCAAACCTTCACATTTACTTAAGATATTTTCAGCAAATTCTTTTAGATAAGGAGGGCATGGGTTTCTTGGAAATGCCTTTTTGTAAAATAATACCTTGGATTTTTCCCAAGGTAAAGGCTCCAAATTATACACATGGTGTGTCTCGCTGCAAGCAGAATTCGCTATGTTGTTAAACGAGTGGTGATGATGATGCAACTATGTGCACCTCTTTTTGGAAGTGCATATCTGATAGCTTCCCATCTAGAAATATCCCAAATATCATCAAGAACAATGATGTAGTTTCTATCAAGTTCTAAAAATCGCTAGGCGCTAGCCGGGCGGTAGATTGGGTAGGCGGAGCCTGGGGCGGGGTTAGGCGGACCCGACCGGCGTTAGGGGGATCTAATTGAAAAATAACGTGGCGGATAAGGGGGCCTAGCGCCTAGGCGGGACTAATCGGAGCTAGGCGGGGTCTTTTAGAACAGTGGTTTTTATGGTGAAGAAACTCATAAATGAATTCCCTCATCTCATCAGCACTCATGTCCTCCAATTCTTGAGGTGGTGATTCCTTTGTTTCCCACACAAGTTTCTTAATGAGGTCTGCCAAGAGATTTTTGACATCCGTGTAGTCTGAAGCAACAATCCAAACATGGCGACTGAAATGCCTCTTCACAGATTCATCATCATAAATATTTTTAACCAGGGTGGTTTACCCAACCCTCCCATGCCCACCACTGAAATCACTTCAAGCCCATTATCCATCGACCAAATCCACTCAAGAATTTTTCTTTTGGCTTTTCAATTCCAACAACATCTGATTCCTCCAAGAACAGGGCATCACTTCGACCGTCATACCATTCATTTTTGGCATTGGTGGAGCTAGAGCCTTGATCCATGACAACATACATTTCTCTGTATCTCTGCTGGCTCTTGGTAGCATCTTCTAATCTAGACTTGATCGCTTGTATTTCAGAAGCAATTTTATGTCGGGCTTTCACGTTTTTCATTGAAGCATAGCTTTTTTTAATGGAGCCACTGAATCTATTTGTACTGCGATGCGTAAACCGGAGCATGTATTTGTCAAGAACATCTTGAACATCATAGGAGATTTCTCGGACTTGTCTAACCCATTCTTTGAGGCTGGGGTTACTTTCTTCTTTAGCATCAGCAATTCTGAGGAAGTCCCTCATGTGCCACATTTCGCCTCAGATGTACTCAACTTCCCGTTCAAGTCCTCCTAGCAGTTCTCGCTCGTCTTGGAGCCACACAGAAAGCTGGTCCAATAGAAAGGATACTGCACTCTCTGCCATACCCAATTGCTCAATTTGTTGTTAAATGAGGAAAAGGATCATTGTTTGATGCTGCAGGGCAAATAGATTTCTCATTATAAGCATACCTTAACTCTATTTAAAATTCTTGAGTAGTAGGTCAAATTGCAAAATTGGTCCGTATTTATAGGGTGGCTAAAATTGTCCTGTATAAATTAAAATTGGCAATAAAACCATGTAATTATTTAAAATAACTCTCGAATTGAGTTCTAGTTAATTTATTGGAAATTAAAGTTTTTGCAGGTATCGAGCAGGTCAAGTGACAAGTGAAATTTGGGGAATTTATAGATTCAAACTTTAAAGCCAGTATTATTTTGCTTATGTTGAAGCCTATATTATGTGGTACTTGGGTAGTGAAAACTGAAAAGAGAACGATGCGGTGAATTAAAGAATACAAACCTACTCACGCCAATTTGGAAATGCTTTCCTCTTGAATGTAAAAAGTAAAAAAAAATATTTAAATGATATCTGGTTTTTTTAATAATTAGATTAAACCTAGGGGTAGACTTTGTAATTAACTTTTGTTTAATCTAAAGAAAATTATTTTTGCCACCTGGACTAATTTTACAATTTTGCCTAATTAGTATTCACGAAGATATCTAAACATTTTGATTCATTGTCACGGAGATCATATTCAGATTTCAGATAGATGGAACAAAAGGTTACAACCAGTAGGAATATTTAAGCAATCAAAAGATAAATTAAAAAAAAAAAAGAGTTGACCAGGAGTAATAAAAGAGTTAAACTGATTAATAAGAGTAAACTGGTTACCGTGACACGATCGAAGAGCTGATACTGAATGCTGCTGCGGCCAAAACTACATGTACACAAACAGATCCTTATAACCTTTTTTTGAATATGTGAAAAGTCTTCCAATTTTTGAGTTGTAGAATTTCTGGTGGAAATTCATTTCTCTTTAAAGACAAAGTGGAAGTGGGAAATAGATTAATGTTTGAAAGATCCAAAGTGTTAGAAAAAGGCCAGTTTAACTTGAAAGCAACTCTATGTAGAATGTAAAGTCAATTTTGGTAGATTTGGTAGGTGGATTTTTGTGGCACATGGGTAGCTACCTAATTGAAGTAGTTGGGGATTGTCAAAGAAGGTTTGCTAGAGTTTGCCTATAAATTGGCATCCTTGGGCAATGCAAAATCATCCCAACAAAGCAAGTAAATTGCTAAGTTTTCTCATTTCTTCAATTTAGAGAGTATTAGTTTCTCCTATTTCAAGAGAGAAAGAGTGATATAGTTTCTCCTCGTATTTAGAGAGAAGGTGTTGTAATCCCTATTTTATAGTGAATCTCCTACACTTTGCCCGTGGTTTTTACCTCAAATTTATTTGGGGTTTTCCACGTAAAAATATTCGTGTCATTTTACTTTTATTTTTCTCACATCACTATTGTCATGGCTTTGTTCCTATCCGTAATTTTCTAACAAAGTGGTATCGAGCCATTGGTTTAGGGGTTACTTGTTCACGGGTTCTTGTTCATGCACTATTCACGTGAATAGTGAAATCCGGTTCAAGTAAAAATCAAAATCGGGTGTGAACAAAATGACGACAAAGTTCGATGTAGAGAAGTTCAATGGGAATAATTTCTCATTGTGGAAAATGAAGATTAAGGCAATTTTGAGGAAAGACAATTGCTTGTCGGCAATCGAGACAGTCCCCGCAGATATCACCGATGATGCCAAGTGGAACGAGATGGACGGCAATGCAATTGCGATCCGCACTTAAGACTAGCCGATGGAGTGTTATCCAAAGTGTGGCGGAGAAGAAGACGGCAAAGGAGATATGGGATACTCGACAAAATTGTGCGAGGCCAAGTCACTTCACAACAAGATTTTCTTAAAAAGAAATTGTATACTCTTCGTATGGCGGAAACCACTTCAAATGATGACCATATCAACATCTTGAATACTCTATTTTCGCAACTCACCTCAACGGGTTACAAAATAGAAGTTGTTGAACGTCTTGGAACTTTTGCTCCAAAGTTTACCAGTTAAATGACGATCAACTCATCATCAATTTGATGAACAACGCCCTTTCGACTATCTAGTCTTCGATGAAATTGCAAATAGCTATACTAGAAGAGGAGAGCGGTAGCGAAAATAAAGAAGACAGACAAGCAATTTCGCAACGGAAGCTTTAAGCGGTGGTGAGAGGAAGATCCACGGGCGTGGCTCCAGCCGGGAGTCAAAATCATGGTAGATCAAAATCCAGGAGTAAAAAGAACATCAAGTGCTACAAATCGTGGCAAAAGAGGGCACTTCAAGAAAGGATTGTTGGAGTAAGAAGAGTGGCGACCCCGAGTCATCAAATGCTCGAGGAATGTTGCAAAGTACCTAAAATGGAGAAGTTTTATACGGCGAAGCAACAACCAACGCCGAAGGCGAAAACTATTTTCCGATGTCCGGATATTAGACTCGTGAGCAACCCTGGCACATGACCTCTCGGCGAGAATGGTTTCACACATACGAACCAATCTCTCGGAGGATCTGTATTTATGGGGATGATCATGCCTGGATATTCTTTGCATCGTACTATCAAAATAAAAATGTTTGATGGTACATTTCGCACCATTCGGAGGTACGACATGTGACATGTGAAGCCTACGTAAGAATCTTTTATCTTTGGGACAATTGGATGATGTTGGATGTAAAACTCGTATTGAGGATGGGATCATGAAGATCGTAAAAGGAGCTATTGTAGTAATGAAGGCGGAGAAACTCGCCGCAAATTTGTATATGCTTAAAGGTGAGACAATGCAAGGAGGAGAAAGCTTATGTTGCGATTGCGGTGTTCAAAGCAAGAATCAACGATAATGTGGCACCACAAACTTGGCCATATGTCGGAACAAGGGTTGAAGATTCTCTCCGAATGGAAGCTACTACCTGGTCTTACAAAAGTATCTTTACCATTTTGTGAGCATTGTGTTACAAGTAAGAAACACAAATTAAAGTTCGGAGATCAACATCTAAGAGTAAGGGCATCTTAGAGTTGATTCACTCGATGTTTGGCAAGCACCATTATCATCCCTAGGAGGGGCGAGATCTTTGTATCTTTCATTGATGATTACTCCAGGAGATGTTGGGTGTATCCTATCAAAAGGAAGGCCGATGTATTTCCGCCTTCAAAGTTTACAAAGCTCAAATAGAACTTGAATCGAGAAAAGATCAAGTGTCTAAGGACCGATAATGGAGGAGAATATACAAGTGATGAATTTGAGTCTTTCACAACAAGAAGCATCAAAAGACGCTTCACGGTGGCGTATACACCTCAACAAAATGGAGTGGCGGAGCGAATGAACGAACCTCGTTAGAAAGGACAAGAGCAATGTTGAGAACTGCATGTCTACCCAAGACATTCTGGGCAGAGGCAGTCAAAACCGCATGTTATGTGATCAATCGATCCCCATCAACTGCGATTGATCTGAAAACGCCCATGGAGATGTGGACTGGTAAGTCTGCTGATTATTCTCGTCTACATACATTTGGAAGTCCTGTGTATGTGATGTACAATGACCAAGAAAGAACGCAAGTTGGACCCAAAGTCCGTAAAAATGTATCTTCTTGGGGTATGCTGATGGAGTCAAGGGGTATCGCTTGTGGGATCCCACTACCCACAAGATCGTCATCAGCAGAGATGTGATATTTGCAGAAGATAAACTGCAAGAGAAGGGAGATAGCAGCACTGTAAAAGAGAACCAGGAGACTACTACAGTAATAGTGGAAAATAATCTACAGAATGAAGATTCGAAATCTTCTCAAGAAGTACGAGCACGAGGTACAAGAACAAGTTGAGTCCCGATGTTCAAGAAGCGCCGGCCAACTCGTGAGAGAAAGCCGCCACTTGACAATCGGAGTATGTTATGGAGAGCAATGTTGCATACTTGTCTTTTAACGAGAGGATGGAGAGCCATCAAATTTCCATGAAGCTACTGAAAGCTCGGATGCATCTCGAAATGGATGACAAAGAATGCATGAAGAAATTGAAGCTCTCCACAAGAATCGACTTGAAACTAGTACCGTTACCACATGGCGTAAAAGCCATTGGTAATAAATGGGTCTACAAGATCAAACGGGATAGCAACGATCAAGTAGAGCGGTATCGCAAGATTGGTGGTGAAAGGATATGCTCGAGAAAGAGGGTATTGATTTTAACGAGATATATTCCCGGTGGTTCGACTCACAAATCGGTAAGGGTAGTCCTGGCGATGGGTGCTACATTTGATTTACATCCGGAGCGCTTAGATGTAAAAACCGCATTTCTTCATGGAGAGCTTGAAGAAGAAATTTATATGCTTCAACCGTGGTTTTTTGAAAGAGGCAAAGAGAACTTGGTTTGCGGGTTGAACAAATCTCTCAGACGGTCTCAAACAGACGCCGAGGTGTTGGTACAAGAGATTTGATTCCTTCATAATGAGCCTTGAATACAACAAGATTAGTTCGGACCATTGTCAGCGTACTACAAAAGCTTTGATGATAATGATTTCATTATTTTATTGTTGTATGTGGATGATATGTTGGTGGCGAGCCCCAATAAAGATCGGATCCAAGAGATGAAGGCACGATTGGCTAGGGAGTTTGATATGAAGGACTTGGGACCAGAAGAAACAAGATTCTAGGGATGCAAATTCACCGAGACAGAAATAATAGGAAGATCCGGCTTTCTCGGAAGAACTACTTCAGAAAATTTTGCGACGCTCAACATGCAAGATTGTAAGCGCCTTCTACCCCTCTTCCTATTAATTTCAAGTTATCCTCAAGTATGTGTCCTAGCAATGAAGCGAGAGGGAGGAGATGTCTCGAGTACCGTATGCATCGGAATGGGGAGTCTAATGTTCGCTATGATATGTACAAGACCAAACATTGCGCAAGCGATGGGAGCAAAGCGATCGATTGATACATGGCGAATCCTGGTAGAGAGCATTGGGATACATTGAAGAGGGTTAGGTACATCGGAGAGGAACCTGGATGTTGCATTATGTTATGGAGGATCGGATTTTTCTTGTGGGTTATGTTGATTCGGATTTTGCGAGATCTTGATAAAAGAAAATCCACTACGGGCTATGTGTTTACACTTGCGAGGAGGAGTCATGGTAGGTTTCAAAATCTATGCATCGTTGTAGCTCGTCTACAATCGGGCGAAATATATGGCAAATACACAAGCTTGCAAAGAAGCTGATTTGGTTAAAGGTTTCTCGGACAAACAAGAAAAAAGATTGTTCTGTTTTGTGACAATCGTGAGTGCTTTGCATATTGCAAAGAATCCAACCTTACATTCAGGACAAAGCACATAGAGTTCAATATCACTTCGTTCGAGAAGTAGTGGAAAATGAAAGTGTGGATATGCAAAAATCCATAATCGATGAAAACCTAGCAGATGGCATGACCAAACCAATCAACACCGCAAGTTCGAATGGTGCGATCTTCATGTGGCCTAGCGTAAACGTAAGCGGCATGATTGGCGGTGTAGAAAATGATGAAAGAACTACAAATTTGACTTTAAGTGGGAGAATGTAGAATATAAAGTCAATTTTGGTAGATATGGTAGGTGGATTTTTGTGGCACATGGGTGGCTACCTAATTGAAGTAGTTGGGGATTGTCAAAGAAGGTTTGCTAGAGTTTGCCTATAAATTGGCATCCTTGGGCAATGCAAAATCATCCCAACAAAGCAAGTAAATTGCTAAGTTTTCTCATTTCTTCAATTTAGAGAAAGTATTAGTTTCTCTATTTCAAGAGAGAAAGAGTGATATAGTTTATCCTTGTATTTAGAGAGAAGGTGTTGTAATCCCTATTTTATAGTGAATTACTCCTACACACTCAAGTGGTTTTCACCCCAAATTTATTTGGGGGTTTTCCACGTAAAAATATCCGTGTCATTTTACTTTTATTTTTCTCACATCACTATCATTAGCTTTGTTAGGTCCGTAATTTTCTAACACTCTACACCAAATATTGATCATTTAATTATGAGTAGATTGGGATTGAAAGGAGACGTGATCGGTTATGCTCCGTCATTAGCATCTAATATTGAAATTGATATATGTGTTACAGCCAATTATATCCTTGACATCATCAAGAAAGAATCAACGTGCAAGAACAAGTAAAAGGTCAATGGATTCTTTTGAGAAAAATGATTAAATTAAAATCACTCGGTTCACGTTTGTTCAAGTTCGCGCACGTATGAATGAGAGCAAGAGCAATAGAATAGACATTTGTGAATGTGCACGTGTACGTTTTGAAAGCATTTTGAAAATATTGAGCTTTTCAAGTGTAGGGTTTATCTATTTGTTTGCTTACGCGTTCTGCTTGTCATTGAAAATTCTTTCAATTTGTCAATAAAGTGTTTTTCTCAAATGTCATCGAAACTTGAATCAAACTTGTACTCCTGCATCCATGCACTGAATTATAGCTCACCCTACCATTTGAATAAGGAGAATTTTCAAAATACATTTTTAACATAACAAAAACTCTTTTTACTCAAATTTTTTTAAATAAGTTGGGAGTAGTGGTAGGAGGAGAGGATAAATTTCAAAGAATCGAAAGACACAAGTGCGGGGTTGACCCTGCTCAATACCCTTACAAAGGGTGAATAATACCATTTGAGCTTCAAGCTCATGGTTTTTTACTCAAACTTTTAAAAAGCCTCTTTTATGCACTTATCTAACCATACTCCATAACTTAACCACACTTTGATTTGGTCCACTCTTATATCGTGAAGTCATGTTGATTAAGATACCAGGAAGTCATACTTGATTAATATATCGTGAAGTCAAACCGATTAATATACTGGAAGTCGTAATGCTACGTAGTATATCGAAAGTCATACTAATTAATATTATACCGTGAAGTCATACTAATTGTTATACGGTGAAGTCAAACCGATTAATATACCGGATCAAGAAAGTCATACTGATTAATATCTTTTGGGAAGTCATTATAATTGTTATAATGGAAAGTCAAACCGATTAATATACCGTAGTCATACTAATTATTATATCGGAAGTCAAATTAAATAATATACCTGGAAGTCAAAATTATTACTATACCATACTTTGTGAAATAAATTATTCTCTTTGATTTTTCTTTAAGAATAGAACTTTTTACGAAGCTACCAAAATAACATATTTTTTATTTGTATAATAGTAATTATTTATTAGAATGAATTATTTGCAATTGTATTGAATTGTTCTCAATCTTTTCACGTATAAACAATTAGTGTTTATTTTTTCTTCAAAAATATAATTTTTTATGTTAGTTAGAGAATCTCTAGTCATATTTTTTATTAATATAATATTTGGTTATCTAGTAGAATGAATTGATTGCAATTGTATTGAATTGTTTTCAATTTTTTAACTTTAAAACAACCAGTAGAAGTGCACGTCGTTGCACGTGAACCATATAATTTTGCTAATTTAATTAAGACTAATATATTAAAATATAATTTAATCATTATAAATATTTTTCATATTGTGAAATGCAATTTGACTTGTTGAGAAATTTACAAAACTAAAAACTTGTATTTTATGAAACAAAATATAATTGGTGAAATACATGAAGACATTGTAGACCCAAAAACTCATCCAAAGAAAATTAATTGAAATTATCATAGAACTTTATCCAACTAATAATTTTTGTTTAAGAAGCATGTAAAGAATCTTCACTTTGTGTATTACATAATTCATTTTAGTACTGCCAAATGTACCTATTGAAGAAAAAAAAAAAAAAAAAGACAATCAAATCCTGGAGTCATTCCAATATGCCAAATCAATTTTACAAATATTTTGTTAAACAGTCAATAATGAAGCTTCAAAATTGCCTTTGGAGATCACGTGACTAACAACTTAAAGCATACTTTAAAATTAAAATACATTTTTCCAAGTCATAATTGTTTCTAAAATTTGAATTATACAAAACATTAAAGATAATCATATAACCATAAGAAAGTACTTATAAGTAAAGAAACACGATTTCAAGTTGCATCAAGTCTTGTCTTGCTTTATGCTGGAAACTATCTTTGCCCTCTTCTTTATAACAAAAAGGTTTGTAAAACGTTAAACACTAAAAATGCATAGTGAATCAACTTTCATTATGATAAATTCAATATGGATATGAATCAATATTGTAAAATGTTCATAACTTTTTAAAGTCTTATAGTTCAAATAAAATAATAATAATAAAAAAGAAGATAAAATTTATAAAATTGGACATAAATCAAAATAATTATGTTGCTACCGCAATAAATTTTAATTACTGTATAGTCAAATGTTTGATATAAGTTGTAATCTTTTTTTCTTTTTGAAGAGTAAAACAACCATATCAGTTGTAATTAGTTAGACGTATAAAAAAAGAACTATTAATGATACTGGGTAAATTGCAATTTTAGTCCTGTAACTTTGGGGTAGTTGCAATTTTAGTCCTTTATCTTTAAAAATTGCGCTTTGGTCCTGGACAATTTTTGCTCTTGTTGCTAAATAAAGATTTTTGGTCATTTATCTTTCTAAAGTTAGCAATTTTATAGGGATGGCAATGGGGCGGGTTGGCTAGGACCCGCACTGTCCCCATGTCTAAAATCGGGCGGGACGGATCGACCCGCCACAGTCTTGGGACGTGGTCTACCCGTTCGCCCCATTTTAAATTAAATTAAATTAAAAATAAAAATATATATATTTATAAAATATTATTTACAAAATTTATTATTATCAATTTATAAATATTAAAATAATATAAGAATACATAAAATTTATATTATAATATATATATATTAGATATGCAACATATATATTAAAATATATTTTAAAACTAAAAATTCTAGGCGGGGCGGGGGTATTCGTGGAGCGGAGGTGATACTCAAACAATATGTTTGCTTGTTTCCGTATCGGCTCTGCGAGTTTTTTTCAACATATTAATTATCCCAATATGTTATCCTCGTCCCGGTGTTCTTGTGCATACATCGTCAAAATTTGACGATATCTCCCGTAGGGTATACATCTTGGACACTCGTCCGTATCCATTTTCTCGGAGAAAATTCTCCTCACCAATTGTTAATTATATAAAATAATAAATATAACTTAAAGTTCTTAATAAACTTGGGTTCGATACCATATTAGGCAAAACACTTAGTCAAATAAGCCAATTATGTACATTAGGGTATTCTTGGTATTTTGAAAATATGAAATAACCTCGGGACCAATTTTGCAACAACTTGAAAATTACATGACCGAAATTTCTTAGGTATAAAACATCTTAGGTATAAAACATCTAAGACCAATTTTGCAAAAATTTCAAACTTACAGACCAATTTTGCAAACTCAATAGTTATAGGACCAAAATTGTAAATCGCTTATAGTTATAGGACCAATTTTGCAATTTTCCCTAATGATACGCACTTAATCTTCCACCCTCTGGGAGTTTTATTAAGAATATAATATATATATACATATATATATGTACATATGTTGCTAAGGCATATAATTTAATAGATATAGCACACTTGATTTAGCAGCTCTCTCTAATAGGTGTGAATAAGAATTAGAGAAGTCGCTAGATTAAGTTCCTATCCCATCGAGTAAACACATTTTTCTGAAAGGAGGTTCTATGGTAATCTTTTGCCAAATTAAAAACTTTATAATAAGTCCATTTACAATAAATCCCTGGTCTAGAATAATTAATTTTTGCTGAGCAGTATAAATAATGTCTGTTATTAGTCCAAATATTCAGAAAGCGAAAATCACAGCAAAGAACCAATCAACTATTGAAAACAACAAGTGCAACCTACATTGATCTTTATGAAACAATCAAACAATACCCTCTTTAAGATTATATACATCTTTTAAGTTGTGCTTCTATACCATTGACATCCAACAACAAAAACCCAAATCACATTGCAGCAATCAAGTTTTAGAGAAGAGCTATTTTTTAAAGCTCCGAGATATTTAATAAGGCATCGAAAGTTACATTTGTGGCTACCACCAAAACTCTACACACAATTTGCATACACCAGAAATCTCAACTTAAAACCATTTATGCAAATTACTCCAAAATCTAACGACTTTCTGAATGATTATCGATCAAACAAAGAAAAGAAGACATTTGCATGTTCATTGATACTTTTCACATCCCAAGAAAAACCTCGCCTAGATTATCGCTACACATTACCTCATGCTCCCACAGTTTTTTATCCAGCTCAACAAAAAATTTCTGAGAAGCATATAGGCCACAGTGGTACACACATCTTTTCAGGAACTGTTCCATTTTTTCACCACAATTTTCCCTGAATAAAAGTTAAAAATAATGAAAGAATGATTTTATCCAACAAATAATTAGAGCAATAAACACCTAAAACTAAAACTCAAAATACAAGAAAGTGTAATATGTGTACAAGTCCAACAATCATTCACAAAGGAAGCATCAATCACCTTTTGTCAATTCTGCATGTAAGAGTCTTGTTAACCATACATATTTCTTAGTTCTGCATCTGTCATCTTACTACGGAATACCCAAAGATAGTGAAGTATTGCAACCATTAAGACAATTGCTAATCATTCATTTGGTAGAAAAATTGAAGGACCATGCACATATGTGGTTAGAGTGCGAAAAGTTTAAATACTTGTTTTTGGTTTTATAATGTGTTTCTCATATGATATATTGTACGAGAAAAGTAAGTACGGGAATACCACAATGTTGTCCCCAAGACCTTATATTCCAAACTTGATCAGCACTATTCCATAAATCTAACAAACATATTAGTGTTGGACAATTGGAACATTGTTTTGATTGCATGAAAAGGTATATTTTCACACTCAAACCAACATTTTCAACCATTTATCCTTTAGTACAAGCACAATATAAAATACACTCTGTTCGTGTACATTAAAAATCACAGATATGCATAAAGATTATGATGGCATTGTACTATAATGAAATAATTAAGATACTAATATGTAGATGCGTGCTTAAATAAAATATGCTTTATATATGCGCGAGAAAGATATGATATATGTATACGTATATGTGAAATTAGACAAAGATAGTCCATTCACTTTTGGTATATAACTAATTATTTCAGTTTCACTCATTAAAACGACGGCACATGTTTGGTCTTGATTTGCCAGTCTTCACTTAGAACTAATCAACTTATCTTCCAAACTCAGATCATTTGCCACGCACAATAAAGCAAACATGCATGTCGGTATGTATCTATAAAATTGCTTTTACTTATCTTGTAGGTTCATTTGAGCATAAATCGCATTCTAATACACACATTAACTCATACAAACAGACAGGGGCATATCCTAGACTCCTAGTGGAAGGATGAGGGGCTTTAGCCCCTCCAAAATTTTCAAAAACTTCGCTATTCTATATATATTTTATTTTGAAATATTATTTTTTGGTACTTGATTATTTACTTTATATTGATTTAGTCCCCCAAAATTAATTCCCCCCCGGTAGTAAATGTCTAGCTCCACCCTGCATACAGATGAATTATATATGTTTGCGCAATAGAAAGAAGGTAAGCACCAAATACACTGTTGATACATTTGGCTTCCAAGTTCCCACTCTTAAAATTAAAACTTTAATTGACTTGATCAGAGCTTCCATTACAATAATATATAACAAAATAAGAAGACTTTGAAGGAGAAAGAGACATCAATCAAGAGAAAAAGACAAACATACACACACACACCCCACACAAAAGAGAGAGGAAAAAAATTGGAATAATTGAAAGTAACATGGGAAAATTTCATGTCAAAATCTGGATCGCCAAAGACAGCTGAAGTTAAGTTTGTTGGCGAAATCTAAAGTAGAATCACTGAATCATTGGAATCACCGAAGTCTTGTAGCCTTTTTCTGTTTTTCATTACTAAAGATATATAAATATTTTTAGATCCTCTGTTTTTCCATAGGGTGCTTAAACAGCCATATTAAGATTTGAAGACTGACAACCAGAGTAAACAAAAAGAAAAAGAAATGGATAATCTCTAGACTAAGTTTCTACAACAATTACAAGTAAAATAAACTGTAAAGAAAATTAACTTCATGAACTTCAATTAGGATCACTTTTCGTAAGTTACTTATACAATTTTCTAGGGTTATCCGACTCTTTACATATCGTGAAAAGCAAGACCTAATAAAATCTAATCCCTAATAATTGACAGTGAAACACATACTAAGCGAAAGCTGCATAATTTACTAAAATTCAAGCATTAATCTACAAATATTACCTCTTCGCTTAGCCATCCACTTCCAAGAGAAAAAGGTGCATATGGATACGATAATAACAACGACAACTACAACCACAATTATTATGATCTTCGTGGAATCTTTTTTACTACCTGTGACAAAGAACAACCATCATAAAGGAACATAAGATTTACTCCCTCATAATCCGTCTCTGCCATAAATTCTACCAAGACCAAATAAAAGGGCATATGCACGATAATCATTAATTTCACGATAGTAGAATATAAATGCTTAGAGTCAAACTTGTTCAGTGAGGATGAAAAGTAAGAAGCACAAATCAAGAAATCAGTAGACACTTCATGAAATTAAAGAATTTTCGAAATCTTCCTAATAATTTACCTAATTCAGAATTTGCGACACGAATAAAAAGATCTGAACCCCCCGAGCCGCTTGGGGATTTGTGAATGTCGATTAGGGTTCCACCTCGGAGCATACACCTAATTCGACATCAAACCCATAGGTTATGCACGAACAATTACTCAAGCATCGACCTTCACTAAATTACCTAATTCAGAATTTGCGACACGAATAAAAAGATCGACCCCCAGCCGCTTGAATTTATGAATGTCGATTAGGGTTCCACCGGAACATACACCTAATTCCGACATCAAACCCATAGGCTATGCACGAACAATTACTCAAGCATCGACCTTCACACCGATCTTCCGTGCTTGGACCACCGGTCGGAGTAGCCGGATCTTCATCCTCGGAAGCCTCAAAACCCGTCTTCTTCTCTTCCTCCGTTAGTTGTCCCATTATTCCCTTCACAGCTTAAGGAACCCTCCTCACACACCCACCGGTCCAGTCGTTGCCTGAATCCCATTCCCGATTGTTAGATGTGGAGAGTTGAGAGAGGAGAGATGACTTTTGATTTGGGATGGTTCTTACTCTTCTGTTTCCCCTTTTGCCTTTTTGTGTCTTGTTTATTTTTCCCCTTCTTTCTTAATATAATTGTGGCTTGCAGATAGATTAATTGTGCTTATCATTCATATCCTCAATGAGGTTTGAAAAATAATTCTCTCCATCATGAATAGTTATTTTCGTCTTCTCTCACGACATATTCGAGTCCTTGTCAATGCCTACCATATCGAACTACCAAATTATGTCAATTCATCTACGCAAAAATAATAATAATAATAAACAAATAATAAATAACATTAATCTGGATATTTGAAGCGTGTTTAAGAAAGTCCACCTACTTTCTACTTATCACGCCTGCATAATTTTACGGTACATATAACTTCACAAAGATATGCTCAATCAATTCATGGTATGCATAATTTTATGGTAACGTATAATTTCACGCTATATATATATGTAGAATCACGGTATTATACTAACATCACGGTAATATAAACTTAGTTTTACGGTATATATATAGTTTCACGAATATACTAACATCACGGTATTGGTTTAAGTTAGAACAAAGTTAACTATGTGGTTGGGTTAAGTAAGGGTAAAGATGTAAAAATACCTCTTTTTTGTGAGAAAGAATTTTTTATGGGAAAGTGATAAAAAGAGTTTTGTGTATTTGTTTTGTGCAATTTGTGCAATTATCACTTTGAATAACCTCCCGAATTTAATGAAGTATGTAACGAGGAGGCGATGAGGAACAACAAATAAGGAATGTTGATTAGATCGGCAAACTGCAATGGTTGTGTATTTTGAGACTTTTTTGAAAGGGAAGTAAATTATATTATTGATGAAAAACGTCCATCATCGATTGAGAAAAAAATTCGAGAGGAGAGACCCATGAACTAGTTACATCGTGAGCATTTTTGGCAAATTGCACTAGTTCATGGGCAATTACATTTATATGCCTACTAATCTAGAAAACATTACATGATAATTCAAAAATTAAGTTGTGAATGTCTTCTAAAATTGGTAGACATGCGGTGGAAACGTCAGATTCCCGATCGGCAAGAATGGTCACTACAAAATCGTCGAGGAAAGATATCGAATAAGTTCGTGGGACGCCTTGACTAGGTACCATACTTGAGACGAAAATGCACATAGAAGAATAGATGTGATAGCGAATGATCATTCGATCCACATAATGGGCATTGTCTTTGGTGGGTGAGGCCTCGGCTTAAGATTATCACTGAGGGTCACGAGTCCTTAAGTAATCTCTAGGAGAAATGAGAATTCGGCCAGAACTCAAAATGTGCAAAGTTTATTCCACACGGGGTCATGACCTAGACTTGAAGAACCAAAAATTTGCACCTCAGGAAAACAACCTGGATTAGCTAAGATAGCTTCGTATGCGGAACGAACTGAATATTTTCCTCCCTTAGAATAGTGTCAAACCCATCTATCATTTTGATTACTAAGACTAATCGGCATAGAAAAAATCATGTTAGCTTCCCGAGGAGGGAAGATGTCACGGACAAGGTTAATATTCCACCAAGAAGTTGATGAATCAATGAGGGATGACACTGGCGAATCTCTTGGTATCAACGTTGAGTAGAAGTTGTCGACGTAAAATTGGGGGGTTTGGGAATCCAACGATCGCCCCAAATTTTTGTTGTTCATCCCGAAAGAATTTGTTTGCGACATCCCACAAATAAAACTCCTCTCCATTCGAGAATACCTCGCCAAGTCTAGGATGGTCGCTGACCAAGGTTAGCATCCATAAAAGAGCTGCAATAGTACTTGGCCTGCAAAACTCGAGCTAAGAGGGAAGTTGGGTTTGTTAGTAATCTCCAAACTTGTTTACCTAGCATGGCGAGGTTGAAAAGCCTGGGATCTTTGAAGCCAAGTCCCCGGATGGTTTAGCATTAGAAAGTTTTTTCCACAATACCCAATAAATTTTTCTTTCTTCCTGATCGCCCGGCCCACCAAGACATGCCGATGTGAAAATGAATATCAAAGATGAGATATTCATGTAGCTTTAAATAAGACATAGCAAAAACGGAATAGATTGCAACACCGATTTGATCAAAATTTCCTTTTAGCTTTTTGATAGTTAGCGTTCGTTCCAACCCCGAATCTTTTGCCATATTATGTCTTTGATAGAACTAAGTATCTCTTTTTTCGATTCACCTACAAATGAAAGGAGACTGAGATATTTGTCGTGTTTTTGATTTTGGAATACCCAAGATATTAGATATTTCGACCGCTAAGTTCGGAGGAACGCTTTTGCTGAGAAAAAGATTCCGATTTCTCAACATTAAATTCTTTGCCATATGACGTTTCATAAATATTGATAGCATAACAGAGGTATCTAGCTTCGTCTAATGACCTGCCCGAGCAAGAGTGGTATCATCAAAAAAAAAAAGGTGTTAAATGTTTGGTGCGAACGTGAGATTCCAATCCTCAATTTTGTCGCTCCTTTGAAGGTCCCGCAATATGCAAGAGAAAACTTCCGAACAAATGATAAAAAGGTAAGGTGAAAGTGGATCGCCACTAATGCCGCGTTGCGGGTAAGATGACCAAATTTACAACAATTAAGAAGGAAGAAAAAAAAAAAGCATGCTAATGCATGCGTGTGATGATAAGATTAACCACTGTACTGTCAAAGTCGAGTGCTATGAGGACTTTTTTGAGGAAACACCCCTCAACCCTATCAAAAGCTTTACTCATATCTAATTTAATGGACATGAGGCCTGTCTAACTGTGGGGTTTAGTGCGCATGTGGTGGTGAATTTCATATGTAACCAATATATTTATGATTAAACGACTAGGGATGAAAGCGGATGAGTCCGAGATTATGTGCGGGGAGTGTCACGGAGTCTAATAGATATAGCTTTGGAGGCCAGTTTATAGACTACGTTGCAAAGGCTAATTGGGCAAAATTGGGTAATAGATTCCAGGGTTTGCATTTTTTGGATAAGGACAATGTGAGTAAAATTACTATCACTACAAGAAAAAGGATCTATAGCAACACATATGTAGCGACTCTTTAAAAAGGTGTAATTAAGACTATGTTTATAACGACGCTTTTTAAAAAGAGTGTTTAAGTAATGACACTTTCGAAAATGTGTCACCTTTTACAGATATAACGACGCTTTTTAAAAAGTGTATTTAAGTAATGACATTTTAACAAAAGTGTCGGCATTTTTCTAATATGGACGACACTTTTTAAAAAAGCGTATTTAAGTAACGACACTTTATAAAATATGTCATCATTTTTACCAATATAGACGGCGCTTTTTAAAAAGCGTGCTTAAGTAATTATATTTTCCCAAAAGTGTCAAAGATTTTTACCAATATAGACGATACTTTTTAAAAAGCGTGTTAAGTAATGACATTTTTCCCAAAAGTGTCATAATTTTATACCAATACATACGATACTTTTTAAAAACGTGCTTAAGTAATGACATTTTCCCAAAAGTGTCGGCATTTTTACCAATATAGATGACACTTTTAGAAAAGCGTATTTAAATCGACACTTTCACAAAAATATCGGCATTTTTACCGATGTAGATAACGCTTTGACAAAAGCGTCAATCTTCCTCGCTTTAGTGACATTTTTGTTAAAGTGTCAATTGATTGAATTAAAGTAATGACATTTTATTTTAATCGTTGTAAAATTTGAAACTTTACTTGATTATTTATTTATTACAAAATATTAAGTAGTCAATAATTAAGAAAATGCCAAAAACTAATTTCATTCATTTTCTTTATTTGTGCCCTTCCCCTTTTTTTTCATTTTTACTTTTCTCTTGTTTTTATTTCTCGGTACCGTCATCTCTCCTCCTTCTCTTCTTTCCCCATTCTCCGTCGTTGCTCCACTGTCTCCACTCTAGTGCTACTCTGCGTCGGCATTAGTACGGATAATATTGACGCAATAAAGGCGAAACCTTCATCACAAGAAACTTGGAGCGCGCAACCAATTCGGTTCCTTTGCTGTTTCTTCAACCCGATATATTGCGGTGATAAAATCCACGATACACAACTGGACAACCACGTTCCAACTTGGAACTTCTAAACCAGGTAAACATGAAGTGAACTATTTATGTGCTAAAAGTTATGAATTTTTAAGTAGTTTAGTGTCGAAATTCATGAGAGGCATTGTTGGAAGTCTCTGTTATATGCCTTTCTCGGAGTGGATTAATTTAATGTTATTAACTTCTGAAAATTATCTAATTTGCAACAGATTATGGGGATTTTACTAAACATCATGAATTTTCTGTAAAGTTTTCCTACAAACATATTGACAAAAATTGTTGCGGTAATATCGATCAAAAATTAATAACTTTGGTGGTTTAGTTTAAAGTATTGGTGGTTCAAAGTAATTGGTTCTGCAATATGTTTGTACCTTTTTTTTACATATTTCGATGGAGTGTATTCATAATTTGGCTACAATTGTTAATATTTTGAATTTGCATAATTGCTAACAAAGATGATCTCATTTAGCTTTAGCAGTTGAAATAATGTTTTAACTATAGTATTATCGTGTTCTTCTTCTAGTTTACAATGGACAAAAGTTGGATGCAAAAGCCTAGATCAAGCAAAGCATATACTGATGAGTTTCCAGTTTTATAAAATTCGCTCAAGAAAATTCATCTGTAAATGGAGCAATTTATTGTCCATGTCGCAAATGTTTTAATAGGTTTTCACATGATGTAGACATTGTTCATGAGCATTTGGTATGGTATGGCTTTCAAGAAGGTTATAATCGTTGGGTGTTTCATGGTGAAAACATTTTTCTTCATCAAGATCAAGACAACCCTATTAAGTCAATTACAAAAAATGAAGTAAATCTTGATGGAGCATATGAAATGAGAGGACTCTCCAAGATGCACTTGGAGTTTCACTGAACATAGCTTTCAAAATGCGTCAGAGTTGAGTCGACTAATTTGGATTCACCAAATCAAAGCCAACATCAAGGTGATGAGGCGCAACCTATTGGTGGAGATTTCATCGCGAATAATGCAAGGATTAGACACCAAAATTTAGAGAAAGAAAGTGATCAAGAACTTTCTTGTGGTTGTTCAAAATATTCTAAGATATCATTCATATTGCGACTATTCCACCTCAAATGTCTATATGGTTGGTCAATTAAAAGTCATTTATTATGCTTCTTGAGTTATTAATAGATGCCTTTCCGGATGGTGTTGCTTTTTGCCGTCATCTTATTATGAAGCCAAAAGAATTATTAGGGAGTTAGGACTTGGATATCGAAAAATTGATTGTTGCCTAACGATTTGTATCTTTATCTTCTTGGGAGATAATGTGAACCAAGAAAATTGTAACGTCTGCTCATCATCAAGGTGGGTAGTGTACAAAAATGAGGGCGACATAATAAATTATGAAGAAGATAAGCAAAAAAGGAAAAAAAAAAACAGCAAAAGTGTTACGGTACTTTCCTTTAATACCAAGACTAAAACGATTGTACTTGTCTTCAAAAACTACATCATCTATGAGATGGCACATGGAAGGGCGTACTAAAGACGGAAAATTGAGACATCCAAAGGATGGAAAAACGTGGAAAGAGTTTGATGTCGGGTTCCCAGAATTTGCTTCTGATCCACGCAATGTAAGACTAGCACTAGCTAGTGATGGGTTTAACCCATTTCGAACAATGAGCACGACATACAACACTTGGCCTGTTTTATTAATTCCATATAACTTAGAGCCTTGGGTTTGTATGAAACAATCTTCTTTAATATTGTCAATGGTTATCCCAGGGGAAAAGGGGCCGGGAAATGATATTGATATTTTCTTGAAACCATTAATTGATGAGTTGAAGCAACTATGGGAGGGTGTGGATGCATTTGATGCATCAAATGGTCAGTACTTCAATCTACGAGCAGCTTTGTTGTGGACTATTAACGATTTTCCGGCTTATGCTAATTTATCATGTTGGAGTACCAAGGGTCGTGTTGCTTGTCCTTCTTGTGCGGATTTGACTCATTCTCAATGGTTAACCCATGGAAATATTTTTGCTATATGGGTCATCGTAGATGGTTAGATCCGAATCACCAATTTCGCTTTCAATGAGACGAATTTGATGGCATTGAAGAACTACGATCTGCTCCTCGTTCCACTTTCTACTAATGTCTTAAGTCAATTGCATGGGCTAAAATTCACTTATAGAAAATCTAAAAAACATCAAGTAAAAGGTCAGGATATACCTACAGGATGGACTGGTCTTGAGCAATCCATTAATGGAAAAGAAGGGGCATTTGAAGTTGTTGATGATTACATTGGAGAAACTGGTGATTTTGAAATTTCTACTACTAGTCGGGCTTAGCGAGAACAAGCCCCACAGAGTGAGAAACATCAACGTGTGGAAAAAAATATTTTTTATCTAAAATATTGAGAGTTTAATCTTTTGCGTCATAATTTAGATGTGATGCATATAGAGAAAAATGTTTGTGATAACATCCTTAATACCTTGTTGAATATTGAAGGTAAAAGCAAAGATAACCATAATGCCCGACTTGATTTGATGGAGTTAGGTATAAGACATGAGCTTCATCCTATAATAGCGCCAATAATAGGCCCCATATTCCCCAAGCATGCTACACTATGACCACAAAAGAAAAGGACTTATTTTTAAATGTGCTTAAACATTTGAAGGTTCCGATGGGTATGCATCTAACATATTAAGATGCGTAAATCTAAAGGATCGTAATATTCCTAACCTTAAAAGCCACGATGCTCACATTCGATGCAAGATATTCTTCCAATTGCTTTTGAGCTTGTGTCTCCTCACTTGTTGCTATTATCTCGATTTGTCATCATTTTTAAATCATTGTGTTCCAAAACCTTTGACTTAGAGGAGTGAAAGACTTACAAGCAAACGTGGTGGTTACATTATGTCGTCTGAGAAAACTTTTCCTCCCAATTTTTCACAATTATGGTTCACTTGATTACACATTTAGCTCAAGAGGCTATGCTTGGTGGTCCTGTACATTATAGATGGATGTATCCTATTGAGAGGTTAGTTTCGATGACTATGTTTCATATTGTAAAAATTAAATAAACAATTGTACAAAATTATCTCAAATTACTATGCATGATGAATTGTAATTAACGTAGCTCTATATACCTTATATATTTTGAAGGGACTTGGTGCTTTTGAAATCACTAGTCCGTAATAGAGCTCAACCGGAGGGTTCCATTACAGAAGGTTATATTTCGAATGAATGTTTAACTTTTTGTTTACGGTATCTTCAAATCATGGAGACAACATTTAATCGTCCTCAAAGGAATTGCGATCATGTTGACAATAGAGAACAATTTCTTTTCTCAAGTAGTTGTGAATATAGGGAAAGTAGAAAGTGTGGTTCTTGATGACATGGCTTTGGCTCAAGCCCATAGATATGTTCTACTTCATTACGAACAAATATCTTGTTACTGTAGGTAAATGAGTTTATTTTTTAAAATATTTTACTAGTTGTTAATTTTGTATTTTAATATATCCGAGATATTGATTGTTTGATTAAATTTAGTGAATTTTTGGCGGCCCAAGAAGAACTTATCGTCCGAATCGAGCTACACAAAAGGTTGAACAAAAGTGAATTATTGAGAAATTTCCGGAATGGCTCTTAAGCCAAGTGAGTATTTTTTTGTTTGGAAATTCCTCTATTATATATATATATATATACATGAACAGTTATAAACAATTTAGATTAATTTATTTGTCAGGTACCACTAATGACCAAGAACAATTGTTCGGATGAATTAGTAGCTATTGCTAGAGAGCTTAACAATATTGCAAGATTGATGGATTCATTATAAATGGATTGGATATCATACAAAGAGTCGTGACCAATTAAGAAAAACTCAAAATAGCGGAGTAATTGTGGAAGTTGATGGAAATCCTTATTATGGTGTCCTTAACGATATAATTGAGTTGGACTACTACAAGAAGTTTAAGATAGTGATGTTTAGGTGTGATTGGGTTGACGTTAATGCATCGGGGTTGAAAAAGGATGCAAATGGGTGCATCATGGTAATTTCTCTAGGTTAATACATACAGGAAATCCTTGCAAGATGATCCATTTATATTCTCATCGCAAGCAAAGCAAGTCTTCTACGTGAAAGATCCGAAAAACAACGATTGGTCTCAAGTGATTTGCACAAAACCAAGAGACTTATATGATATGGGTTTGGGATCACAAAGACGAGATGATGATATTTACAATGAATGCATGCCTCACAATGTTAATGGAGCAAGTATCAATGATGATCACACCAATTGGGCTAGGATGGATGTTGAAGAGCAATAGCAATTACTATAGAAATATATCTCATGAACAAGTAGTGCGAGATTGTACTTTGTTTTAGATGTGATTCTCAATAAATTTCTTCTTTATGCAAAAGAAAATATTAGCATTGAGTATTTCTTTTGGTGTCATGTATGAAACGGTAAAATATGCTAATTTACCTTTAGTCCGATATTAAAGTGTCTTTGATATATTGTATCTTATTTATTAATGTGTTTGAATTGGTTTGTGGATTTGCCGATTTGCTATAGTATGGTCATTCTATAATCTTTAAAAACGAACAAGCAAAGTTCTTTTGGAATTGATTTGTCTTGTTTCTTCTCTATTTTGTAAAACCGCTAAATTAATATTCTATGGTTTAGTGTTTCTTGGGTAGTCCTTAACTTTAAGTGGTTTGCTATTAAGATCTTGGCGGATGTTTTGCGGTGGATGATTGGAGTTATGGTTTATCGTGTTTTTGTAAACTTGGTACATTTAGTTGTGTTTGTTTAGTGCTTATTGCCTATTGGTACTTCTAGTTTCTGTATGCTCTAATTTTCCTTTTTTAATGGTTTAGTGCCCTTAATTTTTGGTGTATTTTAAAGTTTATGCTCTTTAATTTGGTTTATTTTATTGTAAAATTATTGGCATTAGAATATTCACCTACCTCTAGAATTTTACATCCTCTAGAATACTCTCTCCTCTCCCCATCTCTCTTAGGGTTTCGGACATTTTAAATATCTCACGATATTTCATCAAATTCAATAAATGGCTTCTCACTACTCAAGCTTCTCTCCGCAAGACTTCGATTACGATCGTAGAGATTTTCGATCTCGGAATCGAAATAGGAGCCCGAGTCACTCTTCTTCCGAGCTTAAGGGCACCTAGGACATCGGTTATCCGATATCTGCCAGATGGGTACCAATAAGAACAAGCCATGAGATTGGGTGTTATGTATTTATCTTTGAGAAAGTAAGTCATCATGTGGAAGTATACTCTTTTATTTGGTTGTTTCTATTTTAATTTCTTGAATGAGTGGCTCAAATTAGCGAGATGGAAGCTTTGGAAGGGTTTGTATATCTTGATATTTTAGATGTTTATAAATCTATATTTCTAATGTTTATAAATCTATTTCTATATCTACATCTCAATCACCCTTAACGAGACAAGCAAATATGTTAGGCTACTTGAATGAATAGAAATACAAAAGCGTTTAACAAAATAAGCTTGAAAATCAACCTTTAAGTTAAAAAAAAAAATCAATCCTGTTCCATTCCTTAAGATGTAATTTTATTATTAGTTTTTCCTAATTTGAGTTTAGTGATAACTAAGTATATATAATCGATGGACGGGTTTATGAATTTTTGGAAAGTTTTTTTTATGTGTTGGCGGGTTTTGATGGGTTGGACCAGGATAACATGTCCGTGAACGGCATGGGCGTGGGGGTCCTGGGTCTACAGTTTTTCCTTGGCGGTCGGTTTTTACCATTTAGTTGGGATGATCGAGATTGAGCTTTCTATGCGGTTGGATGCTTGGCCATAGGTGCTATAGGGGATTGAAGGGTAATGTATCCGAGTATCTGCACTATTGGAGTTATTCCATGAGAAATCAAGCATTAAGGAGCTTTGCACTTGCATGTCCTTGGTATCTATACATTGCCAACTAAAAGAATATCTCCACAATTCATTCCTAGCTAGAAACAGAAGTCAAAAGCTCCTGGACCGTAAGTTTCAACACCAGCATGCTACTACTATGTGAACTATCCTCAAAAGCAATCACAGCACTGGTCCTACAAAGCTACAAACCAAAATTTCCCTATTATTCAATGGTTGCATTAATGCGATTTATATGTATGATATTCTAATTAGTCCTTTTGATTAACACAAAGAATTTAATAATAATGAAATTCTCAAAACAAAAGGAAAATTACTTTAAATAATAATTGACTTACTCTAAATAATTCTAAAAGATACACAAAATTAATCCCGAAAATTATTTAAGGTATGTCTGGCTGAACTAAAAAGAAAAATTTATAGTGCCTGCATTAAGGTAAGTAATCCTTTTGATTAACAAATCAATTTAATAGTAATAAAATTTTGAAACCAAAAAAATATTTAATATTAGTTGACTTACTCTAAATAATTTGATACAATCTAAACCTACTCAAAATAAATCCCAAAAATGAAAAAGAAAAAACCCGCCAAAACATAGCATATCTCGTTTTATTTTGCACGACTTATATATCTCCCGATTATCCCTCTTCTTCTCGCACGGTTATCACCTCTCTCTCTCTCTCTCTCTCTTTATCTATCTCTCTCGTCTTCATCAGTTGCGCTTCCACGAGGTATATTCCAATGTCGAGAGCAAATCGCCTTCGATGTTTTTTGAATTCCCGGGAAGATGTCGCTCAAACATATTCAAATCACCAAGAAGATTACGTGATGAGACACATCCACTGACACTCTAGATCGTGACATTGAAGCACATCGGGAGAATGTTGAACAAGTCTACGAAGATATCGAAATAAGAGGTACTATTGAATTATTGGGATTATCATAATTGTTTTAAATTAGAGGTACTATCAAATTATTGGGATTATCATAATTGTTTTTGGTAGTACAGATTATTATGATTTGTGTTTTTGTTAGTTTTGTCGTATTGTGCGTTATTATGCGTTAATGGAAGAAGTTTGATTGCATTATATGGTTGTTGGTCTAAGATTAATGCTTTCTTGAGGAATTGCCTTTGTTGAGAAACATGGGATTAAAATGAGACTGCTTTTGAGAAAAATGGTATTAAAATGAGATGCTTTTCTCCATGGATCATTATGATGTTTATGATCATTATGATGCTTATGTTATTCTGTGATAGCTAGTTTTGTACATGGGCTATGTTGTGAAATTCTTGAGTTTTTACGCATATAATTTATGAATTCTGAAAATATTGCACATCTAAAATCATTTTGGCCAACCAAATATCCTCCCTAGTCCTTGAAGGAAATGTTCTTGCATAAGTTTGTACCATATATGAGATAAAATTGTACAACTTAAATGAGTGTAAACATGATATCATCATATAATGAGATCTTTTGAATGAGACATCACTACTTGCTCATATGTTCTTTAATAATTATTTCATAATTAATTTATATGTAGTTTTATTTTCATGTTTATATATAATTGATATTTAGACCCAGGAAGGCAACATGCGTAAAAAATGAGGAGGGACTCGTGCTAAAGATGTCTGGACATTGCCCAAAGGCTCAAAGGTAGTTGTCGATGTAATGGTTGGGGGCAACCAATTGAGAAAAGTGGAGGAATATTGGGAGGTTGGCTTGGTATCATTTGCAAGAAAAAGGAATTTTGCTCAGTAGAATCTTTGGAGAAAATGCCTTCGAAGATAAACACATTTTATGGAAATTGACTAAGGTAGTTTATATGGTTTAAATTTGTGATATCATTCAATATTAAATATTTTCTTATATTTTATATCCTAAATGTATTAATCGTAATCTATCTAATATTTTGTTACATGCATACTTTGAGATCCCCGCTAATCCATATGTAAAAAATGGGTGTTAAGTTCAATTCGAGTTAAATGAAAGAACCACAAACATGAGTTAAAGTGTGCTCATTTTTCACCCGAAAAGACAAAGCAACAAACAATAGAAGAAATTTTGCTCGGTAGAGTACTCAAATTGGAGGAAAATGCCTTCGAAGATAAACACATTTTATGGAAATTGACTAAAGTAGTTTATATGGTTTAAATTTGTGATATCATTCAAAATTAAATATTTTCTTATATTTTATATCCTAAATGTATTAATCTGTAATCTATCTAATATTTTGTTACGGGCATACTTTGAGATCCCCGCTAATCCATATGTAAAAAATGGGTGTTAAGTTCAATTCGAGTTAAATGAAAGAACCACAAACATGAGTTAAAGTGTGCTCATTTTTCACCCGAAAAGACAAAGCAACAAACAATAGAAGATGTTCCACAAGGAATGTCGCCTTTACAATGGAAGAAACTTATTGAATATTGGTTTTGAGGAAGAATCGCAAGTATTAAATTAAGTAACAATTCGCAAGTACTAAATTAAGTAACACTAACAGTATTAAATTAAGTAATAGGATTATTTATTTTACTTAAACTCGCTAGGTGATATTTATATTATCAATAAACTCGTAATAATTTATGAATTGTGCGCAAAAACCGTCCGATAAGGGTAAAGAAGCAAGGAAACACCATAAAACGCCTCATACATGTGGTTCAAAGAGTTTTGCACGATGCAAAGACGAATCGTGAGATACCATTTTATCGCTTTTTTTTCCTTTAGTTTTCAGCTCAATTTATTGTGATTTCGGGTATATCTTTGGCGCTTGATATACCTGATTTCATTTGTTACATTATAGCGCGAATTTTGAGTTGCTCAATTATTGGTTCGTGTGTCGTGGGTAATCTAATCCCGGAAGTTTCATTTTATTTTTATCCTTGTATTCCAATAGTTTTTATTTCATTGCCACCCTTCCTGGAAAATGTGCAATGGACTCCCATTTATGGGCTGACATGTTCTCTTTTATGTTTTTATGATAATCAAGCATTATTTTACATTAAGAATAGTTTATTTTGTGATTTGATTTAAATTCAAATAATATTGTGGCGGGAAGTGAAGAATGGAAAACGATCGGACGCATAGACTTCTTTGGAATAACAGCGTAAAAAAAAGATGGGACATTTGTGAATCCATATGCGAAAAAAATCATGGTAATTTCTATAACTAGTTAAAGTCATCTATCTTATTATATTTGATAATTAAGAGGTTTATAATTCTATTATAACCTAAATACTAATTCTATGATGATTGTATTTATAGAACATGGCTACAAACATGCTTACGAACGTAGTTAAACCTTCTCATAATCAAGATGCAAATATCACTCAAAATGAAGTTCAAAATGAAGTGTTTTGTGAACTCTTAGGAGAAGATCAATTTGGGAGAGTTAAAGGATATGGTCTAAGAGTGACCCCCACGCATGATTAATAGTCAAAGTTTTAATGCGGAGAAAGAAGATCAAATGAAATGAAAGTTATGCAAAAGGAACTAGGCGATATGCGGCAAACTATGAATCAAAGATATTAAATTTATCAGCGACTATGAAGGTAAAATAGCTCAATTGAAAGAGGACCATGATAAGAGGATTGAAGAATTGCAACTTGATTAACAACATCGTTCAAATGGACATGCGACTCCTTCATGAGGAATTTTCACGATTTAGAATGTGATGTCACAAGTTTACATATATTACATATATATGTATATTGTTCATAATAAATTTTACTTCTACCTATAAATTTTAACATGTATAATATTATTTTGTTTTTTTCTTTTGTAGTAGTATGTGTGATTCTTGAGAATTTGAGCGTATTTGAATCATGTTTCATGTTAGTTTGAAACAGGATCTAGCATTCGACGAAGAGCAATAGAAGCATGTCGATTATCATCCTTTGGATTATTCACCATGTCTTTAAACAATGTAGAATTTACCATTTTTCGGACAATGATGTAATTTTATTTCGAGTTTGTTAATGACTTTGATTATTTAATTGGGATATTTGTTTGTTCTTGGTTTTATTTGTTTTAAGTTTTCTTAGTGTTTTGCTATTTGGATATTATTAATGTTGTGTGGATTTAGCATAACTAATGACATTATATGTAGGAACAATTGTCAATTTGGTAGCTTCTAATTAAAAAGCATTACAAATTTTAGGACGGAAATTATTAATAGCGTAACCAATTTAATGACACAAATTGTTAAAAGTGTTGCTAGATTTAGTGACTCAAATTCTAAAAAAGCGTAGCCAATTTAGTAGTGATCAAACTCGTAAAATTGTAGTTAATTTTGGGGACGCTATTTATAGTATGTTTCTAATTTAAAGACACAAATCATAAAACATGTTACTAATTTGGCGATGTTAATTATCGATGTGTCTCTAATTTAATGACACCTTGTTTCAAAAGAGTTATAAATTTAGTGACATTTATACTTAAAAGCGTCTCGGATTTGACAACGCTATTTCATTAAAAGCGTTGCTAATTTTGTGACACAATAATTGATTAGTGTCGGGAAATTTGTTCCTAAAAAATTGTGGGTCTATTGTAACCGTGTGACATAAAATAGTGTTACCAAATTCATGTTAATGACGCACTAAATAAAAGTGTCACGATTTGAAATTTATCTACCCATAGATTTTGTGTCACGGATATTTTCGTGACATCAAATTTAACAACGCAACTAGTGAAACTTTCACAAGCGTATGTAATATACTTGGTGACGCTAATAAGCGTCTCTAAATGAAAAAAAGCATCACTAAACACTTTTTTTTTTTTGTAGTGTATGATTGAGAAAAATCCCTTTATTAAGAAAATTTAGAACAAAAGTTGTGACATCGAGACCAACAATGTTCCAATTTTTTTAAAGAAAACAGAGCTCATACCATCCGGTGGGAGATTTAAAAGGGTGCATTTGTTTTGAGAGCGAGACTACCTCTTTTTCTCGTGTAGGGATCGCGAAGCTTGATTCATCGACGTAGTCACTCAAGGTGTTATTCTTAAGAGCTTGGGTGACTTCTTCGACCGGGGATTGGCCGAGAGAATAAACTGTCAAAAGAACGACAATGATTTTTTCTATTGCTTGGGGATTCTTGCGGGAGTCTAGAAGAGTCTTTGAGGTAGAAGATGTGATTAATTGCTTCCGTTCTTTGGCGAAGTTATGGAAGAAGCGGGTATTTTTATCACCATCATGGTACCAATGTTGTTTAGCTCTTTGTTTCCACTCGATGTTCTCTTCGTCCGAAAGAAAATCAATTTGGCTTTTGAGCTCAATAATGCAACATTAATTAGTCAAGTTGGAAAAGTTAATATAATTTAAATGAACTAGTATTTGATATAGAAATAATCAAAAAATGTCAATTTAAGGTGAGGTAACTCTTGGCTTCTCTTTAGAAAAATGTTTTTGGAAAGAAATTGTGTGTTTTTTTTTGACATAGAAAGAAAATGTTTTTGAATATTATAAAACTTGTACTTCAAATAGCATAAAACTGAACACATACTTTTGAAAGGAAAACAAACTAAACAAAACACTCCACAAGTTCGATATCACTTTCTAAAGTAATGTAGTAGGAAAATTATGAAATTTAAGAATGTTAATTTAATAATGTAAAGCAAACAATCAACGTTAAAAAAATCAAACTTAGGTTGTGATTGTTTGTGGAATTGTTTTCCAAATTTTTCATTTTTGAGTGAAAATTTTGTTGGAAGTGTGATTGTTTGTGGAAGAAATGAAATTTTTCAAAGAAAATCTAAAGGTTAAGGCCGCGATTGGATAAGAAACAAAATTTATTTTCGTTCCGCTAGAGAAATTTTTACACCAAACATATGATTGTTTATGAAAATTTTCAAAAATATACTATTCTCTCACTTTCACTTTTTCTTATTTTTTCTATCACCAATCACATCTACACATTTTATCACAAAAACTAATCATTATTACACATTCTCCCACAAATTTCACTATTCATTCACTCACACATTTCTAACTACCAATCAATATTTTACTATTCTTAAATCAAATCAACTTTCATCATTACTTTTCCATTTCACATCTAATCACAATCTCAAAATTCATCTTTTTCTTCTAAAATATTTTTTACCACTATTCTCTAGCAAAATGAAAATTTTCAAAATGAAAGTATATCCAATCGCGCCCTAACTCATTTTTCTCTTTCTCTCTCACATTTCTCAATACTCACTTATACTTTTTATTTCTCTCTCCTCCCCTATTCATATAAAGTATCCCGATAATTTCTTTAATTTATCACTATTTTTATTATTTTTCTTAATATTGATAACAAAAGGTATAAAATGATATACATATTGCCTATTTTTGAATCAATTTTTCATTTTTATTCAATTTTCTTGCATTATATTTTATACTATTTTTCTACAAATTTTTCACAAATAATCAACATCTCTAAAAGATTCTCCATCACATCAACACAATAATTACTTTTTCTCTTCACATCCAACTTTTACTTTTAAAAAAAATTTCACCACTATTCTCTTAGAAAATGAAAGTGAAAGAAATGAAAGCACAACCAATCACATCTAATATCCGGAGACCTCTTTTTTTTTTTCTTTCATGAAACAACAACAAATTTATTCCTCAACAAAAACTAATACAACCAGAGGCCAACTGACCACAATGTCTTCTTGGTTACACAATGGATCGAGGAGGAAAAAGAGTGCCAACTAGGGGTGATCAAAACGTTTTAAAAACCGCTCGGAATGCGAACCGCACTAAATCGCACCTTTCATAATAATTTATGAACAAAACCGCGATTTAAAATATTAGATAAAAACTACACACAGCGTTGTTAGTGCGATTATAGTTTTAGATTTTGAAAAATCGTCAAAACCGCACCACCAAGATTTGCACCTCTATAATTTATGGTAAATTAAATATTGTTCTTTAGTCTTTAGTTAGACAATAAATATATTAACAATTAATTTTATGAATGATATAATTAGATTCACACTTTGTATACTAAATTATAGCATTTTACATTCTTTTAATATTGTTACAATGCATTATGTTTCACATTAAAATAGAACAACATTACATGCCTTACATATTTAATGTAACTGAAATAAAAGATATTGCACTGTGCATTTTATTCACAAAAATACACATGTTTAAAAAAAAATCACTTTTTAATTATAATATTTTTCTTTGGCTTTTTCTATAAAATATCATAACAAAATTATATTAATTTATCAATTATATAATATTTTTGTTAATTAAAACCGCAAAACCACCCGCTACCGCTTCAAACCGCACCTTCGGTTTTATTTTATAAAACCGCGATTTGAAAATTTTATTTAACCAAATCGCATATAGCAATTCGATTTGAAATTTACCTACAAAACCGCACCATGATCACCCCTAGTGCCAACACAATGGCAACTCCCACAACAAAAAAAAAAATTCATTAAGAAAAATTCAAAAGGGGGAAAAGATACAAACCAACAAGAAAAAAATACAGAAATTGAAAAAATTACCAAAGAGATAATATGTAGCAAATGGAAAAAACTGAAACTCCATAAAAATAGCTCAGTTTGAAATTTGTGAGAAAATCTTGGTTTCCTTCTTCATAACGCCCCAAGTCAACTCCATCGCAACGCCCCAAGTCAACTCCATCGCATATTTTCAACAAAGGATGATAAGCGTGAGAAATCGGCCCTTTCAAATTAATTAGCAACCAAATCAACCATATATAAACCCAAACCGATCAAAAAAAAATAAAAACACCTGTAAAAAAAAAGAAAGAAATAAAAACAAAAATCCGTAAAGAGAAACCAAACCCCCAAAAGGTAGACTCAAGTCACACGAGGAAAAACCCATTCCCACAAAGGAAACAACACAAGAAAAACAAGAAAAATTTAAACAAAAAGATTCACCCATCATCCTAAAGGAGGAATCGGGAATGGGGAAGAAGAGAATGCGAGAAAGTGTAGTATGCATAGATTGTCGAGAGGAGAGAGAAGAGAGAATGTTGAATTTTTAGTTAGTACATATCTGGAGACCTCTCAACCGCGGAAATTGCGGACAAATTTAGCAAGAATTCACCAAATTGGTAAACCCCGGAGATGCGGCTCATCCCATGTACCTCATCTCAGTTGAAGAAACGAAGATTAGGAACGCCGGCGAGCCTCCATTATCCCTTTCCTTAGTTTTCTCATCACTAACTCTTTCTACAAATTCATATCCCATGTTGATGAACACGATGAATTGAAGATGGGTCAAATGCTCGATTCCTCGAGGCGGATCGGTCCAACTGAATCCTTCATAGTTAACTCCTCAAGAAAGGGCATAGAGCCTTTCTCCACTATCACCCATTTCAAGCATCTTAATCCCAATAATCATAATATTTTGAGCTTAAAAATCCATGGGCTTTGAAGTTCAATCCCTCAACATAGGCACCATGAATCACCAGGCGTGCTAGATTGGGCAAATCTTCAAGCGCAGTTTAGTGGATCCTCCTCAATTTGCTCCACTTTAGAAGTAAAACAATGAGCCCGGAGCAGAGAAGGTAACCATTGGTACTTTCTCTAAGAATCCACAAGAGTTCAAGTGTTCTTAGAAAAGGCAAACCGGCAGAGGACATAGAGTAGTCTAAATCCAACATTTCACCCTCTTCAACCGAGCAAATGCTTAGTGAGCGTAGGTTGGTTAGCTTGAAATGGAAGAGCAAAGCTCCATTCCATCCGATCTTCTTAGCTTTGCGATGCCTAATCTCCTTAATTGAGTTAGTTTCCCTATCTCTCTCACCATTTTAATGCCATCAACTTCATCTCCGCATCTATACAACTAAGCTTTTGCGGGGACGATAAGTAATCCCCTATGTGGCATGGAGCCCTAGCGCTTTGTATATTGTCAAATGTTTCATAAGGGGTACTTTTGTATCTGTACACTAGGAGATGCCTAAGTCTTCGAGCTTTAGGATTTCAATAGGCAATTCAGTTACCTTAGAATTCTTGAGATCAAGTGTCTCAAGATTCTCAAGATATTTTATAGACTTGGGAATGAATGTGACCATGGAGTTTCTTAAGCTTAGATACTTGAGATGATATAATTTGAAAACTTCAGTTGGTATAGTCTCTAATGGAGCTCCTCCGAAGTCTAAAACCTTCAATAGCCTAGATTTGTTTGATCAACTCTTTTATTGGGATAGACTCTACAACTCCAATGTGTAACAACAAAAGAGAACGAAGATACTTGAAGTTGTCCGTTTCTTGGGAGAAGATGTTTATTGAATTACGCATTGCGAGACGTCGGATCTTACTAGGCCACTTCATCTCTCCTCCACCGTATATAGCTACGGTGTTTTGTTCTCTTGACTTTGAAGTAATGTATTATGTCGTAGAATTAAGTCATGTATTCGGACGTTCTTGGTCTCCCATCCACGCTTTGTGCGCCACTGGATTAGACTTACGCTAAGAAGCTCATTGAGATAGTCTTCGCTCTTTCTTCCGTGGTTTTATCTTGTTTGACTGCACAAATCCTTCTTGTCCCACGATCGAATCACTTTCTCCTTCTCCAAAAGCTTCCTTCCGGAAAGATGCTTAGGTGCATAAAACAATACTTGAGATAGTAAGGTAAGTCGTCAGAATCGGCGGGGAGATTATTTTCGATAATTTGTGGAGATTGCCGCCTTCTAATTCATCACTAATCTGCGATTGAACTGCTCCCATTCTTCGACTCTGTTGTTCTTTGTAGCTAAGAGCCCACCAATTACCACAATGGCTAGTGGCAAACCCTCACATCTCTTTAAGATATTTTCAAAAATTCTTTTAGATAAGGAGGGCATGGGTTTCTCGGAAATGTTTTTTGTAAAATAATACCTTGGATTCTTCCCAAGGTAAAGGCTCCAAATTATACACGTGATTGGTCGTACTACAAGCGGCATTAGCTATCTTTGTTAAAAACGAGTTGTGATGATGATGCAACCATGTGCACTGTTTTTGGAAAAGCAAATCGTATAGCTTCCCATCTAGAAATATCCCAAACATCATCAAGAACAATGATGTAGTTTTTATGGTGAAGGAACCGATAAATGAATTCCCTCATCTCATCGACTCATGTCCTCCAATTCTTGAGGTGGTGATTCCTTGGTTTTCCACACGAGTTTCTTAATTAGGTTTGCCAAGAGATGTTTGACATCCGTGTAGTCCAAGCAACAATCCAAACATGGCTATTGAAATGCCTCTTAACTAATTCATCATCATAAACTTTTTAACCAGGGTGGTTTTACCCAACCCTCCCATGCCCACCACCAAATCACTTCAAGTCCATTGCCCATCAACTGGATCCACTCAAGAAGTTTTTCCTTTGGCTTTCTAATTCCAACAACATCTGTTTCCTTTAAAAACAGGCATCGCCACCATCGTACCAATCGTTTGTGAGGGTGGTAGAGTTGGAGCCTTGATCCATGACAAATAAATTTCTCTATATCTTTGTCGACTCTTACTAGATCTTCTATTCTATACTTGATCACTTGATTTCGTAAGCAATTTGTGTGAGCTTTCAAATCTTTCATTGACGTGTAACTTTTTTAATGAAGCCTCTGAATCCATTTGTACCGAAATTCGTAACTGGAGCATGTATTTGTCGAGAACATCTTGAACATCATAAGAGATTTCTCGGACTTGTCCAACCCATTCTTTGAGGTCGGATTGCTTTCTTCTTTAGCATCGCAATTAGAAGTCCCTCATGTGCCCCATTTCACATCGGATGTGCTCGACTTCCCGTTCAAGCCTCTCTAGCAGCATGTCGCTCGTCTTGGAGCCACACAGAAAAAGCTGGTCCAATAGAAAGGATCTCGCGCTCTCTCGCCATCCTTGCTCAATTTGTTGTTGGGGAAGAATATAACCCTTGTTTGATCTTTGCAGGCCAAGTAGATTTCTCATAATAAGCATACCTTTTTAAAAATCTTGACTAGAAGGTCAAATTGCAAAATTGGTCTGTATTTATATAGGTGGCTAAAAATTGTCCTTTATAAATTATAATTGGCAATAAAACTATGTAATTATTAAAAAAAAACTCTCGAATTGAGTTCAAGTCTTATTGGAAATTAATGTTTTTGCGGGTATCGTGCGGTCAAGTGACAAATGAAGTTTGGGGATTTTGTAGATTCAAAACTTCGAGCCAATATTGATTTTGCTTATGTTGGAACCTAGATTATGTGGTACTTGGGTCAAAAATCGAAAAGATAACGATGTGGTGAGTTAAAGAATACAAACCTACACACGCCAATTTGGGAATGCTTTCGTCTTGAGTGTACAATTGGTAAAAAGAAAAAAAAAAAAAAGTCAATGGGGTATTTGTATTTTAAATGATAGTATGTCGTTTTTTAATAATTAGGTTAAACCTAGGGTAGAGTTTGTAATTAATCGTTGTTTAATCTAAAGAAGATGTGTGACCTGGACTAATTTTACAATTTTGCCTAATTAGTATTCACGAAGATATCTAAACACTTTGATTCATTGTCACGGAGATCATATTCGAGATAGATGGAACAAAAGCCTACAGTGCACAAACAGAGTTAAGCTCATTTACAAGAGTAAAATGGTTACCTTGACACCGAAAGTCACGCGGCCTTTCTACAGGTGCACAAACAGATCCTTATAACCTTTTCTTGAATAGGTGAAAAGTCTTCCAAATTTTAAGTTGTAGAATTTACGGTGGGATTTCATTTCTCTTTTAAAGACAAAGTGGGAAATAGATTAATATTTGAAAGATTCAAAGTGTTAGAAAAATGGCCAGTTGAACTTGAAAGCAACTCCACACCAAATCTTCATTTAATTATAACGATATAAGCAAACAAATCATATAGAGGAAAGGAATTGATTTCTCATTCTTTGTGAAGATGATATATATATACAATGATAGCGGGTTAGTTAGGTAGTTAGGATAACTAACTAAGCGATTTGTTACTACGATTACAATACACCCCCAAACATCCTAGTAGGAAAACAATCTGCGACGGATTTGAGACAAGGAACCAAGAGAGAAGCTTGGCACACAAAGTTTGAAACCGAGGAGAGGAGAGAGAGGCTTGGTAAATAGATCTCGAGTTGATCTTGAGAGGAGATAAAACGAATGTCAATGGCTTTGCTCAACACCTTATCCCTAACAAAGTGAACATCAATTTCTATATGCTTAGTACAAGCATGAAAAACGGGATTAGAAGCCATGGCCACAAGACTCATATTGTCACACCATAAGACAACCGACTTCTCAACATTGATGTTCAACTCATGCGGAGTTTGAAGCCAGTTAAGTCACCGTAGTCATGTAGCATCGGCCGATGATCTATACTCACTTTCAAGACTACCTCTGGGGAGACAACACCTGTTTCTTGGCATTCCACAACAAGAGATTTCCCCCAAGCAAGACAAAATGACCCCATGGACTTTCTATCATCAATACTTTTTGCCCAATCGCATCCGAGAATGCCTCAAGAAGCATTCTTTTAGCAGGAGTGAATAAAACCCTAACCGCATAGTCCCTTTCAAGTACCTTAATAGATGTTTGCAAGTAAGCCAATGGTTTCTTTGTAGGTTGATGAAGAAATTGACTCGGCTTATTAACAAAAGGAATATCGGCCTGGTTAGTGTCAAGTATTGCAAGGTACCAATGACACTTCTATAAAGGGAGGTTGCTCAAACAAATGACTATCCATGATAGATAACTTACGGCCGATTATGATTGGAGTAGGAGAGGGTGTGCGGTGAAGCATGTTAGTATGACACATCGATCATGGATATATTTAGTTTGGCGAGAACCAATCCAAGGAGATCTCGTGAGCTTCCAAACCCAAAAATAATTGACCTCACCAAGAGTCTTTAAAGCAAACTGTGTATTGAGCAAAGAAATCACCTCTCAAACCATTTGAGCATTATTACCAATGAAGAATATCATCAACATAGATGAGAATGAACAATCGCACACCATTTGTATTTTTGAAAAAAAGAGAAGTATTCGAGACGATTGTTTGAAACCAATGGAGGAAAGAAAACCTGTGAGCTTAAGAAACCAAGCTCTTGGGGCTTGTTTGAGGCCATACAAGGCTTTAAGTTTGCAAACATGTGTAGGAGAAGTAGACCGACAAACCCTTCAGGTTGAGACATATACACGGTTCCTTAAGATCTCCATTAAGAAAGACATTATTAACATCTATCTGCTTTGAATACTCCACTCGATTAGTAACAGCCAATGTAAATATTAATCGATAGTACAAGGCTTGATAATAACAGATGAATGTTTCATGAAAATCAACTCCGGCTTGTTCAAAGCCCCAGCAACCAATCGGCTTTAAACTTATCAACAGAGCCATTTGCCTTGTATTTGATTCTAAAACCCATTTATTACTGATGACATTCAAGTCGAGTACAAGGAACCAAAGACCAAGTTTCTTTGTGTCATTAAAGAATCAAATTCAACTTGCATAATGACTTTTCCATCTAGGATCATTCAAAGCCTCGATGAATGATAAATGGTTCACTTTCAAGAGGAGAAGAAGAATGAATAGACAAAGCTTTGGGCTTGTGAATCCCATTTTTGGATCTAGTGATCATTGGATGGGAGGAAGTAGAAGGAACTGGAGGGATAGGTGTAAGAGAGGAAGCGAGGAAGGATCGGAAGGGGAAGGAATGATGGGAAGGTCAATCGTAAGATGAATACCAGGGGGAGAAATAGAGGAGCATGAATCTGGAGTAGTAGGAAGAGGAGTATGAGATGGAGAGGAGAAAGCGATGGATGAAACAAAGAGAGGAATGAGAAGAAGAGGAAGAGGTAAGACAAGGAAGATAGGTAGTGGGAAAAGAAGCAGTCTTTGATGAGGAAGAAATAGAAGCGGCGAGAGAATAGAGCGAGAATATGGAAACTCTTGCTCATTGAATTCAACTGTCAGTGCTATGTAAAGTCTACCCGATGGGACTTAAGCATTTGTATCCCTTGTGAGAAGGATCAGTAGCCAAGAAATAAGCATTTTTCGGACCTAAATTGAAACTTATGTGTATGATAAGGCCGAGGTAGGGATAACACTACAACCAAACACCTTTAGGTAGTGATAATCGAGAACGTGCCAAAGAGCTTTTGATGAGGAGAAACATATTGGAGGACAAATGAGAAGGAAGCTTATTAATGAGGTAAGTGGCACATAAGAAGGCATCCCACCGTAATTTAAGAGGCATATGAGCTTGTGCCAATAAAGAAAGGCCCATTTCTACAATATGTAAATGTTTTCTCTCGGCTTTTCCATTTTCTTTGATGCATATGAGGCATGGATGCCTGGCGAATCCCTAGGGAGGCAAGAAGAGGAACTAGAGGCCTATACTCACCTCCCCAACTGTTTGTAAACATTTAATTTTGGATTGAAATTGCCTCTCAACAAATGAGTTAAACTATGAGAAAGGTGTTATAAGCTTCGACTTTTGCTTAAGGGGAAAAATCCATGTGTATCCGGTATAGTCATCAAGAAAATGAATGTAGTATTTGTATCCCTCAGGTAGAAGAAATCGAAGAAGGACCCCAAAGGTCCGAATGTACAAGCGAAAGGGAGAAGAGGTTTTGGTAGGTTGAGATTGAAAATGCATGTTATGCAATTTTCCAAGTTTGCAAGCTTCACAAAATTGCATTGATGAAACAGGAGCTTTAGCATTTATCTTTGTGTAGAACATGAGTAAGTCTGTTTGACAGGGATGACCAAGTTTATTATGCCACACATTTATATCACCAAAGACAATGAGTTGCCATACAAGCCACGGAGAATTACAATGAGAAGTACTTAGTAGAAACAATTACAAGTACTTGAAAAAGGCGGCATGGAAACGAATTACAAGAAGATGTATGAGTTCTGAGAGGAATTTGCTGCGGTTTTAAAGTGTCTTAAGATGAGCCAAATCCAGTGGTACAGCCATTCTTAAGCACTCTGCAAGAAGAATCGCTTGGTGGAGTTGTCCTTGACAAAACAACAATTGTGATGAAACTCAATTAGAACATTGTTGCCCTTGTAAACCGGGAAATACTAAGTAGATTTTTGTAATTTGAGGGACATAAAGAATATTATTAAGAAGTAAAGACTTGGAAAGATTGGAGGATGGTAAGAGAGAAGAACCGAGTGTGAGAGATTGAAAGTTTTGAACCATTACCCTCTTTGTGAGCTTCTCGAGCCTTGATAGTTGGTCGCATTCAAGGCGAGATTATCCAGTTGAGCAATAACATGGTTTGTGGCTCCACTATCCAAGTACCAACCAGGATCCTCATCACGAAAGAAGAGGATGGTGTGCGAGAAAAATAGGGCTTGAGGAGAGTCGATGCCGACCTCGAAGAACCATGAAACTTACATCAAATCTTTTAAAACATTTAAGAGCCACATGATTAGGTTTACCACATAGTTGACACACATGTTTACCCCGATTCTGTAAAAACCACCACGACCAGGTCTACCCGACCTCTGCCTCGAAAAAATCTGCCACCACCTCTAGAATTTCGAAATAAGTAGCCACATTAGCAGATACGATGCAGGATGAAGAAGATGTCCGAGTCACATTAGCATGTATAGAACTAACGAAAATGCACTTTGAATACGCATCTCATGTGTTTGTAGGACAAATTGAGCCTCTTGTAAAGAGATTGCATCGGATCTAGTAGTAAGATTTACCACAACTGACTCATATTCAACACCTAAACCACCAAGAATATACAACACTAACTCATCATCTGTGATAGTACAACCCACAGCAGCCAAGTCATCAGCTATGTTTTTCATTTTCAGGATATAAGCATCAATAGTAAGATCGCCTTTCTTTAAAGTTTGAAGTGAAAATCGAAGTTGCATAGCTCTGGCTTTTGATTGTGTAACAAATAACTTCTCAAGGACAGACCATACCTCATGAGAAGTAGAGCACTGCTAACATGTCCTAGCATAGATTCACCAATTGAAGCTAACATCCACTCATAAGAAATCGATCACGTCGTGTCCACGGGAGAAATTCGTGGATTGATCTCGGAATCCGAACGATGTAGAAGAAGACGCACGAACATATTTTGCCGGAGAAGTAGAATTACCGAACAAAAACGCTTCAAAACCGTGAGCACGCATACGATTTGTTAAGATCTGCACTTTCCAGAAATTGTAATTTGTGCGATCTAATCGAATAGAAAGAGGTGTGAAATGAGGAATAGTGGAAGCTATGGAGATCGGAGTAGACTCCATGAATGTGAGCACCGGAAAATATGCGCCGGAAAAGGCTACCGGAAAGTTTGCCGCAGCTAGCTAGGGAGGGAGCCCAGCTCTAGATACCATAACAGATATAAGCAAACAGAATCATATAGAGGAAATGAATTGATTTCTCATTACTGTGAAGATGATATATATATACAATGATAGCAGCGGTTAGGTAGTTAGGATAACTAACTAACTGATTTCTGTTACTACAGTTACAATAAATTATGAGTAGATTGGGATTGAAAGGAGACATTATCGGTTCTGCTCCGTCATTTACATCTAATATTGAATTTGATATATATGTGTAATGTGTTAAAGGTCAATGGATTCTTTTGAGAAATGATTAAATTAAAATCACTCGGTGCATCAAAATATTGAAAAACTAAATACATAAAATGAGAAGAAAATGCTTTGAAATGATCCGTGCTGACACGCGGCCAGTTGGTATATGCTGAACGCTACATGGGTAAGGTGTTTGGTTGCGATTAAAACAAGAAAAATGATAAAGGAATTTTATGCCAAATGAGTCTCAATGTACTCGAGTTTGCAGGATCCCCTAGTTCTAGGCTACCAGTACTAGACAATTTGGTCATTCATATATTCATTGAGTATATTTTTGACAACATATTAGACATTTGTTTGCAAAATAACTACTTTTTTTCTGGCACATTTGTTCACAGTTCGCGAATGTATGCTTCTCTAACATGTTAAGTTTGTTAGGATTTTTTATCCTAATTAGTTAATGGGATAATTATAAAAATCCCCCCGAGGTTTGGGCTCATTACAAAATAACTCTGAGTTATTTGAAAATTACAAAAAACAATTCTTGAGGTTTGATCTGTCTTACATTTTTTCCTTCATATTCAAAAAATATTTCAAAAAACCCCCTGACATTTACAAATATATTACAATTACTCCCTTAAATTTAAGACAAAATGAAACCTCGAAAAGGCTTTACTGCAATTTTGAAACATCTCTAGGTTTTTTTGTAATTAGCCCAAACCTCTGGAGTATTTTTGTAATTATCCCTTAATTAATTATGTGGACTTACATATGTTTAACAATTTATATTATGGGGCTATTTAATTGATTAGAGCCAATTAAGTGATCTAACTAATGGGCTCTAGAAATATCTATTGGTATGGGCTTTGCAATGTGTAGATACCCGATATTAGTCAAATTAAGATTGATGGGCTTTTAGTTTGACCTAGTCCATAAAGATTATATAAATAGGGTTGTGACCCCAAGTCAATCACACATTCTTTTACTCTTCTCTTCTTTTCCCATCTGAGAGAGATCCCATTGAGTAATCAGTGATTTGACTGTGGAAGACCAAAACCAATCAATTCAATCAAGCAATATGGATTCAAGTACGCTTTCGTTTAAGATTCCGTATTCGATTTGTTTATTGATAATCGCATGAGTTTTGGATCTGAATTATTTTAATCAATTCTAACAAGTGGTATCAGAGCCAGACATGTTGGATTATCAGTAACGGATTTCTTCTTTTGATATTTTGTTCGGATATGTTGTTCCGTGGAAAGAAGAAATTGAAATTGAATTTTTCTGAAATCTGAAATTCCCTGAAATCTGTGATTCGTCTATTGTTGCATATTATGTGATTTATTATGTTGAAATTGCATTGTTTTTTTCGAATCGTTTGGTCAATACGAATTTTGGGATTTGGATTATTGTTTTGTACAGATTCAGTAAATCGGTGGTAATGGTGAGGAGTCTGCTATTCAGTTTTGTTTTACTTTCCACCGTGCACATCACACTTGCACCGCCAACACCCGAATCTCCATAAATCCCCAATCAGGCAAACCCAAAACAGGTTTTATTAAAAAACCAAAAAAGTTCAAACCCGAGTTCATCTTCCCCATTAGTTCAACCCACCGGATTTGCCCAACGATGGCTCGATTGCGGCGGCGAACTTCGGTTTTAGACTTTGCGATCGTGCAGGCGTGGATTTCGGCATGGTCTCAAGTTCTCCGTTTTATCTTTTTGGCGGTCGTTTCATCGGCGAAGGGGCGTGAGAAGGAGGGCCTGTCTTGCGAAGTTGACGGTTTTGTCTTCATGTGTATTTCTTTTTTGACGCCTTGATATCCCCACACCCGCCAGGGCATATACCCTATACTTTCTTAGGATTATGGGACATCCGTCCTTCCCATGGATGGTCCTAATCTGGGAAGGAGAGACAAATCCCAACCCCTTATTCCGCGATAGTCAAGATTTGATTCGGGACCTTGAGATGCAATTGTAACCTCCAGGCATAGGTCAACCCTTGGGATTTGTCTTCATGGGTATTGAGCAGACGTTTTTTTTTAAAGATGAGGGGATCTGTGTGATTGGAGTTATTAAAAATTTAAAAATGGGCTGAGGCTCCATGTTTTCTGGACACAGAATAAAATGGCTGACTTTTTGAGGAGACTGTGGATTGGTAATGTTTAATGTTATCTAATTGGCTCATTTATTTTGGGTTTAAACTTTAATGAGCCTATAAGGACCAAATTTTTCTTTTCGGTGGACCTTTAAACTTCAGTCATTTATTTATGCTGCTTGGGCCTATTAATATTTTTGATTTTAGGGTCTATTCGGCTTTGTGACTCTAAATCAAACTTAAGAAATAAAGAATATGGTTTGGATTCACATTATTTAAAATATAGTTTTTTTATTTTATTTGTCTAATATTTGAAATGAATTAATAGAAGCAATATGTTGTCAAAGTAATCTCTATTGTCTATTCGGCTTTGTGACTCTAAATCAAACTCAAGAAATAAAGAATATGGTTTGGACACACATTAAATAAAATATTTTTTGTTTTATTTGTCTAATATTTCAAATGAATTAATAGAAGCAATATGTTGTCAAAGTAATCTCTATTGAGCAAAATTAATTTATTTTGGAATATTAAGATGTGTTTGTTTGTTGTTTATGTGAATAATAATCCACCCAAAGGAAGGTTATTATTTGGCCGAATAACAAATATACTTGTAGTAATAAATATGTGACGATTATTTGGTTTTCCATGTGAACAATAAATCGGTCCAAAGAAAGGCTTATTGTTTGTGAGAACTTATTGTCAATATTTGATTCTACATGAGAGTACCACTTGCGATTAATATTCTTGTCCAAAGACTGGATATCAGTATTGTGCTAGGTATCTTGTATAGAGTCTACCATTTATTTTTGTTATGCATATTTATGTTTTTCTTATTATGATATGACATGAATATTAATTTTGAGCATGTTATTTTGTTTTGTTCTTTGTTCAGTTTCTGCTTCTGCTACTACTACATCTACCAACATTAACTTAATTACTGTGCTGAGCGGACCAAACTTTAAAAACTGGAAAGAGAACGTCATGATTGTTCTTGGTTGTATGGATCTTGACCTTGCGCTCCAGACAAAATGACCTCCTACTCTCACTGATGAAAGTCCCCCTGAAGCCAAAAGGGACTTAGAGAAATGGGATCGTTCTCACCGCATGAGTCTCATGATCATGTAACGTTCCATTCCATAAACCTTCAAGGGAGCTATGTCTGAGGACAATAATTTCAAGCAGTTCCTTAAAGACATTAAATAGCATTTTGTTAAAAACAAAAAGGCTGAAACAAGTACACTTCTGGCTAATCTTGTTTCAATGAAGTATAAAGCAAAATGGCACACAGGGGAGTACATCATGAAGATGTCTAATCTCGCTGCAAAGCTAAAGGCGCTAAAGTTAGAGCAATCTGAGGATTTGCTCGTGCATTTACTTTTGATTTCTCTTCTTGCACAGTATAGTCAGTTTAAAATGAGTTACAATACCCAAAAGGATAAATGGACTCTTAATGAGCTAATTTCTCACTGTGTGCAATAAGAAAAATTGATTAAGCGGGAGAGGACTGAGAGTGCTCACTTGGCATTTGCCCCTCAGGATAAGAAAAGGAAAAAGGAAGCTGCAATTGGGACATCACAACCACCAGCAAAAGTGAAAAAGAAACAGGATTCGGCTATTTACTGTTAATTTTTCAAGAAGCCTGGGCACATGAAAAAGAATTTTCCCAAATACCTTCAGTGGCGTATCAAGAAAGGTACACTTCTCAGTTTGGTTTGTTCTAAGTTTAATTTAAGTTGTGTACCTAGACACACTTGGTGGATAGATTCGTGTGCTACTACTCACATAAGTGTGTTTATGCAGGATTGCCTGTGTGATACGTGTAAACAATACGTGCATTTAAGGGCTTATTTTGATATATAATTGATGCATTTGCATGTATATTTACCGTGCTTTACTTGGTTTCCTTTTTTGGGGTTGATACTATGTACTCTTGTGAATTTTGCCGAAAATGGAGCTAAATTGAACAAAAGGTGATAGCATGTTTCAAATGATATGTCAAAAGACAAGGTATGAGCAAAAATGTGAAGTAAAGAAGCATAGACGGTCGAACAAAATGGAATTTCCTTCAAAAAAGTCCAAACGCGCTAACAGTTTCCAGTACTGGCAGATTTTAGTATTTTGGTCATAACTTTCACTATAAAATTTATATTGAGGTGATTCAAGTGGGTATGGAAAGATAAGAGAGAGGACTACAACTTTTGTGAAGACTCCAGGAGCAAATTTTGATCACACGATCCGATCATGTGGGTTTACACGGTCGTGCGACGTGTCTGCGGCTGAATTGGTCTCTTAATCCTACCAAAACTCTATAAGTGATATCTCCAAGCACCTATATAAAGGACCCTAGGTCTTGCCCATCATATTATATCATCCACACCATACAACACACCAAAATACACAAGAACATAAGATCAAAGGTCTTAGAGAGACGAGGCTAGGTTATGAAGAACACCATAAGGCCTTTCACATCTACGGAAACATAAGAGCTTGAAGAGGCTTTGGAAGAAGATCCATCGACAACGTTGATTCCAAGTTTGTCTATGAACTTGCTATCAATGTTTTGCTAATCTTTCATATCTTAGGGCATAATCAAAACGTGGATTCATATTAAATTTTGATTAAATGTTTTTTTAATTAATTCATGCGTTCTATTTTATGAATTCGAGTGCTTATTCTTAGTTGCTTTTTATCGATCAATAATTAGCATGTCATATATGTTAGTGTGAAATTCGGAAGAGGAGTTCTAACAAAGACGGAAATCAAATTCAGACATAAACATGTGTATCGAGTCGGAGACCTACAACTTTTATGGGGATTCATTCAATTCATAGATCTTTTGGGAGTTAATAATAATTATATCGAGTCCGAGACCTACAATTGCTATTAATCTACTGTTTATGCACTGCCCGGGATGGGGAATAGACTAACTTAGGAATTGAACCCATATAATTGCATGAATTGGTTTGTTAAACATTAATTGGATTTAATATTGAAGAAGCATGTTCAGATTATATGCCTAAAGTTGCTTTCGTAGTGGTTGAAATACTTGTGGGTTCGAAAATTTATTTTGTTTTCTTTTTATTTTTGATTTAAAATCTACAACTTGAGATTCGGTCGCTTCAATAAAATTGGAATGCAATGTTATTATATCTTAAGTATTTCGTAGTCAATCCCTGGGGAATACGACCTTGCTTGCCATTATCTTATAAACTACACTATACACTTGCAGTTGTAAGATCCAAATATTTTTGGCGAACAAATTTTTGGCGCCGTTGCCGGGAATTGAAAGATTCTACTTAGATATAGTAATAAGTAGTTCAATCTTAATTAAAACAAATTTTTGGTAAATATTTTTTTCTTATTTTTTATTATTTTTATTTTTCCCATTTTTGTAATTTATTTTTCGTTTTTTTCTTTTTGTATAAATATTTTTATTTTTTTAAGTATTTTTTTATTTTCGATTTTTCCTTCTTTTGTAAATATTTTTTTCTCTTATTGCTTTGTTTCTAACATCGTTTTTGTTGAATGTTAGATCAAGTCTTTGGAGACACAAATAGCCCAAATTCACTACTGCAGTGGGAGACCAACATCAAAAAGGGCAAATTCCCAAGCGATACTGAAGTTTATCTGAGAAAACAGTGCAACGCCATTCGTCTGATGGATGGTACAGAATATAAGGGCTCAAGGATTTCAATCGACACGGTACAACGACAATGATGTTAGAAATCTGAAGTGTGGCTGAAGACGTAAAACGTAACGCTTTGCGGGGGTCAATCCAAGAGGCATCGCGACAAACTACGGGTTTAAAAAAATCACATGATCGTGTGGAATTCCACACGCGGCCAGTGCGACCCACGAGAGACCGACCATACGGGAGTCCGTGTGAGCTGCACACGACCGTATGGCTGGAGACAGCAGCAAAACAGAGGCCACGACCAGGGCCACACGGGCGGGCCGTGCAAGCCCACCAGGGCCGTGTGAACTATCCAGATAAGTTCTCTTTATGCATTTTTATTTCTTTTGATAATTTCCTTATATGTTCGGGACGAAGCATATATTAAGTTTCGGGGGGTTGTCAAGAATGCATATTTTAGTACTGTTGCATTTTGCATTGCATTTAGGATTGCATCTAGAGCATAAAATTTTGCATTTTTTTTATTTTTGATTTTTTAGTTGTAATATTTTTTTAATACGTTTAATTACTTTTGTGTGTGTTTTTAATCAAGATTTTCGAAAAAAACGTACAAGACTTTCGTATGATTTTACTATGAGCATTTGATTTTATGAGATGACATATTTTTGTGAATAATGAGATGAATGGTTGAGGAGATGTCTTTTATTGTTTGGCATTATTTAAGAAAATTGGGTATTTGAGCATGTTGCGAAAAATAAGATTGTGAGCTTTTGTGCCTTTAACTGCTTTTATCTTATGCAGTCTTATTTTTTTTCTTGCGTGTGTCATTCATGATTGTTAGAACTGTAGAACTTGCTCTGGCATCTTCATTGAAGCCATGTGTGTGTGTGTGCAATTTTTAAAAATGATTTAAGGTCATCATTGTTTAGCCTACTTACACTAAAAAGCCTACCTGTGAACTCATGATTCCCTAGTTAGCCATTTTTGAGCCATAACTTTTTATTGTTAGCCACATTTTTATCTTTAAAATTGAAAAATGATTTTATCCCTAAAATTTCTTGAGCTTATATAAAATGAACAAGTTTAGAGGAGAGTGGTGAAAATTATGAAAAAGAGAGAAAATTGGCAAAAGAAAGAGGAATGAGCAGTGTCTAAGTGAATGAAAGAATAAGGTAGCTTGAAAAAAAAGAAAAATCTCTGAAAAAAAGAAAGAGAAAAATCGAGCAAAAGAAAGAAAAGAAAAATTCTGGAAATTTTGAAAATTTGAGAGTTTGAGGCTAAAAAAAAGAAAAAAAAAAGGGGGGAGGGCAAAAATGCCTAAGAATGAAAAAAGAGAGAAAAAGGGTGGAGTTGAGTTGAAAAAGGAAAATATATTTTAAAAAAATAAGTTTTATGATAAAAATTGGGTTGGTGAGTTGCAAGTTTGTGCGCCTAAATTCTATTTGCTCAAGTCAAGTCACTTAATCCAAATTTTCCCTACCCTTATCAAAGAGCCTACATTACAACCAAATGAAAAGTTCTTTTTGATTCTTAAGTCGTGCACACAAAAGTGGCAGAGATGTTAGACGATTTGAAAGCCTATAGTAGTTCTAAATTCACTGAATTGATTTTGAGCGTAAACACTTTCCATACACTTTGAGAGACGAGTCATGCACTACTACTACTTGTGAGTCGTGATGTCAAGTACCCGAATGATTATTGATTATGCCGAACTTGTGATTGATGACTTCTTGAGAATGAATTGCATGGTTTACTTAGATATGCTGTCAAATGAGATTGAATGTTTATAATGTTCTTGTGTGTTCTTTGTACCCCGTGAATTTTTTTCTTAATTTGCTCGAGGACGAGCAATGGTTTAAGTTTGGGGATTTTGATATGTGTAAAATATCCATGTATTTAAGGGCTTATCTTGATATAAAATCGATGCATTTTCATGTATATTTAGTGTGTTTTACTTGGTTTCCTTTGTTGGGCGTGATCTGCGTACTCTTGTGAATTTTGCGAAAAATGGAGCTAAATTGGACAAAAGGTGATAGCATGTTTCAACCGATATGTCAAAAGACAAAGTACGAGCAAAAATGTGAAGGAAAGAAGCATGGACGGTCGAATAAAGGGAATTTCCTTCAAAAACGTCCAAATGCGCTAACGATTTCCGGCCTTTGGCGGATTTAGCATTTTGGTCATAACTTTCTCTACAAAATTGATATTGAGGTAATTCAAGTTGATAGAAAGCTAAGAGAAAGGAATACAATTTTTGTGAGACCCCATGAGCAAATATCGATCGCATGACCCAATTGTGTGGGTTTACACGGTCGTGTGACGTGTCTGCGGCTGAATTGGTCTCCTAATCCTACCAAAACTCTATAAGTGATATCTCCAAGAACCTATATAAAGGACCCTAGGGCTTTCACATCATATTATATCATCCATACACCATACAACACACCAAAATATACAGGAACACAAGATCAAAGGTCTTCTGAGAGAGGAGGGCATTAGGTTACGAAGAATACCACAAGGCCTTTCATATCTACGAAAGCATAAGAGTTTCAAAGGCTTGGAAGAAAGATCCACCCTGACAAGAAGGGATTTTCTTTCTTAGCTTAGATCTCTTGTCTGTGCTTAAACGATGTCACAACATTGATTCCAAGTTTGTCTATGAATTTGTTATCAATGTTTAGCTAATCTTTTGGATCTTAGGGCATAATCAAAACCGTGGAGCTGAAAGCCAAATGATGCTGAAAGATGCATTTATATGGGCGATGGCAAAGCAGTTGCGGTTGGAGTAATAGGGACGTTTAGGTTATTATTAAAAACGGGCTATTTTTTGGATTTGAAAGAGACCTTTGTTGTTCCGTCATTTAGATGTAATTTAATTTGTATTTCTGCTTTGGATAAATCTGGTTGTTCTTGTTCTTTTGGAGATAGTAAATTTAGTCTTTTTCAAGATTCGAATCTTATTGGTACTGGTTCTTTATCTCTTAATGATAACCTTTATCTATTAGATACAATTGCGTCATATAACGAAACCTTGCATGTTGACTCGCGTGGTACAAAACGCAAATTAACCAATGAGAATTCCATTATGTTATGGCACAAGCGTTTGGGCCAAATCTCAATACAGAGAACTGAGAGACTTGCGTCTGATGGAATTCGTGATGCTCTTGATTCGTCAGACTTCAGTGTCTGTGTTGAGTGTATTAAGGGGAAACAAACAAACATTAAGAAATTAGGTGCCAACAGAAGCAATGATGCGTCTTAGAACTAAACCATTTCCTATGGCTTCTTGGAATTGCCAACAATATTTTATTACGTTCATAGATGAGTATTCGCGTTATGGGTACCTATATTTGATTCATGAGAAGTCTCAGTCCTTGGACGTGTTTAAAGGCCTTTAAAGCTGAAGTTGAGAACCAACTAGGCAAAAGGATTAAAGTTGTTAAATCTAATCGTGGTGGCGAGTACTACGGTAAATATGAAGGATTAGGTTAATAACGTCCAGGACCATTCACCAAGTTCCTAGAGGAATGCGGCATCGTCCCACGGTACACAATGCCGAGGAAACCCATTATAAATGGAGTTGTTGAGAGACGAAATAGGATACTTAAGGACATGGTAAGAAGTATGATTAGTCATTTTTCTTTACCAGAATCCCTTGGGGCGAGGCAATAAAGACTGCAGCATGCATCCTCAATAGGGCTCCAGTAAAGTAGTAGCTAGAAATTCTTATGAGCTATGGACTGGCAGAAAACCTAGTATTAAACATCTGCACATTTGGGGTTGTCCATCTGAGGCAAGGTCGTATAGGCTAAATGAAAAGAAACTGGATGCAAAGATCTTAAGTCGCTACTTTGTTGGAGTACGCTTGAAATGTTTAGGGTTATAAGTTTTATGATCCTTGACTAGGTCATTTTTGAGACGGGAAATGTAAGATTCCTTGAAGATGTTGAGTTTGGGAAGGGAGATAAAGTGCGGGACATTGTCTTTGAAGAGGAATTTATTTCTCTTCCTACAGCTTTCTATTGATAATGATCAAGCTCTTATCCCGACATTATTCAAAACGCAAATCCGGATCATCTAGACAATGTTGAAGAACTTCCTATCCCAAATCAAGAAGTTCGTGAAGAACAAACTCAACAACCTCGGGAAATGCCATTAAGAAGATCCACTAGAGAAAGAAGGAGTGTGATTAGATGATAACATCATATTTCTTCGAGAACATGAGTTTGACATAGAAGTGTTGGAAGATGATCCTATCAACTTTCATCAAGTTAAATAAAGTTCCAATTACGAAAAGTGGATTGATGCCATGAGGGATGAGATGAAATCCATGAAAGACAATGATGTATGGGATCTCGTCGATTGCCTAAAAGAGTAAAACATATTGGTTGTAAATGAATATTTAAGACCAAAAGGGATTCAAAGGGCAATATCGAGAGATATAAGGCACGTCTAGTTGCTAAGGGTTTTACTCAAAAAAAGCACCGATTATAAAGAGACTTTCCTCCGTTTTCATCAAAAGACTCTTTTAGGATCATGGAATTGATGGCTCATTTTGACTTAGAGCTACATCGGATGGATGTAAAGACCGCGTTTCTAAATGATGACATTGACGAAATAATCTATATGGTGCGACGAAAAACTTTGTATCACGGAGATCCAAAGAATATTGTTTGCAAACTAAAGAAATCCATCTATTGTCTCAAGCAAGCTTCCCGTCAATGGTATTACAAATTTCATCAAGTCATCATCTCATTTGGTTTTGAGGTGAATAAGGTTGATGATTGCGTATATCATAAGTTCGGGAGTAAGTTCATTTTCCTTGTGTTATATGTCGAGGACATCTTTGTTGGCTAGTAGCAATATATAGCTTATTACACGAAACCAAGAGATTTCTATCTATGAAATTTGAGATAAAAGATCTTGGGGACGCCTCTATATATTAGGTATACGAGATACATCGAGATCTCTCTCGAGGTATCCTTGGTTATCATCAAAGAACTATATTGGAAGGATTCTCATGAATACGACATGAAAGATTGTACACCGAGAAATACTCCTATTACTAAAGGAGACAAGTTCAGATCTTAGTTAGTGCCCCAAGAATGAGTTTAAATCTAAAGAAATACAAAAAAATCCTTATGCTTCTACTTGTAGGAGTCTTATGTATGCTCAAGTATGTGCGTCCACCTAGCGTTCATAGTTGGAATGTTGGGCGATATTTAAGTAACCCAAGAATGGGTCATTAAAAAGCAGCCAAGAGGGTTATCGTTATTTACAAAGAACAAAAGACTACATGCTCACTTATCGAAGATCGGGACTTTTGGAGATAGTAGGATACTTTCACTTTGATTTTCTTTGGATGCCTAGATAGTAAATGATCCACTTTGGGCTATATTTATCTGCTGGCCGGGAGCTATTTCTGGAAAAGTGTTAAGCGGACAACATAGCTTCTTCCACTATGGCAATCGAATTTATAGCTTGTTATGAAGCATCTAATCATGGAATATGGCTAAGGAACTTTGTCACTTGGGCTGCGTGTTGTGGATGGCATTGAGAAACCATTAAAGTTATATTGTGATAAGAATCGGTTGTGTTGTATTCCAATAACAATAGGAGTTATGTGAAGTCGAAGCATATAGACATCAAATTTCTTGTTGTTAAAGAAAGAATTGAGTGGTATAGTATCTATAGAACATATTGGGACAAACTCCACGATTGCGGATCCGCTCACTATGGGATTGTCATCTAAAGTGTTTCATGAGCATCTTTGCTCATATGGGTGTTGTATTGTTAGATAATATGCACGTTTAGTTAGAGTTTGTATTTTGATGTTCTTTAGTTTGGACACATTTTTATGGTTATTTTCTGCGAGAATAAAGAAGATGGTTTACTTTTTAGTATATTCTAATCGCATTTTTGCATGATCTCATAAGGAATAAAGTTGGACCAGTTGAAACAGGCATGTTGAGATCACATTTCGTGTAATTTCCATGCTACACATCCATACTCGATCTATGTCATTGAATATATTGGTGTGGTGACCATTTGTGGGTCTAGTTACCATTTGAGTGTAACGAAGGCCGCTTTGATCCCATACTTGATATAGGAAATGGACCGATTATAACTAAGCGTATATTTCAAGGATAAATAGAAAAATTTTGTGTACACTAAAGATTTCATAATATAATTATCTTTGATGACATATATAGTCCAAGTGGGAGATTGTTAGGATTTTTGTCCTAATTAATTAATTATGTGGACTTACATATGTTTAACAATTTATATTATCGGGCTATTTAATTAATTAGGGGCCAATTAAGTGATCTAACTAATGTGCTCTAGAAATATCTATTGGGTACGGGTTTTGCAATGTGTAGATACCCGTACTAGTCAAAATAAGATTGATGGGCTTTTAGTTTGACCTAGTCCATAAATATTATATAAATAAGGTTGTGGTCCCCAAGTCAATCACACGTTCTTTTACTCATCTCTTCTTTTCTTATCTAAGAGAGATCTCATTGAGTGTCGATCATTTGACTATGGAAGACGAGAACCACTCAATTCAATCAAGCAATATGGATTGGTACACTTCGTTTAAGATTCCGTATTCAATTTCGAATCAATTGTTTTAATCAATTCTAACAGAGTCGCACCAATGAATGAGAGAAAGAGCAATAGAATAGATATTTGTGAATGTGCTCGTGTATGCGTTTTGAAAGCAATTTGAAAATATTTAGCTTTTAAAGTGTAGGGTTTATCTATTTGTTTGCTTATGCGTTACTTTGTCATTGAAAATTCTTTCAAACCGCCACTAAAGTGTTTTTCTCAAATATCATCGAAACTTGAATCAAACTTGTACTCCTGCACCCATTCACTTTGAATTATAGCTCACCCTACCATTTGAATAAGGAGAATTTTCAAAATACACTTTTAACATAACAAAAATTCTTTTTACTCACACTTTTTAAAAACCTTTTTCCCGCACATATCTAACCACACTCTATAACTTAACCGCACTTGATTTGGTCCACCGTTATACCGTGAAGTTATGTTGATTAAAATACGGAAAGTCATACTAATTTTTACACCGAAAGTCATCTTGATTAATATATCGTGAAGTCAAACCGATTAATATACCAAGAAGTCGTACTATGTAGTATACCAGGGAAGTCATACTAATTAATATTATACTATGATGTCATACTAATTGTTATCTTGTGAAGTCAAACTAATTAATATTGATACGTGTAAAATATACATACATTTAGGGGCTTAAAATGATATGTATTCGATATATTTGCATGTATATTTAGTGTGTTTTTACTTGGTTTTCTTAGAAGGGTATGATACTACATAGTCTTGTAACTTTTTACGAAAACGAAGCTTAATCGAAGAAATATCGATTGCAAGGCCTGGATAGGATTGACGAATACAAAGAGAAGATCGAAAAGACGAAGAAACCGGATAAAAAACACATCACACGGCCGGACCGTGAGGACCGGACACGTGTGACATACCCGTGTGAAAAATGACATGTCCCCAGGTGAAGTTGAGAAAAAACAGGGGACGAAAAATAGGCCACACGGGCGTATGAGGTGTCTTGCATAAAGCCACACGGCCGTGTGAGGCTACATGGGCCGGGCGTGTGGACGATTGTCTCGGATTTTGGTGTCCTTCCCACTCCAACTCTACAAGTGATCTCTCCAAGCATCTATAAAGGGACCCGAAGGGTTGCACGAAAATTACAATATCCATCAATACACAATACAACACACCAAATTTCACGGGAACACGAGATTCAAGGTCTTACGAGAGAGGAGGGCTAGGTCGCGAAGAACACCACAAGGCCTTTCGCATCACGAAAGCACAAGAGCTTGAAGGGCTTGGAAGGAGAATCTATCCCGACAAGAAGGGATTTTCTTTCTTAGTTTAGATCTCTTGTATGTGCTCAAACGATGTCATAATGTTGATTTCAAGTTTGTCTATGAATTTGTTATCAATGTTTGGCTAATCTTTCGGATCTTAGGGCATAATCAAAAGCGTGGATTCATGTTAAATCTTCATTAGTTGTTTTCTTAATTGATTCATGCGCTCTATTTTATGAATCCGAGTGCTTATTCTTAATTGCTTTTTATTTGGCCAATATTTTGCATGTCATATTTGTTAGTGCGAAATTTGAAAGAGGAGCTCTAACAAAGACGGAAATCGAATTGGACATAAACGGGTGTATCGAGTCGAGACCTACAACTATTTGTGGGGAGTCATTCAATTCATAGATCTTTTGGGAGTTAATAATAGTTGTATCGGTGGAAACATACAATTGTTATTAATCTATTATTTATGCGCCGCTGGGAGGAATAGACTAACTTAGGAATTGAACCCATATAATTGCATGACTTGGTTTTAAAACTTTAATTGGATTTAATATTGATGAAACATGTTGAGATTATGTGCCTAAGGTTGCTTCCATGGTTCTTAAAAATACTTGTGGAGTTCGCAAATTTATTTCTTTTTCTTTTTATTTTTTCGATTTTTATAAACTCTTGATATTTAGTCGCTTTAATAAAATTAGAATGCGATGTTATTATAGTCTAAGTGTTTCATAGTCAATCCCGATGAATACGACCTTGCTTTCCATTATCCGAGTTAAAAAAAGAGCATGATTGATGCACAGGCGTGTGGACGCACATAACCTGACTATGCGATCTGCTCCTCGATTTTAAATTTGACGACGAGCTCCGGCTTCACCGAACGATCCGGGCAAGTCTTCTTACGCATTCTGCTTTCTTTTGATAATTTCCTCATATGTTCGGGACGAAGCATATTTTATGTTTGGGGGGTTGCCAAGAATCTGTAAATTAGTACTGTTGCATTTTGCATTGCATTTAGGATTGCATGTAGAGCATAAAATTTGCATTAAATTTTTTCAAATTTTTGATACTTTTTATTTTTTATTTGAGCACGTTTATCGCTTTAGTACGTTTAGTTGCTTTTGTGTGTGATTTTAATCAAGATTTTCGAAAGTGCCTAAAGCTTCCGTATGATTTTTACTATGAGCATTCGATTTTATGAGATAACATACTTTTGTGAATAATGCGATGAATAGTTGAGAAGATGTCTTTTATTTGTTTGGCATTAGTTAAGAAAATTGGGTATTTGAGCATGTTGCGAAAAATAAGTTTGTGAGCTTTTGTGCCTTAAACTGTTTTATCTTATGCAACTTATTTTTTCTTGAATGTGTGTCATTCATGATTGATAGAACTCTAAAACTTGCTTTGGTATCTTCATTGAAGCCATGTGTGTGTGCAATTTTTGAAAATAATTTAATGCTATCTTTGTTTAGTCTACTTAGCCTAGAAAGTCTACCTATGAACTCATGATTCCCTAGTTAGCCAATTTTGAGCCAAAATTTTTTATTGTTAGCCACATTGATCTTTAAAATTGAAAAATAATTTTATCCCTGAAATTTCTTGAGCTTATAAAAAATGAACAAGTTTAAGGAGATGTGGTGAAAATTCGGAAAAAGAGAGAGAGAGAGAGAGAGAGAGAGAGAGAGATAGAGAGAGAGAGAGAGAGTTGGCAAAAAAAGAGGATGAGCGATATCTAGGTAAATTGCTTTGAGCATTCTATTTTATGAATTCGAGTGCTTATTCTTAATTCCTTTTTATTTGCCAATAATTTGCATGCCATATTTGTTAGTGCGAAATTCGGAAGAGGAGTTCTAACAAAGACAAAAATCGAATTGGACATAAATGGTAGAGGTTTTGTCAAGTGGGGAAATTGGGTTGGGTCGGGCGGGCCAAATAGGTCCTAACTCTTTTCGGGCTTGTAAAATCGCAGCTCGGCCGACCATATTATCTCGGGCCAACCTATTGGGCGGGCTTTTTTTTTTGATAGCTCTAATATTCGGGTGTATCGAGTCGGAGACCTACAAGTTGTCATTCGATTCATAGATCTTTTGGGAGATAATAATAGTTATATCGAATCGGAGACCTACAATTGTTATTAATCTCTTGTTTATGCGCCATCAGGGAGGAAAGTAGACTAACTTAGGAATTGAAACCATAGAATTGCATGACTTGGTTTTAAAACTTTAATTGGATTTAATATTGATGAAATATGTTGAGATTATGTGCTAAGGTTGCTTCCATGGTTGTTGAAAATACTTGTGGGGTTCGCACATTTATTTCTTTTTCTTTTATTTTTTGATTTTTATAAACTCTTGATATTCCGGTCGCTTCAATAAAATTGAAATGCGATGTTATTATAACTAAGTGTTTAAGTAGTCAATATCGATGAATACGACCTTGCTTGTCATTATTCTATAAACTATACTGTACACTTGCAGTATAGAAATCTAAATATTTTTGGCAAACAAATATACCATATCAGGAAGTCATCCTGATTAATATACTGGGAAGTCATTATAATTGTTATACTGGAAAGTCAAACTGATTAATATGCCAGGTAGTCATACTAATTATTATATCGGGAAGTCAAGTTAAGTAATATACCTGGAAGTCAAAATTATTATTATACCATACTGCAAAATAATTATTCTCTTTAATTTTTCTTTAAGAATAGAACTGTTTATGTAGTTACCAAAATAACATATTTTTCGTTTGTTATAATATTTAATTATTTATTAGAATAAATTGTTTGCAATTGTATTGAATTGTCTCAATCTTTTCACATACAAACAATTAGGTGTTTATTTTTTCTTCAAAAATATAATTATTTATGTTAGTTAGAGAATTTCTAATCATATTTTTTTATTAATATAATATTTGGTTATCTATTAGAATGAATTGATTGCAATTGTATTGAATTGTTCTCAATTTTTTAACTTTAAAACAATAAGTGTGTATTTTTTAGAATTAGTACAAAAACTATGATTTCATTCTTATTTATAGAATGTTTGGTTATTTATTATAATGAATTGTTTGCAATTATTTTTTATCTTTAATATAATTGTGGCTTACAGATAGATTAATTGTGGCTCTTGTGCACATTCTCAATGAGGTCCGAAAAATAATTTTCTCCATCATGAATAAAGTTAGTTTCTCGTCTTCTCCTCCGACATATTCGGGTCCTTGTCAATACCTACCATATCGAACTACCAAATTATGTCAATTCATCTACAAAAATAATAATAAACAAATAATAAATAATATGAGTCTGGATATTATACATATGTTTAAGAAAGTACACCTACTTTCTACTTATCATGGTTTGCATAATTTCATGGTACATATAACTTCACATTATTATACTAAATCAATTCACGGTATGCATAATTTCATGGTAATATATAATTTCACGCTACATATATGTAGAATCACGGTCTTATACTAACATCGCGGTAATATAAACTTAGTTTTATGGTATATATATAGTTTCACGGTAATATACTAACATCACGATATAGGCTTAAGTTAGAACAAAGTTAACTATGTGGTTGGGTTATGTAAGGGTAAAGATATAAAAACACCTCTTTTTTGTGTGAGAAAGAGTTTTTGGTGAGAAAGTGGTAGAAAGAGTTTTGTGAGTTTGTTTTGTGCAATTTGGGCAATTATCACTTTGAATAACCTCCCAGAATTTAATGGAGCATGTAGCGAGGAGGCCGGTGAGGAACGGCAAATAAGGAATGTCGTAATGAGGAGACCGGTCATGAGGAACGACAGTCCGACAAATAAGAAATGTTGATTAGATCGGCAAATTGCAATGGTTGTGTATTTTGAGACTTGTTTTGTGTAATATTTGAATACAAGTTTGATTACTCGCTTAGAGATGGCAATGGGTAGGATTCTATTTCCTCCATCCCCATCCCCATTTATTATATTCATACCCATCCTCATACCCATACCCATCGGATATTCGGTTTTTATACCCATCCCTATACCCATCTGAGGATCGGGTATTCATACCCTACCCATACCTTATTACCATTTACAATTGTATTTTTCAAATTTAAGTTATTTCTTTTTCTTAAAGAGAAATTTGAGTTATTTAAATAAAGATATAGATATTAAGGAAACAATAAGGAAAAAAGAATAAAGATAAGAATTAGCGAACTAAATATTATAAAAATATAGCAAAATATTAAAAAGGATTAAACAAGAGTGTTAGTGGGTTAGTAGATTGTGGTTGGAACTTGAAGAAAAAAATCTTTTTTAAATATAAATAAATAGAGTTTTATAAATAAAGAAAATATATGTAAAATATTATAAATATATATATATATATGTAGATATATTATATATATAATATTATTATTTGATCGGAGTATCGGGTAGGGTATGGGTAGGATGTACCTGGACCCACCTCCATACCCATACCCGAAAATCCCCATATCCACGTGCCCATTTATTTAATCGGGTACAAAACTACCCTCCATACCCTCCTCCGATAGGGTCGGGTATCGGATCCTCCGTCGGGTTCGGAGAAAATTGTCATCCCTAATTCGCTGTGCGATATTAGCCTTGATTGTTGATTATTGAGTGTTTGGATAGTAGCTCTTACCGAGCTTGTAAACATTCTCCCGGAATCGTACTCCGAAGGATTTGGGTTTTCTTCGAACTATTTGAAATTGGGATGTGACAATTAATGTTAAGTATTTATTAAATACGTTGAAAGAATATTAGAATATTAGAATATAAATACAACTAGACTATTAGATCTTTGCCAATTGGGTAATCTCAACACCGTTGAGATTTTTACAAGTGCCCATTTTTTAATTTCTTTATTTAAAAAAACACAATATTCATGTCATAAGTGGACAAATGTAAATATCCTAATAGAGTTGGGTGCTACCCAATTGGGTAGTATCGAACTTCCCGATTATTTTTTAAGTAAATTTTAAATGCATTTAATGCTAAGCATTAATTAATTAAGTTGAAAACATTAGAAAATAAATGCAAGTATACTAATGTAAAACAATTTCAAATATTTTCTATAACTAATAGTTGGGGGTTATTTTGATATTTTCTTTCGGATATTAGAGGATTGTTGGAATATATAGCCATTGAGGGTAATTTTGATATTTTCTTTCGGATATAGAGGATTGTTGAAATATATAGCCCATTTTATTGGCCTTAATCCAATTAAGTTATGTCCACAAATGCAGCCCTAATAAAGCTACCAGGCCAATTAGCCCAATCCCTTAGTGAACCCTGGTCACACATCCGGACCGCCGGATCTGAATAGTCTTTTTACGGATCCTGTATCTGTCAATTCTGGTGATCCATTCGACACTTGATCATAGCCATTGATTACTTCTTATAAAATATTTCCCCCACCTCGAAACCTTAATTCATAATTAATGTTTTACTTCTCTCTCTTCTCTCATCTCTCTCGAATATTATGTGCTATGTGCTCCTCTCTCTCTCTCTCTCTCTCTCTCTCTCTCTCTCTCTCTCTCTCTCTCTTATTCCGGTCTCTTACTAGGGTGTTCTGTGTGAATCTGCGAGTGAGGGTGACATCATTGTGAGATATTGCCTTGTCCACCATCTTTGTGTACAAGATCCTTCTTCTCGAGTGAACTAGGGTTTGTGGTGGGTTTGAGGTCAGATCTAGGGTTTCTGAGGGTGTTCTTGGGTAGGGCTTGGAGGTTTTATGTTGTAGCGTGCCTTTGTAGTTTTCTCCTTGGTTCTCAAGGTCTTGATTCGTGGTGATAGTGGGGTTTTGTGTTTCCAGTCCCTGAGCCGAATCCTATTTGATATTCGGTTTTAGGGTTCTATCCCATATATCTGTTATCTCTTTATTTTCTTGTAATTTTCTTTTCACTTTGAGTAGAGTATTTGATTAACGTACTTAATAGGCTAATTTTGAGTATGTGTTCATTTGTATACTTCGTATATTATCCTTCTTCGAGGTGGATATATATCCAATAAGAATAAAGTGATATAATGAGAGTATAATTGGGTGAAATGAGACACAATGAGAGTGTAATTGGGCAAAGTGAGACGAATAAGAATACATGGTCAAAGTGATATTTAACAAAAGTATTAGGGGGTAAAGTGGTATTTGCATATTCTTTTTAATGTTACTTTGGATTTTATATCAACGAGTTGTATTGGGTAAATAGATTTAGGGGTCGCAAAAAAATTCAATCATTCACAAAAAATAGGGCCATAAAACAAAAATCAGAGACATCTGTCGATGTTGAGAGAAAGGATAGTCCAGTCATTGCATCAAATGCACTTAAGCCAACCGGAGGCATGGCCAAAGGGCCCCATCTCATGTACATTGACACCCAAATTCCAGTTCAACAAAATTAGCCTGCAACATCAGTAATTGTAGCACATAGATATAATACAAGTGTATGGACAATGTTACCCCTCCATCACTTTCATATAAAGTTGTCATCCCCCAACTGTATTTTGTGTTTTTTAGTACTAAAATAATCCATTACGAAAGCCGAAAGGGAAAGAATACTTTTTTTTTTTTTTTTGGAAATCATCGAAAGGGAAAGAATACTATGAATAAGTATAACCTTATACGGCAATTTTCAAATAATTGAGGATAGCTGTACTGTGACAGTTGATAAATGATATTTCATTATATATAATATACATTTTACATCACGAGTAAAGCTGAAAAATGAACCAAACTATTCGATACTCGATTCAATATCGAACATTAAGATCTCGTTAGGACTCGGTTCGTAAACCAAGCTTAAACATATTTTTTCGTTCGATAAAATGTAAAGCACGACTCGAGCTCGACTCAATTAGTGAAAAAAGAATAAAATATGGTGTATGTAAAAATATCAAGTTACTCGAGATTGATTCGTGTTCAGCTTGACTAAAGCTTGTCCAAGCTCGATTCGATTAATAATCAAACAAAGCTCAAACACAATTTTTGAAGATTGATTAAAATTCAAACAAGTTTGAACAGTCACATACTCAATTTTGAATTGTAAAATGTTCAACTTAAACATAAAAGGAAAGTAGATACACATTTCTACCTTAATAATACCTTATATAAATCACATGAAATAATTAAGAATTGAATTAAAGAATCTAAATTGCGAAAATTGGTCTTCTTGATTTAGTCTAGTTCAAATATCCAAATCCAATCGGATATTGGGTGGGTGGGTGCGGGTGTAGCAACTAGCAACACGAACACTGTCGAGGTTTTGAGAGAAGGTATGGCCAAAGAGGTCCCACATGCCCCATAGGGCCTTGTTTGTTTATGTTTTCATGGTCCATTTCTAGTTTAGAGTTGGAAATAGAATTTTGAGAATTTATTGGTTTCGTGTGGAAATTGGGATTGTATTTGGATGAATGAATTGAAATGTGTTTTATGTAGGGTTGAAAATGAGATTGTGTTTGGTTTGAGTAGTTTTGAAATATTATTTTACGTATATAATAATTGAAAAGTTGGTAGTGGTGGGGTCCACTTCTATATTTTAATTTGAATATATAATATTATATTTGTAAGATTATAGTTGGTGGGTCCCATTAGATAGTTATAATTTAAAAATAGTAATATTTTAAGTAGATAAAGTTGATAATGGTGGGTTCCACATATATAATTGGGTTAAAATATGAAAATAGTGATTGATAAGTAATGATGAGTGATGTAGGGTAGTGTATAGGTTTGAGAATAGAAATTATAGGTTTGAGATATTGTTTTATGTGAAAAATAGAAAATGAAAATGATGATTTAATTTGGAAATTTTATGAACAAACATGATTCCACTATTATGTATAGTTGGAACCGGAAAAAGCGCATCGAAACATAAACAAACAAGGCATATATTTTTCCTTTTATACCCCAACACCCAAAATAAATAAATAATTGTATCAAAATGCACCCAAGCAAATAGGACCCAAGAGGAAGGCCTACAAGTTCAAAGCTGTATAAATTGACACCCATGTTCCGATTCAACAAAAATTTATTGCAGTATCACATGTATATTAAATAAGCTTGGGAGAGACGTAAACTGGTTAGTCTAATGGTGAGAAGAGCATGTAATATTTAAATTAGAAAAGAAATCAGTTCTTATGTTGTCAATTAATTATTTGCAATACACATGTATTCCAACACATACAAGTGAATGACCCGTCCTGTTCAAGACCCACTCTGGCCTGCCCCATTTGGATTACCCTGCGGGGTGGGTCTGGGTATATCTTTGCCCCATGTACTTGCCCCGCACCACTTTGCCGGGTATTTTTATTTCTTTTAATACATCTAATATGTATTTTATATATATATTATATATGATAATGTAATTATTATGTACTTAATATTATATTTAAAATATGATATTTTTATAAATAATATGCATTTATAATACAAAATATAAGATAAAACAACTTATTAATAATACAAAAATACGAGATAAGAATCTTATAATGATAAAAATTTATTCAACGTGGGCAGGGTCGATCCTATCATTTTTTTTTGGCCTGGGTCAAACTTTTAAAATTGGGCCCCTTTTTTTTGTACAAACTAAAAAACAACATCAAACAATAAAAGAAAGAAGATCATGCAATATATAGAACAATTCGAATATAGTTAAACTAATATGACATTTATGTTAAAAATCCAAATAGTTATTTAAATATAACCCGCAAAAGTATTAATCAAATCAGTATAATCAAGTTGTTCAATAATTCATTTCTCAATCGGTAACATAACTAACATATTCAATCTTACTTGCGACATGGTTGACCGGGGGATTTTTTTTCTTTCCGACGAATGAACAACCTGCTTCTTTTCTATTTTGTTTCCACCTTTCCAATTCTTTTAGACTTCTATTTTTTTTTATTTTCTTGCCTTTTAAAATTTAAATTGGTAAAATTTAATGCTAAGCCATTAATAAAAATTAAAATTAATAATTCTTAGAACAGAACAAGGCTCAAGGTTACAAAAACCAATGAAAATAGGCCCTTCATTCTCGGTGGGGAGTGGGCTTTTAAATTTTTTTAATCTAAAAATACAAAAAAAAAAAAAAGGAAAAAGGAAAAAGAATATGCGTGAAAGGGGATTCGAACCGAGGCTTTTGGAGATGCAAAGTTCAAAGCTACAAGCATTAGCCTTGGGCTAAAGCCATTCTTACTTCAATAATATACTTATTTTATATACGTCTACATGTAAAAGGTATACAAGAAAATTGGATCCTAAATTTTATAATTTTTCGGGTTCAAGTCGACTGACTCGCTCAACTCACGCTAAGATCGGCCCTGAACGTGGGCCGACACACTCCAACCCAGAGATGAACGAGACGGGTCTAGATCTTCAAGTACCCGCTTCACTACCATCCCTACCTAAAGTACGGGATGGGACCTAAATGGGTTCTTTAAGTGATGGTAATGACCACATGATAATAAATTAATACAACTCGATTCAAGTCAAATTTATCCTTTTTCTTTGGCATTACAAATATATATTATACAACAAATATAGAATTAACGTAAACGTGGGAGTTCTCCTCAGGGTTAGGAGTCATGTTCCGTTTAGGGTTTGTCACCGATCACGATGCCGTCCCTCACCTGAGGCTTCCTTTACTTGACTCGACACCCACCAACTCTTTTCTGCTCCATTCAAATCGATATCCCCCCCATTTGCACCACCCATACCACCTTTTTTTTACCACTTTTCCCATACTTTTTTTTTTTTTCATTATTGCCCATTCCAACAACACATATCCCTTCTTTATTCTCTTGAGGCCTGTGACCACGTTTTCTCTGTCTCTTAGTGATATGTGAGTCGCCCATTCGATTTTGTTTTCTTTTTTATTTTCATTTTGTGTTTTTTTTTTTGCGGGTTGGCGTGAAACACCCCTGAGAAATCTATGTACAGTTGGAAGGAGAATGGAAAATAGAATCGAACAAGAATCCCGGTTACGGACCTTGATGATGATCCTGGATGTAACAACAATCGAGAAAAATGAGCAAGGATTTTGCTTGCGGGTACCCTATGCACAAGAAAGTCTTTCAACTCCTTTTATCTTCCTGGAGGTTATGAAAAAGCGTGGAAACCTCGAAAGGGCTTTACGGGCGAGAATGGGAAAAATCTTTTCCTATTCGATTTGATGATCCTAAGGAGAGGAATGGGTGATCTCCAATCGAGCCTTGGCACTTTGAGGTCTCTTATTCGCCTTAAAAGAGATCAAGGGCGGAACAACCATCCACCATATCCATCACGAAGCCCCTTTTTGGACCTCGCTTATATGATTTACTGTCCGCAGTGCATGAACGAAAAGATCGGGGTTATTATGGCCAAACAACTTGGTTCTTTCGTGGCATGGGATCCCAATAGAGAGAGCTTGTTTGGAAAGTCGGCAAGAATTAAAATAGCGATTGACATCTCAAACCCCTCCTCGAGGCCTCACCATTCGCCTACGGGGTGAGGAAAAATGGATCCCGGTCAAATACGAATCGCTTCCAATTTATCACACGGTTGTGGGTTAATTGGTCACCATTTTCGCGATTGTGAAGATTACGATAACAACAATGCACCCGACCCATCCCGATGCGATTACGGTTCATGGTTAAAAGCCTTTCCTTACAAGCGACCTCGTACCACCCAAACCCCGTCGGGCCAAAAACCACCCGCTACCTCCACCCCTTTAAACAAAAATCTATTCCCTCGATCGGACTCGAACCATAATACACAACAAGAAAAACCCCATATGGCTCTAACTCCGATTCACAAAAACCACCGCACATACGAACACACACGCACCCAACCCTATACCCGATCGCACAACCAATATCTATAATAACCTCGATAAATGAACTTGCCCTCATCCCAAACATGACCTCTCTACTCTTAATAACCCCCAAAGTGACCCTCCACCTCTAACATCTTCACAACACAAATACCTCGGCCCACAATATTACATACCCCTTCAAACCATATCTCATCATGTTCCACCATACACTTTTCTCAATTACATCCCTCCAACTAATCAACATCCGGCAACACATCCAATACCCACCTCGTTACCAACTCTCCCAAACCCCATCTCGATTACTACTCCGGCGTCGTCTCAAACCTCAAACTCCACCGACACACCCATCCCAAAAAGCCTAAACCATCAAGCACTTGGACAAGACAAAGACAATCGCCAAATAATCGCTCCTACCACCTCAACTCCTATAATCGCCCAAAAAGAAAAAAACCCCAACCCAACCTACGAGCCCAAACTTCTCAAGCCACGACCCTACACTTAAAAGGCCAAAATAGACAGAACAAGTATTCGACTTCTGGATGTGACCCCAACATTTACACCAACAATGAGATCGCAAAAGCGCAAGATCCCGCGAGCACAATGAGTTGCCTCGGTTGGACTGTCGAGGCTTGGGAACCCTCAAACAGATTGAAGTGCTTACACGTGATATCGGAAAAGTTCCCACAATGGTGTTCCTTATGGAAACAAAGTTAGTTACTTCGAAATGGAAAAAATTTGTCAAAAAATAAAGCTGATTTGTTTTTTTCATCGTCGATCGTGACACTAGCAATGGTGGATGTCGGGGAGGGCTATGTTTAATGTGGCGAGAAGAGACGAAGTTCAAATTAAAAATCACTCTCCCTATGTTATCGATGCTTTGATAAATCTCCCTAATTCAAATGATCGGTGGAGATTTAGTGGATTATATGGATGGCCGTAAAGAACCTTTAAAAACCCATACTTGGCAATTATTGAAATCAATGTATACACGTGAGGACATCCCCGGCTATGTTGTGGAGATTTCAATGAAATCTTATTTCATCATGAAAAGATAGGTGGACGACTCAAAGATGATTCTAAATTACAAGCCTTCGAGATGCCCTAACTCGAGTGCAATCTAGATGATTTGGGATATGACGGCTACAAGTTCACATGGACCAACGGGCAAGAGGGAGCCGAAAATATCCGGGAATCTCTCGATAGATACCTAGCTAATATCCAGATGGTCGTCTTTTCCCGACTTTCGAGTCGAACATCTTGTCCGTATCATTACGTCGGATCATTGCCCAATATTTATTAGTCAAGCGTAAATATAATGAGGTGGGGCGACAAAAAAGAAGCGAATATTCCTGGTTCGAAAAGATGTGGCCGCAAGACGAATCATGCAAACCATACGTACAAAATGCATGGATGCTCCAACCGGTCTGCGAATCTCCCATGCAAATTGGAAAAAAATACAATAGCTTGGTACATCTTTGCTTTCCGGGAATTAAATCATTTTGGATCAATTAACACACAACTTACCAGGAAACGAAAATTGTTAGAGAAATTGCAAGCTCGGCCTCCCACACTCACAATATTTCAAATAAAAAATATCGAAAAAAAGATTACGATGCTTATGAAACGAGAGAGAGACTATGTGGTTTCGGAGATCCCGAGTGAGTTGGTTAAAAGACGGAGACAAGAACACATCCTTTTTTCATAAAGTTGCGAGTGGCGGATGAAACGCAACGCAATAGATCGGATACAAGACTCGAACGAGATATGGGCGGAGGAGTAGGGCACGATTGCGGGGGTGTTCAAACGATATTATGCCAATCTCTTCAATTCCACTACCGGATCAAATCTCCATGGGGTGCTTGACGCCATAAATCCTGTATCACGAATGAAGTCAAATCCGAGATGGGGGCTCCTTTCACGTAAACAGAAATCGTGATCGTGATTGCCTTAATCTTAATTTCACCCGCCCAAAGCACCCTACCCTGATGGTATGCCTTTTATTTTTCCAGCAATTTTGGTCCTCCATTAAACCGATATTACTAATACTTTATTGAATATTCTTAATAATGGTGCGACCCTTCCCCCTTAATCATATGCATATCACGCTTATACCCAAGAAAAAACCCCACGCCCGAGTGAATTTAGACCCATTAGCCTATGCAATGTGATTTTCAAAATAATTACTAAGGTTATTGAGAATAGGCTTAAAAAAGTTCTCCATCTTTTAATCCACCCCGCTAATCAGGCTTTTGTTCCCGGCCGCCTAATAACGGATAACGCATTATTGGCCTTTGAAATTTTCCACGCCATGAAATCCAATAAAGCTACTCGTAGAGGTCTTTTGCTTTAAAATTGGACATGAGTAAGGCATATGATAGAGTCGAATGAGATTTTTACACCAGGTTATGATTAGATTTAATTTTCCCGGCCATATTACATCTCTCATTATGCGTTGTGTGTCTACTTGTCTCATATTCTCGTTTCTTACTAATGGCATTCCGGCGATGTTTTTACCCCCACGAGGGGACTCGAAGCGGGTGATCCCCTCCCCGTGCTATTTTTATTCGTGCGGCAGCCTTCTCATCTCTTATCGAAAAATCGAAGCAAAGCAATCTACACGGTATAAAAATATGCAGACGAGATCCTCCTTGTCTCTCACTTATTCTTCGCAGATGATAGTATTATTTTTGGAAGAGCTACCACTCACGAAATAGAAGAGACCAAGCGTATAATTGCTGAATATGGGGTTGCATCCGAACAAATGGTGAACTTTGAAAAATCGAAATCTCATTCAGGTGGTGGAGTGCCGCTTTCAACTTGAGAGAGAAGGCTTTGTCAACGAATTTGGGCGTACAACTAGTGGATAAACATCACATATATTTGGGACTCCCGGCAAGTGTGGGTCGATCCAAGAAAGCCATATTCCAAACACTAATTGATCGGGTTCAGAAAAAATTAAAAAATTGGAAATCCATCATGCTTTCAATAGCGGGTAAATTGATCTTGATTAAAAGTGTGGCACAAAAGGCGATACCTACATACGTAATGAGTGTTTTGAGATCCTGCTGCAGATACGTGTCATCGATAGATAAATTAATAGCAAACTTTTGGTGGGGTCAAAAGGGAGAAGAAAGCGAATACACTGGCTTCAATGGCGCATGCTATGTAAACCCAAAATAAATGGCGGACTCGGACTTGGGGATTTTCTCGCTTTCAATAAAGCCATGTTGGCTAAACAAGGATGGAGATTACTACAAGATGAAAAATCCCTACTAGCTCAAACCTTAAAGGCTAGATACTACCCAAACGGGGGATTTCTTTTCGGCCTCAATAGGATATAACCCCGCTTTTATTTTACTGCGAAGTATTGTGGCGGGGCGAAATCATCCAAAAAGGTACTCGGTGGCTTATTGGAAATGGAGCTAACGTTGAATTTGGAAAGATCCATGGATTCCATCTCGCCAAAATTTTCTACCCAATTCGAGTTGAAATGCATGGCCTCGACATGCGTGTTAATGAGTTGTTCAAACCTGGGAAACAAGAATGGGATGAATCGCTTGTGAAAGCAGGATCTTTGCCGATGATGAAGTGAATGATATATTGAGTATCCCACTTCAAACCATTTGTGCGAGGACATATTAGCTTGGCAAAGACACGTCATTTGGGCATTATAGTGTAAAATCGAGGCTACAAATTGGCTTTAGCCTTGAAAATGACTGACAATTTCCGTCCTCCTCTACGATCATACGGAAATATGGAAGTGGATATGGAAATGGACATCCCCCCTAAAGTCCAAATTTTCTTATGGAGAGTGGCACATGGAATAACACCACCCAGCGTCTCTATTTCGGAAACAATGTGTACCCGATCCCTTTTGTCCGAGATGTGGCGACAATATTGAAACATTGAACATGCTCTCCGAGATCGTCATTGGAGTTCCTTCTTCCGCGCGCATCACCACTACGATCGAACACAATTTTGACCACGACGACCTCGACAAGTATGGCTGATATGATATTGGCGGTCTCCAAAACGACGATGGAAAATTCCATGCCTTTTCGCAATGTTGATCACGGGCACTATGGTATTCCCGAATATATTAACCTTCCAAGGTAAGAACTTAACCCACCAAGAATGCTTTATGATAGCTACCAGGAATTTGTATGATTACCAGGAAGCGCGTGAAAAGAGGCCCCGAGCACAACCCAACGCCGTGTGCTCCGCTGGCAATGCCACCTAAGGAGTTATTAAGATTAACTCGACGCGTCAATTACTACAACTAATGGTGCGGGAATTGGGTGATATTACGAGCCCATAACGGAAGTATCATTCATACATTATCGAAGAAATACAATCGAAATATTCGGTTGACATGGCGGAAGCAATTGCGTGTCGCGAGGGCATTACTTTAGCAAAGGATTTACGAGATCAAGGCGGTGATGGTGGAGACGGATTGCGGGCATGGATAGTACAGGCGTACCACAAACAAGACACCAATCTCACATATCTCGGCAGTGTTCTTCGAGGATATTCTATCGCTTTCAAAGTCATTTTCATCTTTTTTCTTACGTTTTATTCCTAGATCGTGAACATTTTGGCTCATCATTTAGCCGGCTATGCTTTCTCAATTTCTTGTAATGGTTTTTATTCGGGTGATTTTCCTTCGAACTCATGTACTTTATTCCGAAGGATGAATTACCTCCATCTACTTAATGAAGGTTTTCTTTCTCAAAAAAAAAAAAAAAGAAAAATGAACGTAAACGTCTCCGTCTAGCAGTGGAAAAGAGAATGTGACATTTAAGTCAAGTGTTCGGTCAAAACCAAAATTTAGTTACAATATTATCACTTCATTCCCAATACACAAATATAACAACACAAGTATAGCATGAACTTGTACTAAAAAAAAAAAAGAAGAAAACTATAGTATGAACTTAAATGGGTTCGTCTAATGTTGGAGAATAGCATGTGATATTTAAATTAAAGTTTATCTCGAGCTTCGATTCTGAATTTATCAATTTATTGCATATAATTATATAATAATTAATGCTAGTGTAGGATAACTTTAAATGGACACGTCTAGTCATGGTTTAGCCAAGGGGGTCTCCCGCATACCCTAATTTTTTTATCCCATTTTTTCTATAGAAAAAATAAAAATAACTATATATATATACATATATATATATATATATATTTAAAGGGAAAAAATAATTGAATTAGGAGAAAAATAATTGGGCTAGGGGTGCTCGGGCGGGCTTCTGCTACGCCCTGCGTCTAGTGATATTATAGAAGAGCCTAGCATGCATATGTTATATAAATTGAGTGCTTGGTTCGAAATACTATTCTGACAGCTTCCTAATTTATTATTCAGACTTTAAGAATTACTTTTTGCGAGTTATCCCTATATAGAAAAAGAAAAAGAAAAAGAAAAAAGAGGAAAAAAAGATATATATCAAAGTTTATAATATTGCACAAATGTATGGTCATGAATCATAAGCGGTGATCCACCATCACTTTCTCAACGTTCTCAACTTCCAACGGCATTATAATGGTAATACGGGAAACTGTTGGCCGACTTTGTGCCACTTAATACTAAAATAACTCATCCATAATCCATTACCAAAAAGGATATAACTAATGTATACATCATGGTATTTCTCGCTTTATGTGTAACAAGTGAGTTTTGACTTGGTTCTTGCTTTTATTTGACCAAGTGAATTGGTTAAACTGATTTGGGCGAGAAATCAAATATTGTATTTTGATTCGGATGGTTTTGTTTTGAGCCTTAGTTTGAAAATGACCTAAAACAAAAATGAATATGCTATTTTAGTGTTCTTCAACCAAGATTGACCTTCTAATGTTTAAGTCAAATTCAAGTCGTAATGAGTTGGAAGAACGAAGTGAAATCATATTAGTGAGATTATTTGAGTGAATTTGTGAGGTTTGTATAGTGTTGTTCCATCTAGATCGATCGTACATATTGCTTCCATGCACGTTGTAAAATCACATGAAATCTCCAGTCCCATCAAGTGGTCTGGTCGATGATCAAGAGTCGCGGGCCTGGACCCAGACTATGGGTCAGGTCGGGTACCAAATAAAAAGGCGTAAATCTTATGGCATATTTGATATTTTGACTATATTTGGAGGGTAAATAGTTATTTTAGCCCACAATATTGAAAACATTTCATTGTTAATTGTTAGGAATTTTTTGGACATCACTTGTATCTTCTTAAATAAAGTAACAACAAAATGAAGGAAAATTTTAAAAATAAGTATTAGCTGAGAGTTTGTAGCATTCAGACCAATTTTAAAAATTAAACTTTATTTTAAAGTATTTCAAAAAATTAATATTGATAAAATTAAAATAATAATAAAAAAAGCTTCAGTCTCGAATGACTTCTTACCATATATAGGATCCAATTAAAGCTACCTACTAAATATTCAAACTCAAAAATATTATAATACTATGTTCAGATTTTTTTTTATTAATAGTTATATATATAAAATAAAATAAAAAAATAAAAGTCAACACACCATCACTACAACTCTACACCCATAACTCCCTTGTGCCTATAAATACTCTTCAATATTTCTCTCTTTAATAAACAATATAACTTCACAACCAACATAGTAAACACCCTAACTACCTCTACTACACTCTCTTACATAACTTCTTCTTACTTCTTACACAACCAAAACAACAATTTAAACAAAGTTGAAGAAAATCTATCCAAAAAAAAAAAAAAGAATGGTTTGCTTCTGTTTCTTGGTTGATCAGACAAGAAAAGTGAGGCAGAGCAAGCCGGCTGCCGGAATATGCTCTCGGTGCGGCGGTGGAGCTAGCGTGGCGGACATGAAGACAGCCACCAGGTTTTGCTATGTGCCCTTCTACTGGAAGACTTGGAGGGCTATTATCTGCACTTTTTGTGGTGCCATTTTGAGGTCATATCGGTAAATTCACTAGTATATGTTGGGAGGTGGGGGTTTCTTTTTATTTTTATTCTTATTTTTTTTGGGGATTGGCTCTTATTAAGTCATGGAACTATTATTATTATTTTTTTCTGACTTTAGGGGATTTGTATTGGGATATTAGGGTATTGATATTGGTGATTTTTCATGAAGATCATTTGGATGCTATGCTAACTCCATTTGTTGGTGTATAAAGAGTTGAGAAATTAATGGATATCTATATTTCTATATATGTGCAATTTCATTTTCAGCTTATATATTATTCTATATTGTTACAGAATTGCTGGTCTCTCTATGTTAAGTAAACATATATTTGGTTGTTTAATTTTATTTAATTCTCTACGTTAAGTAAATTAATTCACCATAACGAGAAAAATATATAAGGTTTTAGATACGGAAAAAACCATCATTGTGTCATCAATTTTTGTCTCGGAATTAATAAAAATTTCGAAGGAAATTAATAATTCCCCTTTGATTTTTCATAATTTTTTCACTTGGCAAAATATGAACATTTTACTCAGCGGCGGCCCTAAGGCGGTCGAGGTGGTACCCACACAGGGCCCCCGTCCAACAAGGGCCCAGTAGAGTTTGTATGTTACTTTTATATATATGTTGCTTCCTGCTTTTTTATTTTATTTTTCTTTTCGCTTTTCTTTCTTTTAACTGTTTTTCCATTTTATTTTATTTTTTGCAAAATCGGAAAATGTAATTGACGAATCAAATAGCTCATTTTAAGCTCATTCATCTGCCCTTCCTCCATATTAGTAGTTTTTTTTTCAATTGTAAATTATATTTAACGATATTTTTCGTTATCTATTTTAATAAAATCGAAATGTTAATTTTTTTTTTGACAAGATCGAAATGTTAAAGTATGATATTTTTGTTATTACATGTCTCATTTTACATGTTAAATCAATGAAAATATATTTATACCATTGATTTTGTTATTTTTAATTTTTTATATAAACACAAGGGCCATCTTTTTTACTTTCGCTCCAGGCCCTTCAAAACCTAGGACCGGCTCTGATTTTACTTGAATCAAGTGAAAAAACTAAAGGGCAATTTAAAAAGAAAGATAAGTTTTATAAACATATATCCAGACTTTTAGGAAGCCAAATAAATATTTTAAAAAGAAGTTTGAGCTCAAAGGCTGATAGTGGTATTTTTTTCTTTTCTTTTCTTCATTGTTGCTCAATTATAAGCTTCTTACACATTTCTTGGATGTTTAATTAAAATTGAAGAAAGATCCTTTTCGTAATCTTTAATTCGTTTTATTTTTATAGTACTACTTCTTTTGTTAAAATTATATGGTATTAAATTTATTTAATTAAAACAAGATATCAAATACGTACACTTACATGGTAGCTAGCATATATAAGGTAAACAAATGGCGAATTAGTTTACAACCTTTTACATAGTAGCATATAGGATAATATTAATGGTGCATTATTTGATTAATAAAAAGTAAGGTGCAAAAAATTTAACATAAAAGAAGCTACATAAATAATTAGGCAGAATTAATTGGCTACAGTCAAAACTGCTGGCCTAAGCTTTAATTACGTTCTCTAAATTGCCCAGCAGAAATTCTCCTTATTTTTTTTGGGTTGAAAATGGGTAGTTGAGATGTTTAAATAATTATAAATGCATGAAATATGAATGCTCCAACTGCTCCATCATTTTGAAGGCAGACAGATAAAAATTGATAGTTCAACCAGCAGTTGTGGAAGAATTGAAGGCAGTGCCATGATTTGAGTAAATAATTTAATTTCTGTAAATTGATTAATTAAGTTGATTGGAAATTATTTAAATCAATTCTGTAAAATGTTTCAGACGATCGAATTTACAAAAAATGACAAAATTATTAAAAAAAATCTTGTATTTATTATGATGCAGTTGATTCTTTGGGACTATGTTTTAATTTTTTTGAGCTTCGGATCTTTAGAAAAGACCTCTCTGGCCTGTAGCATTATTTGGTCAAAAAATGTTAATAAAGTATTTATGTGGAAAAAAATAAAAGTTTCAATACTATGTTTTAAAATTAATACTATATATGACCTTACTTCTATAAATATGATTTAAATTCTTACTTGCTTACGTACTTTTATAATATATGCTCTTCAACAAATATTTTATTTTCTTTTTTTTTTTTTGTAGAATTGGTATGCAATGCTTTAATTTCTCAGAAAGTTAGTATATATACAGCTCTCTAGTAAATATTATTGAAGAGGATAAGAGTAAATTTGATCTCACCTTAAATTTATGATGTTTATTATAAAAAAAAAAACTTTGTTTTTTAAAAAGTAACTAACATAAATTTTAATCAAGAAATTGTGTTGAAGATGGTCTAATTAAATTCAAACTGCGATTTTTCTTAATTCTTTTTAATTTGCAACAGTAAAGTAATTAATCATGTATTAAATTATGATATATTGTATATGATTAACTAACAGTTTTTACATGATTTTAAACAGACATTAATTCAAATTTCATATGTAAGAATATCGAATAGTGTAAGAAACACAAAACAACAAAATATAGCATTCTTATGATAGTTATAGGACTATTTTGAGATTCGAAGAAGTTGCATTACTTTTTGCCACGGCATAAAATGACATGACTAATTTTGCAATTTTGCCCATATGATCGTGCATAAAAACAAAAATCTGGCTGATCAAAAGTTCACACGATTACATCACATCTAGAGAACATGCTTACAAAATTACTCGAGTAGGTTGTGTGTAAAACTTTCATGTGTGACCAAAACCTAACTCAAAATAGTGAAAGTAAATTACCACAACTTCCTTGTTTTCCACCTACATACAAACTTGCATTTTTCCAATTTATGTTATAAGATAGGTCACATGGTTGGAGGGGCTACAACTTGAGCAACAATAGCTGTATTTTCTTGCTTAGTTGGTATACATTTAATGTAAAACCATGTGAAATATGAAAATTCATCAGTCTTTTTCATCCCTTCACATTGGGGAATATTTCCTTTCAACTCGCTGGACAAGCACCATGGCCACATTAATATAGGGTAGTTGGTTGTTCTCAGTAATATTTTTCTTGTTGGAAGAATTGATTGAGTGGGAAATGAAGTGATATGGGTCGCCATTTAATTATGCATTATTACGATTAATTAAGAAGGTGTTTGACTAAGTTTATCTAAAAATTCTTCTAAGTTTATACATGTTATACGATGTGCTAAGAGCTTATAATAAGATGTTAGGTCTTGTTTTGAAAATAAGTTGTTAAAGTATTTGAATAAATAAGATGACGAGACTTATGGTAATGACAATTTGATAATTAATATAGTCAAAATTAAAGTTGTGATTCCCCACCATTTTTAAAAACAACTTATAAAATTCTAACATCTTATTTTAGGAGCTTATAAAATCTTTTTTTTTAAAAAATACTAAACACTCTTAGAGAGCTTAAAAGCTCTCAAATATTTTATATGATGTTCTAAAAAATTATAAGCTCAGTCAAACACACTCTAAAAATTATATCATTATTGCGCAATAGTATTTATAATTACTTGTCATGACTAATTGGTTTACAGTGATCGACGAATAATTGAATTTGTTTTGCGCCATAATATTTATTGTTTCCTTGTCAATAACCATTGGTTACAACAATCACAGATAATTGGTTTGTGAGGTGGTGCGCCTTAACAAAAAATTTACACAATTGGTTGATCAGTTGGAAACAAATTCTAATCCAGATCCAACTTAATTAGTCACGCTCAATCAATCTTACTTGTCTTGATTGGTCAAATATAATAAATATTAGTACAAGATTCTAGTAAGTATGGCAACCGCCCATACGGGTGAAATTTGATTAAATTTCCAAATATAAATTCACTTATATGATAGTTGATCTTAATATAGTCAAACAAAATAACTTGTGCTTATTTTAATCGGGCGTGCCCGAGACGGCAAGGTGGTGTCGCCGCACAGAGCCCCGCCGGCAAATGCCCTCAATTTTTTTTTAATTATTTTATAGGTATATATATTTATATATAGAATAAATGCCGATTCAACATGTGAAAAGTTAAGTTAGCATAACGGTTATCGTCTTTGCTTTGTAGTTGTTTGGTCTCGGATCAAATCCCACTAGAACAAAAGATTTGAAATTTTATTTTCCTTTCTTTTTCTATCTAACAATAGGTTCTCTTTTTTGCTTTTCAATCTCTTTTTGTTTTTCTATCTACCTATACTATGGTTTTCTTTTTTGCTTTTCTATCTAATTATAAATATATATATATATATATATAGATTGAATCAAATGGGACACCCTCCTTATTTGAGACGATGGGGATTTATTATAGCCATTGGATTGATATTTTGTATGGCTCAGATTAATCCCTTTATTTTAGGCAAGTAGTTAATGCAGGATTTTTAGGGTGGTCAAATAGGTAATTTATCTTATTTTCGGATTTTTAATTAGGGGCAAATCTTTTTTTTATTTGAGTGTAGAATGTAAGTTTTAGTTTTCCTTTTTCGCCCCGATTTTAAGGGGCTTCAAATCTTACCAAATCAAACCCAATAACCCAAAAAACGCTCGGTGCCACAAATGTGGTCGGAGCTATACCATCTTCGTTTGTAGGTTTGGAGGCCTTTACTTTGGAACCTGGAAGGCTTTGGTTTTGAAGATTATCTCAACGACCCCGGGGATTCTCGAGTCGTTTCGTCCGATGACATGCATCATGGAATGGAAGTGCGTCTTGAAATTTGTCGAGAGGACCCCATGCCCCGCCATGTGAAAACATGAGATTGTGTTTGTATTTTTGAATTATTCTCAGTACAATCCATATGATCAATATTTGAACATATATGGATAGTCGAAAATCTCAAACAGATCATGTTCCTGTGTTTTTTAGAGTACTTCATTTGTTTCTTGAAATTGCTAGCTTGCATGAGATATTTGCCTGGTTCGAATTGTTTGCAAGAGGGGTCAAAATAAAGTCCTATGCCATAATTTAATCTGTAGGTTCTGGGGAAATTATTTCCAGTTTTTTTTTTCCGGATGGTGGTGTGTATTTTTAGTACACTTTTGATGTTTTAAGCTTGTCAATTAGGTGTGTATTTTTTTAAATTGGTTGTTTAATAAATTTTATATCTCTGGGAATATAATTTTCTTTGTATACTTAGTGGTGGCTCAAAAGCTTACTCTAGAAAACCATAGGCAAGTGCACCTATCGTTTTGTAGTATAGGTTATTGAGTCCGAGTGTCATTCCCACGAGGATTATAAGTACTAATAATTACCGTCTTTTTTGTTATCTAATCTAGTAATTTTCAGAGTTTTGTTTGTTAAAATGGAAAATGAAAAATAGAGAATTTAAGATAATTGCAACTTACAAAAAGAAATCAAATAAAAATAGATTGTAGAATGAGAAATCAAGAGATAAAAATGTGTTGAATGTAAATCCCTCTAGAATGTTTTTGTGATTCAATCAAGATAAAAATACAACCATAAGCCCTTAAGCAAAAACCAACCTCTTTTAATAAAATCTCATGTTATGTGGACCGTAGAAATTCCCGATTTAAGTTAAACCCTTTCTCAAGGCGAAAAACTCCTAATCTCAAGTTGATTAACTGGAATCTCTTTCTAGTTAAAACCCCCAAAATTGCATTATAACGATTTATGAATTCCCATATTAGGTTTGACCCTAATCTAGAAGATTTATGTCGTCCTATATCTAGGATTGCATGCAACTCTTTTCACTTATATAGGTTCTTTCTCACCATAAATCTCTCGATTACACCGATGAGGAATAAATATCAAATTAATATACCGGAAATATCAACTTGAATGAAATAAACATGATATAAGTGAATCACACAAGACATGAGAATTTTATTAAAAACATACAAACCTTAATCACAAATCCATTCTAGAGTTCATTACATTCAAACACTAGTAGTTTAGCTACTCATGATTTTGACAAAAGAATAAATTACACAAAGAAGATTTAAGTGTTGTAAACATGGTGTACTTATCTTTCTCAAAATCTCAATGACTTGTTACTTTGATAGATGATGTTGATCCAAGCCTTCTTCTCCAATGTTGCTACAAGCTTACTCCTCCAAGACCTCTTGATCCCAATTCCACTCAAAATGTTAAACACTATGAATCTCTATGAATGAATATTACATGAATGATTTTCCAACTCAAACTCTTGGCTTTTATAAGCACCATCTTGTGAAATACCATATTAACAAATGCCCCATTTCCATGCTTGTTAGTTGAATCATTGTGTGCACATTCATGGTTGAGTTGGTTGAATCATTGTATACACATGATCATACTTCACTTCCATTGGTTGAGTTGGTTAAATCATTGTGTTCACATGCCAATTGAGGAGGAAATTGAGTTTTGGTGCAGCAAGATGAGGTGTGAAAGCCGCTCAAAGGTTGTCAAAAAGCAAAAGTCTCCATTATTTCCGCCAAAAGAAGAAAAATTGTTGAGTGGAGGAAAACACGGCCGTGCTTTAAAAGATAGGCCAGGCCGTGTTCGTCAAATTTGACGAACACGGCCGTGTTTATAAACACGCGGCCAGGCCGTGTTTTCTTCGCGAAAATGGATTTTCTGACGGTGTGCTTTTAAACACGGTTTGGGCGTGTTTTTGATTGCGTGTGAAACACGGCCGTGCTTTGTAAGCACGGCCCGGCGTGTTTTTCTGTTTTTTCTTGTTTTTCTTCCTTTTGAAGCATGGCCATGTTTTCCAACACACTAGGGGTGTGTTCTCGCACGAGATCGAGTCTTCGCCTTCTCTCTTAGACTTTGTTTCTTTCGTATTTTCATACGAAATCATACGAATTTGCTTCAAGTCTTAACCTTCATCATTCAAAACAAGCCAATGTGATTTTTCTTGATTTTATTGATTAATGAACTAAAAAGTTAGAAAAATTATCTAAAAAGGTTTAAGAAAATGTGAACAAAAATGCACTTATCAAACCGCCTCCAACTTGGAAATTTTGCTTGTCCTCAAGCAATTTTTAAAACAAAGAGTGGAGTTGAAAACAAAAATGAGGTATCTATTTTCACAATTTTGACATATTTGAAGTAAATCGCTAACCTTTTTATTCCCGATCGAGCCAATCGATTCGTTCTTCCAAGTCAACCAATTTGTTAAAAAGAGGGTGAATTCAGTAAATGGAATCGTTTAGTCATCACAGTTGTCATATCACAGGAATTGTTAATCATTCGCTTAGACCAAATACAAGAATGTAATGATAAAAGGAGATGTTCAAAAACTCGGGTTTTTTTTTTTTTTTTTAAGTGTATATAATTATAAATTAGGACATTTTTTTTTTGAGGTAAACTTCCACTAGGTTTAAATTTTGAATGCTTTCCAAAAACTCCTAGGGTGGTTTCCCATACTCATATTTGTGCTGCCGTTTTACGTAAAAGACAAACATGGGGCTCATGAATGCTCCTAGTTACTAAGCGAACAAACAAGAGAGGAGTATAACCTCGATTTGTCCTTTTTTATAAAAATATATATATTATTATTATTTTTTTTTCGATTTTTTTTTTACCCGAATAATGATTTCTCCAACGATCATGACATAAAGTATTTAAATTTAAGCAAAATCCAAACTATTTTCATGACATTAAACTCTTTTGGCGAATTCATCCTTGTACTAGAGTCACACGGTTTTTAAAATATTTTGGCGATTTGAGTTCAAAAAGATGACTTTTTCGGGAGAAAAATTGGTTAAAACAAATTCACAAACAACTTATCGAATTGTAAAAAGAAATATCTCATGTTTATTTGCAAGAGATTTAAAAGTGCATAAAAAAATAAAACATCCACACAAATTAATTAAAAACGCAATCCCACACAAACTAAAAGAAAACAGTAAAAATTATCCAAATATGCTGATAAATCTCACCACCACCTCCAACTTCAAGGGTCACATTGTCCCCAATGTGAAGAAGGAGATGTGATACAGTCTAGATTAGAAAGCGAGAAAAAAATGAAACAAGAAAAAATACGACCTTCATTGTGGTGGTGGGAAATGTCCTTGCGAAATATGCCATTGTTGGATACGATCCATCATGGCAAAATAGGACTGTTGTTGGTCATATTGTTGTTGTTGTTGTTGTTGAAGATTCATGAAGAATTGTTGTTGTCGTTCTTCAATTCGAGCGTAATGTTGCGTCATCATTTCCCCTTGGCGATCCAATAAAGCTCATTTTGCTCCATTTGCTCCAAGCGAATGGCGTGGAGAAGAGATCTAGTATCAATCCAAAGGGGTTGATGGTTGCCTTGGTGGTGGCCTTGGTGGTTGTGACGCCGAGGAGCATCAATATCTGGTTCCTCACTTTGATAGGCATCGTATGCGAGGCGGCGGTGCGGGTAGTCGGAATGCATCCGGGTTATCACCTTGTGGGTACATCATCTTCCAATTGTCCGGTCCCAACCGTGCGAGAAGGATCCGGCAATGGATGGATGTGTAGTCTCGTATTTTTGAACCTTAAAACATAACCCATCCCGCTCCGTTGAATCATTCCCATAGCAATACAAGATTCAAAGTCGATCCGGGTTGGTCCCCTGGGCTTGCTCAAGTCTGCGAGGTTATAACCATAATGGATGGCAATAGGAGTAATAAGGCCACCAATAACGATTTTACCTCGGTTTTCTTGCTCACTTTGAGAAAATGCTTGGCGAGATAAGAACCCGTGTCGACCAAAGAAGAATTCACCATTGACCATAGAAAATACAAATCATCAAGTCGGACGACTCCTTCACTTTCGCCCGGCCAAATAGTGTACTCGAGAGCACCCGATGGATATAACGAAAGCAAGGATTGACAATGCATGAGGATTTTGATGAAGAAGGATTATATTCCAGCTCATGCGTAATTGCTTGCCAAAATTGTCGATCACGGAACCCCAATGGCTTTATACGCAACCCATTTGTGGGTAAATCATAGATAGAATTAAATTCTGCCAATGTGAGTTGGTGATCATTGTTGAAGAGCCGAAATGTGATTCGTCCTTCTTCAAATGTCGGCCAAGTAATCTCCGCGTCATAGGAACTCAGAAATTCTAACGTGAGACGGATGTAGGTGGGGGTGGCTAGATTCATGAAATAGCCCCACCCAAGTTGATTGAACATCCAATCCACATCTGTACGCAACCCGAGCCCATCCAAGGTAGGATTATCCGAGAATCGTGTGTTAATGATGTGACGTTGGGCCAGACGATGGTATTGTGCTTCATGATCATCATCTCGGAAAGCTATACCAAATGGATTGGTAGGTACCGGTGGGTCAGTACGAGTGGCTCGGCGACCGCCGTGTGTGGGGGCCGCGGAGGATGAAGCATCACCGGTACGTCCGCGTTTAGTCCTGGGATTCCTATGTCAATATAAACTTACAGTAACGTGAAAAACCATTTTAAGAGACATAGATAGTATCCCAAACATGAAAAGACATCAATTTACTCAAAATTCCACCATATCAACATCTTTATTCAACAAGAATCCATTTTCACAAGCTATACACCCCATTTGCAACAATGATTTAACAACATCCATTTTTCAACAACATTTCAATAATAGCAATTCAATCAACAACAATTTAGGAACATTAATCATATGACTCCAAGTCTACTCTTCAAATCAAGAACAAATGACCAATTCCTCAATTTACCAAGATAAAAACATCACAAGCATAATTTCTCATAATTACCACAAGAACTAAAAAATTACCACAAACAAACTCAATTAAACTCACAAAAATTCACAAGAAATATGTCATAAAAAGAAATTCATGATTTTACCATTAATATCAACTATCCAAATTTTAATAACCCTACCATTCAATTTTTTAGGGCATGAAAAATTGGCAATACAAATTCATGAATTTGCTAACTACAACATAGGATAATTTTCACAACAACACACAAATATACCAATTCAAACAAATCAAAATTCGAAATTGAAAGGAAAAGAAAAGAAGAGAAGAACAACACATACCTTGAAGACATTGTGAGGAGGAAGAGATGAGAGCCTTGTGATGTGAAAGTGTGTGGTGTGGGTGAAGATTTTGGAAGAAAAGAGAAAGAATTTGGTGATTTTGGGGTAGGGTTTGAGAAAAGGGGGAGAAAGGAAGAAGAAGAATGATGTTTGGGGAAGAAAATAGGGCCAAAAATCGGCCCCCCTGTTTTTGTAATTACCGAACACGGCCGTGCTTTGAAAGCACGGCCAGGCCGTGTTCGGTACGTGTTTCAGCTGCATTTTCTATTTTTTTTTTTTAGAATTAAAACACGGGCGTGTTATTTAACACGCCCATGCCGTGTTCTCAGACGAGTTTTCACCCAAAATAATTTTTTTGTTAAGAATTACAACACGGGCGTGTTAGTGAACACGCCCGGCCGTGTTCTGCGAGTTTTCACCCAAAATAAATTTTTTTTTAATTTAAAACACGGGCGTGTTTATAAACACGCCCGGCCGTGTTTTTTGCGTGTTTTGCAAACATGGCCTAAGTTGAAGAACACGGCCAAGGTGTGTTCGTCAATTTATTGACGAACACGGCCGTGGTGGATAAACACGGCCAGGCCGTGTTTTTATTATTATTATTATTATTTTTTTTTTAAAAAAAATCACACAAAATACCGGGTTGCCTCCCGGATAGCGCTTCGTTAACGTTGTATAGATGGACTGTTTTACCTCTACTCGTGTGGTGTATTTTGAGGGTCGTCAAGACGGATGGAATCTCGATAACTATCATCGATGGTGCCCCCAAAATAAAGCTTTAGACGATGTCCGTTCACCTTGAATGTTCCCATTTCCTTGTGTGTGATTTCAATAGTCCCGTAAGGGAACACTTGAGTAATGTGATGAATGGGCGGACCGGGATTTTAATTTACACAGGAATAGTCGGAGTCGGGAATTGAAGAGTAACACTTGATCACCAGGTTGAAATTCTCTTGTTTGCTTAATGCGTTTGTCATGCCATTGCTTTGTTCGTTCTTTGTAAATTCTCGAGTTCTCGTATGCCGAATTTCGCCATTCTTCGAGTTCGTTAATCTGCAATAAACGGTTATCTCCCTGCACTTGACAAATCATAATTAAGCATTTTAATAGCCCAAAAGGCCTTGTGTTCAAGCTCAACCCAGGTAAATGACACCCTTACCATAAACGAGTCGGTATGGAGTAGTCTCTATTGGCGTTTTGAAAGCCATTCTATAAGCCCAAAGGGCATCGTCGAGTTTGAGGACCAATCCTTGCGAGAGTGTCCAACCGTTTTTCCAAAATTCTTTTTAATTCGCGGTTGGACACTTCAACTTGACCACTAGTTTGAGGGTGATAGGCGGTGGCGACTTGGTGTGTGACACCATATCGTTTTAACACTTTGTCAAATTGACTATTACAAAAGTGAGTGCCTCTATCACTAATGATGGCTCGTGGAGTACCAAATCGGGTGAAAAGTTTTTGAGAAAATGTACCACCACTCGAGCATCATTTTTAGGCAAGGCTTGAGCCTCTACCCATTTAGACACGTAGTCAACGGCTACCAAAATGTATTTATTGCCAAAAGACGCAGAAATGGTCCCATAAAATCAATACCCCAAACATAAAAAATTTCGCAAACAAGAATACCATTTTGGGGCATTTCATTTTTTCGAGAAATATTTCCTACTCGTTGACAATTATCACAAGTTTCAACATACCGTTTTGCGTCTTGAAAAAGTGTAGGCCAATAAAAGCCCGACTCAAGGACCTTTCGTGCCGTGGTATTCGCTTGATAGTGCCCACGGTGGGTCCTTTGTGACAATGATTCAAAATGGAGATCGTTTCAGGAAGTGCGACACATCTTCGTATGATTTGATCCGCACAAATTCGGAAGAGGTGGGGATCGTCCCAAATATAGTGTTTGAGGTCCGAAAAGAATTTCTTCTTTTGTTGATGGGTCACCCTTTTCGGTAGAACTTTTCTGCAAGATAATTAGCAAAATCGCAAACCAAGGATTATCAATTGAAATAGAGTTCAAGGAAAAGAGTTGCTCATCCGGAAAGAATCTTTGATATGCCCTTCGTGTTGCTTGTCGGTGTCGGAGTGCTCAAGCCTTGACAGTGATCGGCGGCAAGATTTTCTACGCCCGTTTATCTTTGATTTCCACATCAAATTCTTGGAGTAAGAGTACCCATCGAATTAGTCGTGGTTTTGCATCATTTTTGTCAAGCAAATAACGTAAAGCGAGTGGTCCGTATAGACAATGACTTTGGATAGGATCAAATATGAGCGAAATTTGTCAAATGCGAAAACCACCGCAAGTAACTCTTTTACTCGTAGTCGTATAATTGGGTGCCGATTCGAGTTTTGCTTGCGTAGTAAATTGGTCGGAAATGCTTATCTTTTCGTTGCCCAAGCACCGCACCTACCGCATAATCGTCGGGCATCACACATGAGTTCGAATGGTTGAGACCAATCCGGAGCTACCATGATGGGAGAAGTGGTGAGCTTTTCTTTCAAAGTATTGAATGCTTGAAGGCATTCATCATTGATATGAAAGACCGCATCTTTCTCCAAGAGGCGAGTGAGTGGCGGGCAATTTTTGAAAAATCTTTGATGAATCGCCTATAAAACCCGGCATGCCCTAAAAAGCTTGGATTGCCTTCACCGAAGTGGGTGGAGGCAATTTGGAAATTGTCTCAACCTTCGCCTTGTCAACTTCAATGCCCCTGCAAGAAATTTTATGTCCCAAAACAACACCTTTTTGTACCATGAAATGACATTTTTCCCGATTAAGAACCAGGTTAGTTTCTTCACAACGAATGAGGACTTTTTAAGATTTGCAAGACAAAGATCAAATGAGTCCCCAAAAACCGAGAAGTCATCCATGAAGACTTCCATGATATCTTCTACAAGTTCGTCGAAGATAGCAAGCATGTACCTTTGAAAAGTTGCTTGGTGCATTGCACAATCCGAAAAGGCATGCGGCGATAGGCAAAAATACCGTAGGGGCAAGTGAAAGTGGTCTTTTCTTGGTCCTCCTGGTGCTATCGGATCTGAAAATAACCGACATGCCATCAAGGAAGCAATAATACAAGTGACCGGATAATCTTTCAAGCATTTGATCAATAAAAGGTAAAGGAAAATGGTCCTTGCGAGTAGCATCATTGAGTCGTCGTGTCGATGCAAACTTCGCCAACCTGTTACCGTCCGCATTGGAATAAGTTCATTCTTTTCATTTGGTACCACCGTCATCCCACCTTTCTTTGGAACCACTTGAATCGGACTCACCCACCATCGAGAAATTGGATAGATGAGCCCAAAGATCAAGTAATTTGATTACCTCCGCCTTGACTACCTCTTTCATGTTTGGATTTAAACGACGCTGTGGTAGAACAACCGGCTTGAAATTTTCCTCCATCGAATTTTGTGAGTGCAAAAGGAAGGATTTATCCCTTGAATATCGGAGATTTTCCAAGCGATGGCCTTTTTATGTTCCCTTAATATTGCCAACAATCTATCCTTTTGATGAGAAGATAAATTGGAGGAAATAATTACGGGAAGTTTGGCGTTCTCGGCTAGAAATGCATATTCCAAGTGTTCGGGTAACTCCTTGGCTCAACAAAGGTGGATCCTCAATGGATGGTTTGATATGCCCCACCTGTGAGTTTTCAATTTTTCGAACTCTTTACGTAGTTACTGTTGGTTCGTTTTCCTCCAATGCGAGTCTGATTCCCTAAGAAAGGGGTCTTCATCTGATATACCTGCACTTTGAACAATACAAGTCTCCAAGAATTCGTTAGAAATCATGCTTGGTAGAGAATTTGTTATCTCCATATCGATAAGATCAATAGCAAAACAGGAGTCATCTTTATCTATCGTATTTTCATTGATGTAGCGATTTTAAAAATGACTTGTTCATCTTCGACTCTTAAAATTAGTTTGCCATCATGCACGTCAATGATTGCCTTAGCAGTAGCTAAAAATGGACGCCCTAAGATCAAGGGAACTTCGACATCTGTATGCATATCAAGAATTACAAAATCGACAGGAAATATAAACTTATCGACTTTGACCAAAACATCTTCAACAATGCCTCTAGGATACTTAATAGATCTGTCACCTAATTGCGGGCTCATCCTAGTTGGTTTTGGCTCCCTGAACCCATTTGTTTTAATAAATCATAAGGCATCAAATTAATGCTAGCCCTAGATCGGCCAATGCCCGATCAACATCAAATTACCGACATGACAAGGAATAGTGAAACTCCCTGGATATTTGATTTTAAAGGTAACTTGTTTTGAAAAATTGCCGAGCATTCCTCATTTAATTGCACCATAGATATTTCTTCAAGCTTCTTCTTATTTGAAAGAAGATCTTTTAGGAACTTGCATATTTTGGCATCCGTGAAAGGGCTTCAACAAAAGGAATATTGATGTGCAATTGTTTAAATAAATCTAAGAACTTACCAAATTGGTCGTCATGTTTGTCCTTACGCAATCGACTTGGATACGGAATAGGTGGTTGGAATTCCGGTACCATTTTCTTTGTTTCCTTGGATACCTGTTCGTCTTTTTGTTGTATGGGTGTGGGTTCGTCCTCCGGCATCCGTATTTCGTCTAGCTTTGTTCCACTCCTTAGAGTAATTGCTTTTACCTATTCTCTTGGATTTGGCTCGGTGTTGCTAGGTAAGCTCCCTTGTGGCCTTTCGGAGATCATTTTGGCAATTTGACCAATTTGATTTTCCAAGTTGCGAATAGATGCTTCTTGGTTCCTTAAGGATGTTTCGGTGGCCGTGAAATGGGTTTCCGTTGTTTGGGCCAATTTTGACAAAGAAGTCCTCCAAACTTGGTTTTTGTGCGGTTGGAAACCGGGAGGTGCGAGCAATTGGGGAGTGCGTTTGGATTAGGTTTTACGTGACATTGATTTCCCCAACTAAAGTTCGGGTGTTGGCGCCAACCTGGATTATAAGTGTTCTTGAAAGGATTATTTTGAAAGGGTCGAGATTGATTACCTAGATAATCCACTTGTTCATGCGGCGGTATCGCGTGAGGACAATCTTGGTGGTTGTGTGATCCTCCACAAGTCTCGCATGAGAAGGCTTGTTGTGGTGGTGGTTTTGGAGCCGCCAACCCGTCGATTTTAAGTCGAGCTTCGACTGTGCGGCTAGTGTAACCACCGCGTCCGCATTATATACTCCCACCGACTGTTGGTTTTTCCTCGTGCGGATTGCCATTGATAGCCATTCATGGCCATTCCTTCTATGAGATCTTGGCGGCCGGTGTTTTATTGTTCAATGTCCCCCACCGCAAAGATCGATCATCCGTGTCTTTGTTGATGAGAGCAACCCATTGTAAAATATTTGGACTTGCATCCAAATGGGAAGACCATGATGTGGGCATTTTTCGCAGATAATTCTTTGAATCTCTCCCAGTGTCGTACAAGGTTTCATCGTCTTCTTGAGTGAATGAAGAGATCTCATTCCTCAATCGTGCGGTTTTAGCGGGTGGAAAATACTTTAGCGAGAATTTTTCCGCCATAATGCTCCATGTTGTGATTGTTCCCTTCGGTAAAGTGTTTAGCCATTGTTTAGCCCGTCCCGAAGAGTAAATGGGAACAAGCGTAAGCGGATGGCATCGTCGGAGACTCCATTTATTTTGAAAGTATCGCAAATTTCGAAAAATTCGCGATATGATTATTGGATCTTCGTCCCAGGTAGGCCGTCGAATTGAACAAACTGTTGCACCATTTGAATGACATTCGGTTTGATTTGAAATTATTGGCTGCAACAAATGGCCTTACGATACTAGACGACGCGTACCATCCATAGATGGCTTGGCGTAGTCGTACATGGTTCTTTGTTGTTCATCCGCCATATCGGGATCCTTGCTTTCGTTAGTATCCTCCTCGTGATCTGTACTAATACTTTCCTCTGTGTTGCTACCGGCGGTCTCGCGCTTCCAAATTCGGCGACGAGTAGGCATGCACTGTGGTAAACAAGGAGGATAAGTATAATCCAAGACTTACAAAGATAGATACCTAGAAAGACAATTAATGAAAATAAAAAAAAATGATTAAATTAACAAAAATAAGGTGTTCTTAATATTACAATCCCCGGCAACGGCGCCAAAAACTTGGTGGCTCAAAAGCTACTCTAGAAAACCATAGGCAAGTGCACTATCGTTTTGTAGTATAGGTTATTAGTCACAGTGTCATTCCCACGAGGATTATAAGTACTAATAATTACCGTCTTTTTGTTATCTAATCTAGTAATTTTCAGAGTTTTGTTTGTTAAAATGGAAAATGAAAAATAGAGAATTTAAGATAATTGCAACTTACAAAAAGAAATCAAATAAAAATAGATTGTAGAATGAGAAATCAAGAGATAAAAATGTGTTGAATGTAAATCCCTCTAGAATGTTTTTGTGATTCAATCAAGATAAAAATACAACCATAAGCCCTTAAGCAAAAACCAACCTCTTTTAATAAAATCTCATGTTATGTGGACCGTAGAAATTCCCGATTTAAGTTAAACCCTTTCTCAAGGCGAAAAACTCCTAATCTCAAGTTTATTAACCGGAATCTCTTTCTAGTTAAAACCCCCAAAATTGCATTATAACGATTTATGAATTCCCATATTAGGTTTGACCCTAATTCGGAAGATTTATGTCGTCCCATATCTAGGATTGCATGCAACTCTTTTCACTTATATAGGTTCTTTCTCACCATAAATCTCTCGATTACCCGATGAGGAATAAATATCAAATTAATATACCTAAATATCAACTTGAATGAAATAAACATGATATAAGTGAATCACACAAGACATGAGAATTTTATTAAAAACATACAAACCTTAATCACAAATCCATTCTAGAGTTCATTACATTCAAACACTAGTAGTTTAGCTACTCATGATTTTGACAAAAGAATAAATTACACAAGAAGATTTAAGTGTTGTAAACATGGTGTACTTATCTTTCTCAAAATCTCTATGACTTGTTCCTTTGATAGATGATGTTGATCCAAGCCTTCTTCTCCAATGTTGCTACAAGCTTACTCCTCCAAGACCTCTTGATCCCAATTCCACTCAAAATGTTAAACACTATGAATCTCTCTATGAATGAATATTACATGAATGATTTTCCAACTCAAACTCTTGGCTTTTATAAGCACCATCTTGTGAAATACCATATTAACAAATGCCCCATTTCCATGCTTGTTAGTTGAATCATTGTGTGCACATTCATGGTTGAGTTGGTTGAATCATTGTATACACATGATCATACTTCACTTCCATTGGTTGAGTTGGTTAAATCATTGTGTTCACATGCCATTGAGGAGGAAATTGAGTTTTGGTGCAGCAAGATGAGGTGTGAAAGCTGCTCAAAGGTTGTCAAAAAGCAAAGTCTCCATTATTTCCGCCAAAAGAAGAAAAATTGTTGAGTGGAGGAAAACACGGTGTTCGTGTTAAATTTGACGAACACGGCCGTGTTTATAAACACGGCCAGGCCGTGTTTTCTTCGCAAAAATTGGATTTTCTGACAGGGTGTGCTTTTAAACACGGTTTGGGCGTGTTTTGCTGATTTGCGTGTGAAACACGGCCGTGCTTTGTAAGCACGGCCCGGGCGTGTTTTTCTGTTTTTCTTGTTTTTCTTCCTTTTGAAGCATGGCCATGTTTTCCAACACACTAGGGGTGTGTTCTGCACGAGATTGAGTCTTCTTGCCTTCTCTTAGACTTTGTTTCTGTTCGTATTTTCATACGAAATCATACGAATTTGCTTCAAGTCTTAACCTTCATCATTCAAAACAAGCCAATGTGATTTTTCTTGATTTTATTGATTAATGAACTAAAAAGTTAGAAAAATTATCTAAAAGGTTTAAGAAAATGTGTTGAAGTTGAAATACATATTTGGACAAGAACAAGTTTGAAGTCGTTAGTCCAAAAATTACTTGTTTGAAGTTATCATATGTGTGATTTTTTTTAGCCACTATCATATGTGTGATTTAATTTAGTAGCTCATTTGGAGATAAAACGAGGATCAAAATATGCATTTGCATTTCTATAAGCTAAAAATATCCATTTATCTATCTCAAATTAAGAAATACACGGTAAGGATTTTTATTTTTATTTTTATTTTTACTTATTTTCTATTCGACTTAGTATTATACTCTTGAAATATAATTTTTATATATCTAACAAATAAATATATTTGTTGTTGTACACGTGTCATGAATGTGAAGAGTGGATCATAATTAATTGGAATATGAAAAAGACTTGAACCTAGAAAAAATATTAAATAACTAGAAATTATGCATTCATTGCCCTGTCAAAGAACTTGGTGAATGTGATGTTCGTTTCGCGACACCCGTAGCGTGAAGGTTCAAATCCGTGCAACAGCAGTTGGAGGATGATTTCATGTATGGTGACTCAGTCTAAAGTATATTAAGACTCTGACTTGTTGAGACATATCTCGCAATTCACCTGCTCCATGAAGCTCTAGGGGCAAGGCAGTGGGGACCCTCATAGACGGGCCGGGTTCATCGTTTAGAAATTATACATTTATCAAGTACTTGTATAATTTTACTAGAACTTCTAGCTTAAGTGATATTATTTACATTTTGAAAGAGTGTTGGCCAATGTTCAAACCTTGAATCATTAAACATCCTGGGAGATTTATTCTCGTCCCTCCAACCACTTCTCCAAACTTATTTAAAAGCGTACTTATATAAACTTGAATGGCTAATATTTATGGTCAATAAAGTAATATATCTATTACACAAAATGAACAAAATCACCCATAATCCAAGTTTATTTATAGAACTCGCAAAATTCCTAGTTTTTTTTTTTTTTTTAAACTCATGTTTACAGTACTAAATATTTGGTAAATGTTGTTGAGTTAAATAAAATTCAGCGGAAACAGATAAACAATATATATTTTGCATAATCATATAAGTAAAAATTGTATTAAAATATCGAGCAACATGAAAACAACAAAGAAACAACATAACAACATTGAAAATAGTATATAAACAACCCCAAAACAACATAAAATAATATATAAAACAACATATATATGACCGACAAAGTGCGTAAAAAATTGGTAAAAGTTGCATTGAAACAACATAAAAATAATCAAACAACAATGTATACAACATCGAAACAAATACGAAACAATAGAATTAAGACTTCAAAACTTTACATGTAAGGGCCTAGAATGCTTGCTTCTTGGGGGGGATGAAAAGTGGGGTTATTTTGAGTATCCATGCTAACAAACACTCGGGATCAACACTTAGTGTCGTCAGTGTAGGCTCACTAGATGTCAATTGAAAGAATTATAGCACGGATATTTACCAAAAGTTTTGCGGGGTGAGGATGTGATTGCGGATGTGGTCACATTCACAATCACATGCAGCGGAATTTTGAAAACAATAAAGAGACACACGAAATAAAATTGCCTACAAGCCACAAGCTTGTTGACGTGCCAATATGGCAAAACTTTCCACTAGTAAAAACCGATTGATTCCGTATACAAAAATAGAGTATATCCGATCTATATAATTCAACTCATCCAACAATAGACATGTGTGGACATCGTTAATCACAAAACAAAAACAATGGATGAAAAACCTAACAAACACAATCAAGTGAATGTGATCTCGGATGTAGTCACATTCGAGATCGCATCCAGCGGCAACCGAGACTCCTTGTGCTTGTATGACTCTTAACTCTCCCAAAACTCTTGTAACTCGGTGTATTTCTTGTGTAAACATTATGCACGTCCTCTTCCCTTTATATAGCCGTCCAAACCCTTCTTGAGACCTAATACACAAGGAAAGAAGATATATACAAATATATGACAAGTAAATCACTTATGTTAGGAAACAAGATAACTATCCAAGAATCCTAATATATCAATACCATGTCAATATGATTTCTTTCCAAATCTAAAAAGTCCTAATCATACCATAAGTCCGAAAGGCAAAACAAATCAAAATCCAATCTTTATAATTTAGGAAATTATTTTTAGGCGATCAAATAAAATCGCCCTAACAATCTCTCCTTTTTGTCTTTCCGGACAAAACACATATCAAGCACAAAACAAACAAACTCCCCATAAGTGTAACAACTCCCCGAATATTATGCTTTGAGTAAAAATATCAAAAGCAGATGTGATCACATTTTAGGTCACATTTATAAGCTGCACAAAAATTAACATACGAGAGTTTATCAAGTTATCAACAGACAAAACATGTAAACCTAGCAGAAGAGTAGTTTTAGTACATCCTAGATCAAATATTATAAAGTTCATCAGTAGACACATTCGTGTCCATTTGTCCTTCAAAATCAAACTGAAGGCCTTCATCGCCTTCATTTTGTCGAGTCGATGGTGCAAAGAACACCAACTTGGGGTCGCACTGCTCGAAAATGTGAGCATCAGTCCTGGGTGTCTCAGTCTCCATAACTCCCCCTTGAGCAGTGCTTGGTCCAGCGGCATGCTCTCCCCCTTTTTGGCCAGAAACAGAGCCAAGGATATGTTGCAATTGAGACCAGAGAGCAGCGATGAAGTGAGCAATCTTTGCTCAACAAAAGCCACCAAACCTAAAAAGCAAGTGAAAAGCAGTGCACAGGAAATGTTAGAGAATATGGGAGCGGAAATGTGGCCAACATCCGGAACCACATCCGGGGCCACATCTGCATGCACTCGGGACAGGGGTAGCAACATCCGGAAAAGCAAACAGAGGATGGAGTCGTAGGAGCAAGCCGAGCATCTCTTGGATAGACGAGAGGCGGATCAACAATGCGATTTTGAGGGCCGAGCGAGGTCCGGACACATGAAAGACCCAGTCGGGTTGGTAAAGTGATCATCCTTCTTGGGCTCAAAACCTTCCGACACCAGGATTTTATAAATCAGGTGGGGGAATGGCAGGGACCAAGTTTTCAATTCAATAGTAGCAAAGAACGTGACCTCCTCGAATGCCGGTTTCCCAAAGTTGAACGCAGCAGCCTTTCCCAATTTGATATAGAACTTCGAGCATGCGTCCTGTGACTATGGAGTTATTCTTCGAAGAGACCAGCTTGCACAACATATTTTGTGCAAAAACCCATAGAAGGACGTAAGGCGGGATGAGACAAGTTTTTGGGGATGGGCGAGCCGATCTTGCCCGCCCGCTTGAGAGAAAACGAGCCATTTCATTGTAATCGGAGGGCACCTCACGTTCCTCAAAATTAGGCATATCAAAGAACCGGTTAATGGCCAAGGGACTGAACTCGTATACCATATTGCGAACAAAACCTTTGCCAAACTTAAGAGATCGACGAACAAAGCAGATGCGAGTGGACATATTAGCATAAAATCACGGACCACGAGTCAATGTAAGGTAAGGAAGTGTCGATCGTGGTTAACAAATTGCGTTCTTCAAAAAATCGATTCAAGTTATACTTCTCAAAGTGCTCATAATTGTTTGATAAATGGTTTTATCATGATTTTGATGATTTTGTTTTTATACTAAAACAATGGTTTTAAAGGTTGTCCAAATACTCCTAAATGATTTAAAATGGTTTTAATATTTTTGGAGTATTTCTTCAAGTTTTATTTTCGACAAAAATTGGACAACACATTTAATGATTTTGTATCAATGGGTTTTTACATCCAAACTATGTTCCTAAATGTTGTCCTAATACTCCCGATTGGTCTAAAATATTTTTACTATTTTTTGGAGTATTTCTTGAAGTTTATTTTCAACACAAATTGGACCCACTACTCTTTTTTGAGGTCAACCTATTCGCCGTATAGGGCAACCCGTACCTAAAAGTTGTGCAAAATAGAAAACTTCATGTTTGCGAGAAAATGTTGAGGGTGACCGGTCACCCTATAGGCGATCGGTGACGTCGACCGGCCGACGACTATAGGGCGGCCGTGCACCAAGGTTGGTTGATTTCGCAAACTTCTTTGTATTGGTTTTTTGAAGAAGGCAACCAACTTGGTTGGACCCTAGGGTGACCGGTCGGACCCCCCATCGACCGGTCGCCTGTAAAATTGTGTTCTTATTTTCAAACATCTATTTCTGCGACGGCCGCCTTCTAATGTTTGACAAAGAAAAATTCTAACCGTTGTGCATCGTATAACTTTTCCTAAATTGTGGAATTGATTTCTAACAGCTATAATCTTCATTTTAATTGCAATTTTTTTGTAGATATCAGATTCCAAGAGGAGCCTATCAAGTATCAATCATCTCCTATAAATAGAGGAAGATTTGAAGCACAACAACAAGAGAGAACAACACAACACAACAAGATATTCTCAAGCAAACACTTGGTCTTCTATTGTCATTATTCTTGTTGTATTTTTCCTAGCTTATCACTTTCACATCCTTGAGGTCTAGGCTATTCTTGATTACACTTGCACTCAATTGTATAATTCATTATCGAGTTGTAATCTTGAATTTTTGGGTTATCATTCAACACAATATATCCTTGTGAGTGTTCTTGTGGTAAGAACACACTTGGGTGATCTAGGTGTTAGGTGTGAGAAGATTGTGGTAATCTTCTTGTTGAGGTGTTGAAGAATTTGGTATTCTTCAAGGTTGAAGATTGTGGCAATCTTCACAAGGTGCCGTTGGAGATTGTGGTAATCTTGAAGAGAGATTGTGGTAATCTCAAAGGTGGTGTTGAAGAAGAGTGTGGTACTCTTCAAGGTGTTGTTGTAAGTTGGTGTTGTATTAATTTTGGTAATTAATAAAATCTTTTTCTTTTTGAAATCCATCCCTGATATCTTTGGGGTGGTAGAGGATTAGGCCATAGGTGGGTTGAACCTCTATAAATCGACGCGTGTTGTTTACTTCCGCACCTTTATTATTGTATTGACTTGTTTTGTTCAAAAAAAGAGGCGAAATCGAAAAGATGGAGATAATCTCTTCACCCCCTCTAGATTATCGTAGCGCTTGGACTTACAAGTGGTATCGAGCCAAACTCTTTGGCAAGCTCGTTTCACATCGCGAGTGAAGAGGAACAATCGTCGACTCGAACGAAGCTCAACTTTCCTAAGACCTCCACCACCAAGCCACCACTATTTGATTCCAAAAATTTTATATTTTGGAAAGAAAGATTGGAATGTTATTTACAAGGTTGCGGGTTCGATATTTGGAACATCATCATAAATGGAGAATCCATTCCGATGAAAGACACACCACACACCTCCAAAGGCTTCAAAGATCTCAATGATGAAGAGAAAAAAATTATCTCCTTAAACGGTAAAGCTCTCAATATTTTGTATTGTTCATTTAATAATTTGGAATATGAACATATTGTAGGAATTCGATCGGCACATGAAGTATGACAAAAATTAGAAGCCATCTATGGAGTATTTGCAAATGAAATGAGCGAAACAAAAGCATCTACTTCTCAAAGGGATACAAGTTCAAATCTAAGGAACAAGCCTTTTACAACTTCCAACTATTAAGTAGTCGAACAATGTTTTATGGGCATCGAAGAAAAAAAACGAGGTATGTCTTAAACCCTCTACTTCCTATGATATTGTTATTCAAAATGATTATAGTGATTTGCAAAATGATTTTGATGATCTTCAAAATGAATTCCAAAATTTACTTGTTAAGTACAAAAATTTGAAAAATGAATTCAATGTTTTGAAAAATGAAAAGGATAGTTTATTTACTTCCTATGAATCACTATCATGTGCTCACAAAGACCACACTTGATAAGGTTAGAAACCTTGAAAAATAAAATAGTACTCTTGTTGAAGATATGAATTGTATGAAAAATGATTTATCAAAATCAAACTTGAGTACCAATAAATTGCCCAATATTGTGAATGTTAATGGTTGTGATAATTTGAATAGTGAACTTGATCATGAGCCTAATATTGTCAAGCATATAAAAAAGAATCGAGTTCCTATGCATATTAGTAATATTACTTACTTTTATTGCGGTAAGAAGGACACACGTAAATACTTGTCGGGCTAGAAATAGCTCAAATTATTATTGGAGACCTAAAAGTCTCAAAGCTAATCCCAAAGGACCCAAGCACTTGAGGGTACCACAAAACAATGTTATATTAGGTACCCGGCGAAATAATAATCGAAGAAAATTCATACCGCCAAAAAGACATCAAATGACCATTTCATTTGATCAAAGAAAAAAACACCTTCAACAAAGTCATTTTCCAAGAAGAGGATATAATCAAAAATGGGAAGAACACAATCCTTGGAAATGGCAAAGACATCTTTAACAAGATGATTTTCCAAGAGAGAGACATTATCAATAATGGGGAGGACATAATCCTTGGAAATGGAGCAATACGAAGAGTTATCATCAATAAAATGACTTTCAAAAGGGAAGATACCATCAACAATGGGAACGGCACAACCCATGGAAATGGCGAAATTGGTAAACCGTATCTCCTATTTAAATATGTATTTTGTTTTTTTATGCATGTTTTTATTGTGTCTAAATTGCAAAATGGGTTTTCATATTTCTTAAAAATTTAGGTCTTCAATATATTTGTGAGTTTCAAAATGTTTTTTTAAAAAAGAAGACCTTGCATGATGTTTTTAAAACTCTTGAGCATTTGCTTTAACTATTGTGTTTTATAATCTCATATGGATTCTCTTGGCACAAGCATACTTATGACTTACATTGTTTTTATCCTACACTTGTATCATGTTGCTTTGTGCTAGAGTTGTTTAAGATATATGTAGGATATATATTTCGTCATTCTCTTCAAGAGATGTTTTAATTATCGAGGCACGCTCATTATTGGTATTTATCTTATAGACTCGATATATTTTTGTCATATGCCTATGGGCTTATACAAGTGCCATTAAGAGGATGTTTTGATTTTTGAAAAGGCATTATTTGACATAGCTTGTTTTATCCAAGATTTGTAAAAGATTATATTTTGTTTTGATAAAACAATTGATCTTCTAAGTTATGCATTTTATTGCACATATAAATGCCACTATTCTTGGATACTTATGTCAAACCTCTTGTTCATATGATTCTTGTAAATGAGGTCTCAACTATGTGTTCTCTTATTGTCAAATTTCAAAAGAGACCTTATGTAGCTTTCTTAAGCTTATTTGAACTTGAATGATTTATTAGACTCTTGATGATGCATAGTATGTGGTGCTTAAAATAGTGTATCTATTATTCGATATTACTATGCTCGTATGCAAAATATCTTGTTAAGATTTTGCAGAAATTTGTGATATTTCGCAACAAGTTTGATGAACAAGACAAGGTTAGTAGCTCAATGATATTGTCAAGAAGAAGGTAATGATTTTGATGTAATATTTGCACTCATTGCATATTTAGAAGTTATTTGCACTTTACTTGTCCATTCTTGTTTTGAGAAAATTTCAAGTTTTACCAAATGGATGTTAAATCCAATTTTCTAAATTGTTTTATTCAAATAGAAGTCTATCGGAGTTTAAAATTTTTAGGCCAAATGATTTTTATAAAAAAGCCTTGTACGGTTGATACAAGTACCCGTATAAGGTTTGATAGACTTAGCTATTTTTGCAAAATAATTTTACAAAAGGTAAAGTTGATACTACACTTCTTGTTTTGAAAAAGGGCAAGGTTGTTTACTTGTGCAAATTTATGTTGATAATATCTTTGGTGCTACTAATGAATATTTGTGCAAGATATTTTTTCAAGTCAATGCAAGTGAACCTAAGATGATCATGATGAGGGAAGCTCAAATTTGATCATTGGAATTCAAGTTCAACAATGCCAAGAAGGTGATTATATTCCACACTCAAAAGAAGAAGTGAGGCATTGAAGAAGAAAGAACCATTTCAACCTATATGGCCACAAATGTGAAAATTGACAAAGGTTGAGGTAGACATGTTGATTGACAAACGAATTCGAGGTATGTTTATTCGTTTATTACTCCTTAGACTTGACATTCTATATGCCTTATGTCTATATGCTCGACTTAAAACAATCCCAACAAATCTCTTTAAAGTGCCGTTAAAAGAAATTTTCAAATACTTATAAAGCACTTCTTCTTATGACTTGTTCATCCAAAGTTTTAAAATGTTATTATTTTTTAACAAGTCCGGTGTAAATTTTATTTTTCAAAATATGGTTCGTCATAATCGAACTAAACATATTAAGATTCGATATTTTTTAAGAGATTGTATGTTTTAACAAAAACTTGAGATGTGTTTAATTCCATCTCAAGGATAACTCGTGGACTTTTTAATCGCTCACCACCGAGTATTTTACCTCATTTCGAGCTTGATTATGACATAATATATATTGAATGAGGTCTACGTTTGCATCTTGCACGTTTTTAAAACTAAGGGGCGAGAAATCGGTTTTTTGGATCAAATTTCGGACTTTCAAAACAGAACAGAACCAGTGGGCTGCCAGGGCAGGGGCCGACCGGTCGCCCACTAGCTCGACCGGTCGCCCATGCCTGTGACCGGTCGCCCTTAGCTATTTATTGGCTTAAATTGCATTCTGTTTCCAGACTTTGGCATTTTGGCCCTTTTAACTCTATGTTCGTCCCTTTCGTAAATTGCACACAAATTTCACTTCAAATGAGTTTTGTTGCATAAATTTCATATTTTGGGGATTATCTAGCTCGATTATCATCATCATTGCTCGTCTTTACCGATTGAATGGTAAGAATTCTACTCCTTTATCTCAATTGGGTTGAACCCTTGAGAACTTGGCTTATATGTATATCTCTTGATGCAATTCTTATATATTTGTGATGAGCATGATTATTGTTGATGGATGATATTTATAAAATTGCTTTTGGTGATGAAAAACTTGGCTTGATTACATTTACAAGGGCTATATACATTGTCTTTATTATTTGACGCCTTGTAAGTGTTCGATAAAACGTTTCAATGAAAAATTCATCACATACATGATTCTCTCATTTTCAAAAGTCTTATATATTTATAGAGATCATGTTTTTGCAAATCAAATGAGTTTTCATAAGCCTCTACAAGTCGTGTGATCGACTTTTCTCTCTATTTGATCTATAAGCTTCAATGTTCAAATATTCGATACATCGGTTTAGTTGCGCACTTTGATATGATTATATGATATTTTTATCGTGCTAACATTCTTTTTTATGATTCCAAAGGGAAGAAACAGGTTATAAGCTTATTAGCTCATAAAAGCTAAAATAAGCTCGAGAAATAAGCTATAACTTCTAAAAGCCATAAGTTGTGGATTATATTTAGTCCATTTGTTGTATTATGGACTTATATACTTATCTAATGATGTTTTGTTGACAGGGGAGCTTATAAGCTATTGTACTTAAGACAATATGTAAAAGCTAAGCTTTTAGCTTGTGGTGATTGCTTTTACATTACTCTTGTTGTGCATATTGATAGGGGAGCTTTTTGCTATATATGTTTAATATCTCTACTCCCATCCTTGTGATTATATTGCGTGGAATGTTGTCGCTCACAACGGATAGTTCCTTTTAACCTAAAATTGTTTTGTTTTCAAAATCGACCTCGTTAAAATTGTTTTGGTTTGTAATGATTAGAAAGGGGAGATTGTTTGATAAATGGTTTTATCATGATTTTGATGATTTTGTTTTTATACCAAAACAATGGTTTTAAAGGTTGTCCAAATACTCCTAAATGATTTAAAATGGTTTTAATATTTTCCGGAGTATTTCTTCAAGTTTTATTTTCGACAAAAATTGGACAACACATTTAATGATTTTGTATCAATGGGTTTTTACATCCAAACTATGTTCCTAAATGTTGTCCTAATACTCCCGATTGGTCTAAAATGTTTTTACTATTTTTTCGGAGTATTTCTTGAAGTTTATTTTCAACACAAATTGGACAACTACTCTGTTTTGAGGTCAACCGGTCGCCGTATAGGGCAACCCGTACCTAAAAGTTGTGCAAAACAGAAAACTTCATGTTTGCAGAAAATGGTGAGGGTGACCGGTCACCCTATAGGGCGACCGGTGGCGTCGACCTGGTCGACTATAGGCGGCCGTACTGACACCAAGGTTGGTTCATTTCGCAAACTTCTCTGTATTGGTTTTTGAAGAGGGCAACTGGTTGGACCCTAGGGTGACGGGTCGGACCCCGTCGACCGGCCGCCATGTGTAAAATTGTGTTCTTATTTTCAAACGTCTATTTAAATGGGCCGGTCGCCCTAATGTTTGACAATGAAAAATTCTAACCGTTGTGCGGATCTGACTTTTCCCTAAATTGTGGAATTGATTTCTAACAGCTATAATCTTCATTTTAATTGCAATTTTTTTGTAGATATCATATTCCAAGAGGAGCCTATCAAGTATCGCCATCTCCTATAAATATAGGAAGATTTGAAGCACAACAACAAGAGAGAACAACCACAACACAACAAGATATTCTCAAGCAAACACTTGGTCTTCTATTGTCATTATTCTTGTTGTATTTTTCCTTATCACTTTTACATCCTTGAGGTCTAGTCTATTCTTGATTACACTTGCACTCAATTGTATAATTCATTATCGAGTTGTAATCTTGAATTTTTTGGTTATCATTCAACACAAGATATCCTTGTGAGTGTTCTTGGTAAGAACACACTTGGGTGATCTAGGTGTTAGGTGTGAGAAGATTGTGGTAATCTTCTTGTTGAGGTGTTGAAGAATTTGGTATTCTTCAAGGTTGAAGATTGTGGCAATCTTCACAAGGTGCCGATTGGAGATTGTGGTAATCTTCAAGAGAGATTATGGTAATCTCAAAGGTGGTGTTGAAGAAGAGTGTGGTACTCTTAAAGGTGTTGTTGTAAGTTGATGTTGTATTAATTTTGGTAATTAATAAAATCTTTTTCTTTTTGAAATCCATCCCGGATATCTTGGGGTGGTAGAGGATTAGGCCCTAGGTGGGTTGAACCTCTATAAATCGACGCGTGTTGTTTACTTCCCACCTTTATTATTGTCTTGGCTTGTTTTGTTCAAAAAGAGGCGAAATCGAAAAGATGGAGATAATCTATTCACCCCCTCTAGATTATCGTAGTCGCTTGGACTTACAATAATCTCGATTTTTCTCATCAATAAAAGAACGAGAAAGTAAAGCATGAAACCTGGAAGGCTGCAAAGATTCTGTAAAATTGCTCGAGTGAGCTCTCTCAATATCAAACTCGAGTCGATGTGTCGTCGGATGACATCACATCTTCCTCGACATCTGCGATGAGCGACCTCCTTTCGTTCTTCAAGAATCATTTCATCACCCACTTCATCTACCATGGCCTCAAGATCAATCTCGGGATCTGGTTCTTTTGAAGCATCGAAATCCTCATCACTTGACTCATCGAACTCATAATCGGACTCGACTCACCGCAATGGGTGTTGGCTTAGATGTGGTAACATGCTTGGCAACACCTTTGCCCTTTTCGACCTTCTCGAACCATTTGTGCCAAAGGCACATCATCATCACTATCTTTTGACTCAGAGCCGCACTGTTCTATGGGCTTGAACAACAAACTGGTTCAAATTGTCCTCGGAATCACCGAAAGGGACATAGGGAATAGGCAATTCATCTCCCCCCTGTTTTTCGATGTACCCTCAACAAAGGGTCTTTTGCTTCTTTGGAGAAATTTCGGGAGTAGAGTTGGAATCTTGAAGTCCTGCCTGGGAAGTAACCATGAAGCCTTTTCGAATGGTACACATTAGGGTTTCCCAAGGTCCATGAATCGCATTTATGACCTCAAAATCCGGAGGATTGTCGACGTCAATTTCATTATTTTTCTCACCGAGAAAAACAGAGGCAAGCCTCGTCTTGAAAAAAACCGGATGATGGCGGTAGGAGAGCGCGAGGGAGAGAGGATTCCAAACCTGGTTCCTTGGTTGGTGCGTGGGAGATGCGATCCCAAATGCGGGGACATCTTCGAGGCACGGATGCGGGGCATCTTGAACGAGAATCGGAGTGCGGGGTATTGCGCAGATGGATGACTAGTGATATTCGCAGCGACCTCGATGGCGTGGAGAAAGGAGTCGTGATGGCCTCGGTGGTAACAAACTCTCTTCAATCGGAGAAGGGGTCGTCGAGTTTGGGCGGATGGAGATGCGCAGTGCGGATGGGGTTCCATCTCTCGGCAAGATCATCTCGAACAATACTTGCTTCCATGGACTTGTCGACTTGGGGCTTCCTAATTGTGCGAGAAAGAGGATGATTTGTTGGGGCGCCAAACATGTTCTTGATGGAGGAAACAAATTGAGCCATGGTAATGGAGATGAGCTTTGAACCCGAACAGAAAAAATTGCAACCACGGAAAAACTTCGAAAATTGTGAGAAAATGGGAGAACTATACTCAAGTGCCTGCAAGTAAATAGTGATTACAAAGAGTCATAATTGGGCACGTAAATCAAAGTACAATGGGAAGCATTTAATTAGGAAAGAATTTCTCATGGTAAAAATCGAAAAATAAGGAAAGAATCGGGATCCCTATTAATCTCAAACTCTAGTTCACAAAGTGTCCAAATTATGTCAACTTATGATAAAATCAAAAAAAAAGATTTGCCCGATCCTCCAAATCGGTTCAACCCACAAAATATATCCATCAAGATTTTCAAGATTTTGGGAAGAGAAAAATATCACTCTCGGATTATATATGGAAACCAAATCTCAAAAAGAATCCAAAATTACTAGGACATGCAAAACCTAATATGCCTAATGCAACACCAAAAAGAGAAACACACACAAGAGGTGAAATGTCTTTGCGACAATGGATATAGGTTCAAATGTCATCACATTTTTGAGTCACACCTATACTAACTCGATTCAATGAATCACAATCCGAAATCCCAGACTTATCAACATTTTCGAGTTTTCTTCAATTTTTCGAGTCTCATGAGGGAGTTAACCAACATGGAACTTTCACTCAAATGCCATAGGTAGCTCTTTTTCACATGATCATGCCTTTTTAAACAAGAAAATGCTTGAGGAAATTGGTCACAAGGAATAACTTCACACAATGGGTTGGTAGCTTTTTCCTAGAAAGCCTCCAAGCATGATCAATACTTTATTCAAAACTCACTCTCGGGAAAAATTATCATCATTTTTTTGTATTGGAGAGATCAACTCACACCCGCTTTCCCAAGGAGACAATATATGTGACTAGTTCGAACCATCAATCCACTTTTTGCGAGATATGCATGAAAGCTTACAATGCGGGGATGCCTAAAAAAATAGAGGAGAAGAGAAAGGATGCGAGTTTGGATGTTACAACACATGTGATGTGCAATGTTGTGACATCTCGTGTAACATTTCGGAGAACACACAAACCGAGAGACTTCCTTAGATTGGAGAATCTCTCAAAATCCAAAGCCTTGGTGAAGATGTCGACAAGCTGATTTTCATAGCAATATACTCAATTCAAATATATTTTTCTCAACTAAATCTCGAATAAAGTGATGTCTAATATCTATGTGTTTAGTACGAGAGTGTTGGATAGGATTTTTGAAATATCAATCGCACTCATATTATCACAATAGACAATCGGTGTTTTACTTTGCAAACCATAGTCCCCAATCATTTGGTTCATCCATAAAAGTTGCGTGCAACAACTCCCAACCGCTACATATTCGATTCAACAATCGAAAGAGATACACAATTTTGCTTTTTGCTATACCATGAGACCAAATTATTTCCCAAATAAAAACATCCACCGATTGTACTTTTTCGATCAACAACATCTCCAACCCAATCGAATCACTAATTCCCACAAGATTAGTGTTAGTGTCTTTTGGTGTACCAAATTCCTAAATCGATTGTGCCCCTACGTATCGAATAATACATTTTAAATCTTTTAAGTGAGTAACCTTGGGATCGGTTGATAACGAGCACAAAGACAAACATTGAACATAATATCGGACGATCGCGATCAAGTACAACAAACTTCCTATCATGCTTCTATACAAGGTGCGGTCAACACTTTCGGCCACATATTCTTTACTCAACTTTTGACTCGACCCCATGGGAGTCTTCAAGTGAGAGGCATTTTCAAGCTCGAATTTTTCACAAGATTCTTAGCATACTTGCTTTGTGAGATAAAAATTCATTCCTTTAATTGTTTTATTTGCAAGCCCGAGGAAGTAACTTAACTCACCTACCATACTCATTTCAAAAGTGGAGGACATGCAAGCAATGAATTCCTTTAACAATTTATCGGAGAGGAGGAACCAAAAACAATGTCACCGACATAGATTTGAGCAATCATGATGTCGTGTTTTTTTCTTTGAATGAACAAGGTTTTATCAACTTCACCACGTTTAAAACCAATTTGAAGAAGATACTCGGTTAACTCTACCGTACCAATCTCTAGGGGCTTGTTTGAGACCATAGAGAGCCTTTTTAAGCTTATACACGTGGTTAGGCTTAAAAGGGTCCTCAAAGCCTTTAGGCTGTTCAACAAAAGCTTCTTCATCTAGAAATACGTTTAAGAAAGCACTTTTGACATCCATTTGGTGAAGAGTTAATCCCAAGTAACATGCAATAGCAAGCAACAAACGTATGGACTCAATACGAGCTATAGGAAGGAAGGTTTCATCGAAATCCACCCCCTCAACTGTGTGTGTACCCTTGGGTGACTAATCGAGCTTTGTTGCGAACAATTTTGCGATTCATCTGTTTTATTTTTAAAAATCCATTTTGTCCCAATGACATTAACATCCTCCTCGGCCTATGGACTAAAAGCCACACATCATTTTTGACAAATTGATCTAGTTCCTCTTGCATAACATGTATCCAAAATTCATCTTTAAGAGCTTCAACAACATTCTTAGGTTCAACATTGGACACAAAACAACATATTCTCACATTGGTACAATCGGTAGACAAGTAAACCATTCTTACCATATCACGATAGTTCACTCTACCTTTCCCTCTTGTCTTAATACCATCGGTAGTGTTACCAATGATCGAGACATAGGGTGATTTTTCGAATCCTTGTAGGTATGTCACGCCACGATCCACGATTGGATTATTAGTTTCTTCAACGGGTTCATAGTCGAGTCGAGTCGGCTCGACTTACTTGCAAAAATGGATGTGGGCTCGAGATGCCATCACATTTGGTTACGCATTTGAGACAGATGGTGGATGGGGATTGATCACATTCTCCATAACATTTGTGCCTACATCCTTCGTTGGGAAGTCTCAACAAACTCGAGTAGATCCACATGATCTTCTTCACTCTTTCCCGCAATATCCGAGAGATCATCGAAGACAACATTCTGATTCCATGATCATTTTAGTATGAAGATTATAAACTCGATAGCATGACTATTCGAAGTGTAGCCTAGAAAAAGACACTTGTCACTTTTGGAATCGAATTTACCAAGATTATCACGATCATTAAGGACATAGCACACACACCTAAAAACATGAAAATATTTGAGGTTAGGTTTCTTTCCCATAAGTATTTCATACGGGGTCATAGAACATCCAGGCCTCAAATACAAACGATTAGCTATATGGCGGGCGGATTCGAGCTTGACTAAAACCTTTTAGAAAGTTTTTTAGAACTAAGCATGACACGGGCTATCTCTTGCAATGTGCGATTTTTCCTTTCTCGCCACCCCATTTTGTTGTGGAGTTTTAGGTGCGGAAAATTCATGAGAAATCCCTTTCTATCACGGAAGGACGAAGAAGAATTCTCAAATTCTTTACCATGGCCCGATCTAATTAAACAACAGTTAAATTATACAAGTTACAAACCTTTTTATGCTAGCTTCTAAAGAAATCAAAAGTTTGATTTCTCACGTAGAAAATAAGTCCACGTATAACGTGAAAAATCATCGACAATCACATAAGAGTACTTCCTACCACCCATACTTTCAATCTCAATAGGACCCATGAGATCCATATGAACTAACTCCAGGACATCTAGTGGTGTGGAAATGTGATGTCATTTGATACGACACTCTCTTTTGTTTACCCCCGACAACTTTCACATACACCGAAACTTTTCATAGACAATTTAAGCAAACCAACAACAACTTCAAATTTCACAAGTTCCATTAGCTTTTTATGGCTAACATGGCCTGATTTTTGATGCCATAGATCGAGTGTCATTCGTGTGTGCCTGTGACAAAGTTGATCATTACGAAATTGATAACAGTTGTCGAGAAGACCTCAAGCGATAAGATACAAGTATCGGTCTCATCGAACACCTCACAAGAGTTTTTGTTGAATTTCACATAGAGATCATCATCACATAGTTGACTTATCTTGATGAGATTAGCATTAAGACCAACTACATGAAGCATATTACGTAGCTTGGGTAGTCCTTCAACGTTCAACGTCCCCTTTCCCAACTATCTTCCCTTTGGCTCCACCTCCATGGTAACATTGCCACCATTGTAAACTTCATAGTCGATTAAATACTCCAAGTACTGTCATATGTCGTGAGCATCCACTATCGAAGTACCAAGATCTTGCAACATTAGATCTCAAGGAAGTATAGATAACATGACATTTAACTTGATTTTTTGACCCCGAATAGATTTTGGAAAATGATTACGAGGATGTTGTAACATCTGCGATGACATCTGTCGTCCGGACCTCAAATCCGATTTTAGTTTATAATAGAATGGTTTAATGTGTCCTGGAGCATGAAAATAATGATAAATAAAGTGCGTTTCCGTGGTTTAGACTTAAGGAAAAATTCATTTTATTGTTGGAGAAATCGAGGATTCTCCGTGTTCTTTAGCTTTAACAAAAACCGGTGTTTTATAACCTTGGCGCTTTTATCATCACTACCCATGGAAATAATATCATCTAGTTTTGCTTTCCCAGAATTAAACTTTTTCATGCTTTCAAGAGACTCTTCAAGTTTAGAATTTACCTTATCGAACTCAAGTTCATTCTTGGTAAGAGAGGCCTCCAACACTGTAACTACTTCCCTTTGATCATCATTTTCCTTCTTGAGTCGATCGTTCTCCTTTTTCACATCTCGTTCACTTTAATCCTTTTAGCCAATCCTTGTAGAGGTTCACGTACGTGTCCTCCGGACTTTCATCATCAGATTCATCATCATATTCAACATCATCGGGAGGCGGTAGAATTGAATCAAAAAGGTTAGAGACATATAAGAGATCATGTTCTTGATGTGACCTCGGATGTGATTAGTGAAGGTGTGATCATATCTTGGGCCACACCTCTGCAGCGACACCTGGAGGATTTATTTGGAGAGACTTTCGATCTTTCACCAAGGTGGTCAAAACCTTGGGTTCTTCCCCTCTGCTCATTCTTCTCACTATCGAGTTCGTTATCACTCAAGGTCACAATCGAGGCTCATTCCCTTTTTCATAAGAGTATTAGCACATTGGGCGACATAGTGACCATACCCGAGACATGCCCTACACCTAATGGAGTCAAGAGTCTTTGTGTCGGACTTGTTCGATTTGTCGTGAAAAACGTTCTTGACTTTTATCAAAGGTGTGTTTTTGAGAAACTTGCTTGACTCGGACTTAAAAGGCTTAGTGAAATTTTGAGACTTTTTCTCGACTTTTGAGCTTAAGAATCCTATCAAACTTTTTCGAGTACATGGCCATAGAATCATCTCTAGATCGATTTTTCGATCTCATTGGTAAGATCGGCAAAATCATTGGTAACTTTGGACTCAAGTTGAAAAGGAGACTCAATCAAAAGCAACTTTGTGACCCAAACTCTCCATTTGTTGAGCCATGTTCATCTCATAGGTTTGAAGAATGCCAAAGTGTTTCGAGACTTAAAGTGGACACATTATGGGCTTCTTCTATGGATGAAATTTTGATATTGTACATAATAGGAAGAGATCTTAACATTTTGCTCACAAGATTCTCATTGGAGATAGGTTTACCTGGGGCTTGAGCTTCATTGGCTATATCACACGAGTTTGGCATTGTAAGTGGTGATATTCTCATCCTCACGCATTCTCGGGTTTTCAAACCTATTGGTGAGCAACCTAAGTTTGGTTTTTCGCACACTCGCGGATCCCTCACAATGACTTTGCGGGGTATCCCAAGCATCTTTGTCCATAGTAAAATTAGCAATGATTTTGAACATATTTTGATCCACGATGCCAAATATTGCCATCAAAGCCTTAGAATTGTAATTGGACGGAATTAATTCATCATTAGTCAATCAATTTCTCCTTTGTCCTTGTAGTCACCATCAATATCGATGAGTTTTGGAGGTGACCACCCGATGAGGATTGTATGCCAGGCCCTTTCATAAATTGATTTGATGTAGGCACGAACTTTTACTTTCCAAATAGAATAATTGGAGCCATCAAGAATGGGGGGATGAAAAGTGGGGTTATTTTGAGTATCCATGCTAACAAACACTCGGGATCAACACTTAGTGTCGTTAAGTGTAGGCTCTAGATGCCAATTGAAAGAATTATAGCACGGATATTTACCAAAAGTTTTTGCGAGTAAGGATGTGATTGCGAGATGTGGCCACATTCACAATCACATACAAATTAATTTTTGAAAACAATAAAGAGACACACGAAATAAAAATTATCTACAAGCCACAAGCTTGTAGACGTGACAATATGGCAAAACTTTCCACTAGTAAAAATTGATTGATTCAAGTATACAAAAATACTCAAATCCAACTAGTAGAAACCGAACGAAAAACTCTATCTGAGTATATCGATCTATGTAATTCAACTCATCCAACAATAGACATGTGTGGACATCGTTAATCACAAAACAAAAACAATGGATGAAAAACCTAACAAACACAACAAATTGAATGTGATCTCGGATGTAGTCATATTCGAGATCGCATCCGACAAAATGAGACTCCTTGTGCTTGTATGACTCTTAACTCTCTCAAGACTCTTGTAACTCTGGTGTATTTCTTGTGTAATCATTATGCACGTTCTCTTCCCTTTATATAGTCGTCAAACCCTTGTTGAGACCTAATACACAAGGAAAGAAAATATATACAAATATATGACAAGCAAATCACTTATGTTAGGAAACAAGATAACTATCCGAGAATCCTAATATATCAATACCATGTCAATATGATTTCTTTCCAAATCTAAAAAGTCTAATCATACCATAAGTCTAGAAAGGCAAAACAAATCAAAATCCATCTTTATAATTTAGGAAATTATTTTTAGGCGATCAAATAAAATCGCCTAACAAAGATCATAAAAATATTACGGAATAAAAAAATAAAAAAAAAGTAAAAATGATAAATAAGAAAAAAGATGCAAGAGCTAAAATAGTTTCGAAAGCGTAAAGTGATGTCTTTTTATGGAAAAATTTGGGCAAGTCTATTACTTACTCATAAAACTTCTTGAGAAGCAAATGGCCCAATACATTGTTAGGAATTAATTGGGTTTGCTAAAATAACTAATGGACCATATACTCCAACCCAACAGGGGCAACACTAGGCATGTTTTATGTATATAGTATTATATTAATTCCTTTTGGGTTATTGATTTTTTGCAACTTTGTACTATAGGGTCATTGTGGTTTCAATGACTGGACTATTTTTTTTAAAGTAGTACCTAAACTATATTGGAATTAGAGGATCTTTTGTAATTTGAATTGATTCTTTTATCACATTATGATATTTTACATCGTTGAATGGACTTTCCTTTTTTCCCATTAAATTCAATAAAGAAAATAGAAAAGAAATGGGGTCACCATTACCCGACTTAGAAAAGCAAACATCTCGGGCAAGGAAAACAGGCAAGGATAAAAGAATAAATTCAATTATCTATATACGACTTGATGTGGAAAGCGCCCAACCGAGCCTACCCAACACGGACTCGAGCTCTAGCGAAAATGAATTAGTGGATAAATGAAGCTAAACCCGGCAAGTTGCCCATCGTGTAATGACAGTGTGCCTTCACCCCATGATCTTAATGCTCCGATTAGCTTTTGTATCTGTAATTGTAAAACAAATTTGTGGAAGTGCAACCTAATACACATCGGCGATGGAATATTCCATCGGGGATTCCATAATGTGACACGCACACCCCTTTTTAAGGGTATTTTTGTCGATTTAGGTTGTCATCATTTAAAAATGGACAAATATACCCTATTATACCCTATCCCTCCTCGATTCTCGAGAATTAGAACAAATTCTCCCCAATTTCTTCATCTTCGTCAATTTTGTGCCCTATGAGCAATGTGGAAGCAAACATCCGAGGTTATCATGAATATATTTTGCAATTGTGGTAGAAATGCAACAATGAAGACCTCGTGGATGACTTTAACCTCGGAAGGAGGTACATGGCATGTCGAAATTCAAGGTATATTTTTTATTTCATAAATCCTAGTTTCAATTTTGCTTGATTTCTTAGATTTTTTGCGGTAATTTGCTATATAGTTGAAAATGTGATATTGGTATACATTTTATTTGTGAAATTTTTGATGGAATCCGATTGACAAAAAATTTACGAAATTTGTAGGAAGTAGGAGGTGCACCTTCTTCAACTGGATCGACCCCCCTATGTGCAGCAGAGCCCGACAAATTATCCCCGGACTACTGAAAAAGATTAAAAAACTTGAAGACCAAGTGAAGGAATTTGACAAACTTGAAGGCAAAATGAAAAGAAAGAGGAACAATGAGATTTGGCTGTGGATGGGTCTGTTTTTTTTTTGGATTGTGGTGTATCTTATGATGTAATATGATGTAATGTAATTGTATTGTGTAGGAGTTTGTATGGAACCTTTTCAAGTATTATCTTGTAGTAGATAGGATATGCCAAATTCATGTTTTCAAGTATGTGATGAATTTGGACATATACATGTATTGGATGTAATCTTTCAAGTATTGTATTGCAATATATTGCATTTTATGTTAAGAATTTGCGATACATTACATTCTGTCCCGAAATAACTATTTGCAAACCATTTGCACAAGCACAAGTATGTTCAAAATAACCATTTCATAATGATGTAATATAACCATCTGTACAAATGAAAATCTAATCCAGTTTCAATCAAAATCACCATCTAGTCTAAAAGAGATGACCATCAAAATCTGATCCAAGTTGCAAAAAAACTGAACATCACAATCAAAATGTGTATCCAAAAAGATGGTCATCACAAGTCTATATCAATTAAACATCCAAAAAGAGGACAGTATCATAACATCATAACTTCTAGACATTAAGTGTAATATCCCGTATTTTTCATTACTATTATATAAATTATAATTTTATTTATCGGATATTAATCTTTATAATTCAATCATAATCATGTTACAATCCGATTTTTATTAAACCTGTTAAGATAGAATTTCACTCGTATTAGATTTAGAAAAAAATCAGATTTTATCTTATCATTAACAAACTCGCTTATCTTCAAACTCCATAAAATCATCATATAAATTACAAATTCTTTCAATACACCCTAATTTCATAATTTGGGGTAGAAATTTCAATTAGAGTTTCTAACCTTAAATTTTATCTAATCGATTTTTAATTTAAAAATCAAAATATATAATTTTAATTAGCCGCTTTTAATGAAAATTTCGATTATGAATGTAGAAGGGCTCAAACTTAATGAAAAGAACATGAAAGGTGAATGGTTATAATTTTTAATGTAAGAACTTAACTCTCAATCATCAATTCCAAATTTAGCTCTATAAATTGAAAATTTTCCCTTACAAACTTCATCTCATTTCTCTACAAATCTGATTCGGGTAAAAATTCCATCTTTATTCATCTCTATCCTGTTTAACTTCTTACAAATGGCGAAATCATAATCATCCCAAATGTACCCACTTGTAAAACATACTAACCTAGCTAGGGCTGCAAATGAACCAAGCCGCTCGCGAGCTATTCGGGTCTCGGTTCGACAAAATATTCGTTCGAGATCGTTCGTCAGCATAACGAGCCGACCTCGAGCCTAAAATTTGAGCACAAACTTTTAAACGAGCCGAACTCGAGCTTACGGTATTTGGCGTAAAGTTCACGAACATGTTCGTTTACGGCTCATGAGCTTAGGCTCTAGTTCGGTTCATTTGCGGGCTCGCGAGCTGGACTCGAGTTCTCGTGAACGTGCTCATTGACATGCTTGTTAACTTGTGTTCGAGCTCGATTCGATAATTAAGTTTGCGAACATATTCGTTTATAGGCTCATGAGTCTATGTTCAAACTCATTAAATAAAATAATATTATTCCTTGTAACAAACTATATATCTAAGGATTAAAAATTTAGACAAAATATTAATCAAACTTACAAAATCAAAATCGAGCGAGTCGATAGTATAATATAAAATAATATAGTCATATAGAATCACATGTATAATAATGAGGTGTCTTATAAAATCTTGGTTTTGGATATTTTAAAATTATTTGGTTTTGTTAAAAATTAAAATAATAAGAAAATAGTTTAGGGAACTAAGAAGTGTCTAAACAAACCAACAAAATTCGTATATCACACGAGACTTACCTAGTAATAATTATAAATTTAGACTTAAGTAATTAATGTGATCATCAACCAAGATTTTATCATAAAATCATAAGCATATTACAAATGTTTAAAAGAGTATGTAAATTTTCAAAAACTTATAACTATCTAATAAACCAAATGAAACTAAAAGCATAACATATAATAATATAGTGTATATAAAAGCACAAACATAATATAAATCATATATACTAAAACAAAAAATAAAGTTGACACGTGTCATTTCCTCATCAAACTTGGATTTTGTTAATAACCTAGAATATAAGGAAAAATAATATCAACTCTAAATTGTACATAGGTGACAAATAGTTTGGAAAAGTCAATGTCGATCCATTCAAATCATTTGCATATTTATATTAACAAAGGTTCTATTAGTTCAAAATCTATATTTTTTTGTAGAAGATATTATCTCATTTGAATTAATAATATATTTTTGAATTTAGAAGATATCAAAATTAAAAAAATCTAAAAATCAAGGATTCTATCTACACTATTTTTAAATTAGTTATCTTTTCAAGCTTAAATATTATATTATATGTATAAAAATGTATAAAACGAGCAAGAAAAAAGGAAAAAAATTATTAGTTCAAAATTGATATTGTTTATAGAATATATTCTCTCATTTGAATTAATAATATATTTGTGAATTTAAAACTATCTAATAATATATTTGATCAACCATACAAAACCAAAACAGAGTAATTCAATAGTACTATAATATATATATAACTATCTAATAAACCAAATCAAACTAAAAATATAATATATAATAATATAGTCTATATATAAGCACAAATATAATATCAACCATATATACGAAAACAAAAAATAAAGTTAAAACATGCCATCACCTTATTAATATATCTTGCACACATGTCAACTTTCTCATTCTCTTAATCTCACGTGGCTGTTTCACATTTATCCATGTGACATTCTATGAACAAATATAAAAGATAATAAATAATCCAAAAATTAAAACAGGATTCATCTTTGAAATTTAATTTCTTTTAATATTTACCATATTAAATAAAATCGCAAAAAACAAACAAGAAAGAAAAATAATTGACATTGATAATTTTTTAATAATCGAGAATATAAAGAAAAATAATTCAACTCAAATGTGTACACAACTCACAAATAGTTTGGAAAAGTTAATGTCGGGCCATTTTATCTCCTCTGCATATTTTATTGACAAAGATTGTATTAGTTCAACATATATATATTTTTTATAGAAGATATTCTCTCATTTGAATTAATAATATATTTTGAATTTAAAAGACAACATATTTAAGAGACAAATAATCAAAATTCAATGATTCTATCTATACTATTTTAAAATTATATTATATTATATGTACGAATATATAGAATAACGAGAAAGGTAAAAAAATAAAAGATTTTATTAGTTCAAAATATATATTGTTTATTGAATATATTCTCTCATTTGAATTAATAATATATTTTTGAATTTAAAAGATAATAATTTTAAAAGATAACAAATAATTCAAAATCAAGGATTTTATCTACGCTATCTTTTGAAATTTATTTGTGAACAAATCCCATGTAACACACGGGTGTTACTCTAATTGAGCATATTTAAAAAGTGTTGGTTTGGAATATTTTTAAATTATTTATGGTTCGCTTTTTAGTAATATGTAAGGTTTTTACAAACTCTTATGCATTTGATTTTTACTTTTTAATGTTACAACAAGTGATTTAGTCTTAATATGAAATTTGATTAAAAAATAAGGGCAATTTAACATATATTTTAAGCTTTAATGAACTCGAACTCGATCTTTAATGAGCTCGAGTTTGCTTTGATTTCTTCGAATTCGAGCTTAACCATATAACGAGCAGCTTTCGAGCCGAGCTCGAACTAAGATCGTTAAAATTTAAACGAGTCTTCACCGGAGTTGAGCCCATTTTAGCTTAAACGAGCCTTTAACGGCGAACTCGTTTAAGTTTAAATGAGCCTTTAACTGAACCGAGCTCGAGCTAAAGCTTGTTTAAGTTTAAACCAGACCTTTTACAAGCCGAACTCGAGTTAAACTCGTCGAATATGTTAAACAAGCTATTTATGAGCCGAGCTCGAATCTGTTCAAAACTACATAATTTTTAAATGAGCCAAGCTCGAACTCTATTAGGAAAGCTCGAATTGAACTCGGCCGATCTAAAAATTAAATGAGCGAACTCGAGCATGTTCTGTTCGGCTCGGTTCAGCTCGTTTGCAGCCACTAAACCTAGCCGCCTTTAGCCAAATTCGATTGCACTTTATAAATTTGAGAAAAAAAAAAAAAAAGAAGAAGGTGAGCAGGATGGGCAAAAGTTTCTAAGGATAATGGAGACTTTGAGGATAAGGTGAGCAGTGGACATCAATGGGGATTTTAACTTGATTTGGGTAACCACCTTTTCAAAAATTTGAGTGACACCTACAAATTTCTACTTGTCTACAAGTCACCATTGACTCATTATTTGAATGAGTTGACCAAACCTTTGATCAATCATTAGATTCAATATTTAAGTCGAACCGGAAATAAGGAACATGATTTGCCACATCTTTTGACATTCTCTGCACAAGATATCGACAATTATTTTAAGGTAGAGATATTTCTATTCACTTATTGTTTGTCATTATTAAATGCTTCATATATGTGTATTCGTTTATGTGCAATGTGAAAGGAAATCAAGTTAGCTAGGGGTCGTAGAAGGTCCGATCAAAATTATCCTTGGGGTGAACCCGTAGTGCTATATTAGTGCGGGATTGTAAGAATGTCGGGGATTAAAAGTATCCTCGGGGTGTACCCATGATCTTTATAGAATAAGCGGCGGTCGAGTAAATTACATGTTGAATATTTATGACTATGCCTATTGATGTATTTAATTATGACAAATGTATCTCCTTGGGGCGAGTTGAAAGCTCACCCCATATTTATTAACACTTTTTCGAGGTTGAGGAGCCGAGCAAGGATTGAAGGCGGTGGATGTGAAATAATAAATTTTAGTTAATTTGATTTTTAGAAATATTTTATTAGTGTCAATTCTTTTGAATTTTCTATTGAATACTAGTAGTTTATTTTTAAAAGTTGTGTTTGGAATCAAAGTACTTTATCGTTTTGGATGCGAACTTTTTGTAATTAAACTATGTTTCTTCTCTAAATCGAGTGGCGCGGCGAAGTATGATGGATTATTTGAGTTATTAATAAAATGATTCCGCTTACTTTTGAGATACGTCTTATTCGTTCATTTTAAATACACTTTATTATTAGATTAAGCTACATATATATTTTAAAATTCGGGCGTTACATTAAGTCACCCAATACTAACATAATATGATCTAAAATTGATGCCTCCTCCTCCTACTTGTGCTAATCTGTTTTCTTGTTGGATAGTGCCTTTGGATGATGAAAATTCACATCTTTAGTGATGGCATTCTTTCAGGTGGTCTCCCGGCGAGGCTTGGTTGGAGCGGGGGAGCTTGTAAGCTTGGTTTTCTTTGATGGTTTTGTGTCACTTCAAGTGTAGATGATTGTTGAGTCTTGAGATTGTCATTCTTGCTCACATGTATCAAATATTTAAGAGTTGACCAAGTTACATAATTAAATTGAACTTTGACAAAATTAAACAATGGTTTTGTACCTTGATTTTCTCTTCAGCGATTGAGATTTGAATTGTTTTCGCATTATCTTTTTGCCTTTGTCTTTCAACGTGGCATTAGGTGTAAAAACGGCCTCTTAGTTGTTCTCTGTACAAAAACAAGATTAACAAATGTTAAAAGTGCGTGACTACAATCAAAAAAATTGTAGGCTTGTATGATATAAAAAAGGTCATCTTTTTAGCGGTGGTTGTTTTTCTTGATTTGCGGAGGTATATCCAACATTGGTCTTGAAGAAGAAGCATATTTATTCTTAGGCGACCTCTAGCATTGTGATTTGGCTTATGGCATATTGTGCAACCGGTTGTAATTCCCTTTCTTGACATCTTAGTAAACTTCTCCTTGCCCTTTCCCTTTTGTTTTCTTTTCTCCTCATCTTGGTCTTTCCTTCTATCATTCTTTTTGGGTCTCCCGGAAGTCTATCGGCAACGAGGAGGCAAAAGGTTCAACATCCACATTGGGCCACATGTCACGAGTCATTCATTGCTCAATACATGATTGTATGTCTTCAATAACATTTCCTTTCTATACCAACTTTCCACATAATCTTATGGTGTCGGCCTACTAGGAAGTATAATCCACTTATTGCATGGGGACAAGGTATACATGTAAGCTTCCATCTCCTGCAAGAACAAACTCTATCTCCAATGTGCACCCTAAATTTCTTACCATTTGCACTTTCCACCTCAAACTCATCATGACCATTCGAATTAGCAATGTATGCCATGGCCTCCTTTTTGTATTCTTCCAATAACTTCTCAATCTTTGGGCAAAGATCCCCGGTGTGATTCATCATCTCATCTCTTGACATAAATCCTTTTCATCAAAATCATTACGATTTCCTTAAGCATTGTTACAATAGCCCTAATTCGCTCTTAGAATCAAAGCATTGAAACTCTCGGACAAGTTATTCAACAATATGTCACACTTAGAGTGGGGACTAAAATGCGTCATAGACCAATGAGTTGCGAGGCCTTTGCACTAACCACTCATATGCATTGTGTCCCTAGCTTTCATCTCATTTATTGCAGCATTGAAATCGAGCCCAATGCTAATTTAGGGTGATCCACATTATGTCTAATCGGATTCTTGCCAACCTTTTTTGTCCGACTTTGGGCAACTTGACTACTAGACACTTTACCTTTTACATCATTCATGTGCATACCCCCACTCTACATCATTGTCTATGTTACTATCAAAAAACAAATCATCTTCATCGAAACTTCATTCCCACTATCTAATTCCTCTCAACTGAAGAATCGGACCCATTGGTGATCGCATCATTATCACTAAGTTCGAGTATCTCCTTGCACTCTAGCACTATCCACATTGTCATCCATTCCCCCATTATCATCCTCACTACCCACATTATCATCCCCACTATCTTCAAAATCCCCAAGAAATTCAAAGGCTCATCAATGTCGGAAGGTTTTTCGATAATGTTGGATTGTGTTTGGTGTATGGGTTTCATAGTATTTCTTTTATCAAGTGCGGCAAGTTCAATATATTTTTCATGTTCAACAAAAATCCCAACCATCATATTTTCATCAATGAACTTCACCAAATTCAACACATCCAAACCAGTTTCCAATGTCATCAAATCATTACAATTATTTATCCGCCTTTACTACAATGAAAACATTAAACTTCCTGCAACCTAACTCATTACCCATAGTAATTAGTTCAAGCATTGACAATTCATCGGGGTCACAAAAATCAATGTGGCTCACCGTCATTTTCTCACCCACAAAGAATGTTGACCCATTATGCCTGAACTCCCCGAGAATGATACAATCTTATGGTAAATAATTCAAAGGTCGACCACTAGCGGGCAAAAAAAAACAAGAAATCAAATCGGTTCTTCATCAAACCACAAACCCATAAATGTTATGTTTTTAAAGAGTTTTTCACCCCAAACATCCAACATTTTTAAGAAAATGATTAAAAAATTACCGTAATCAAGGCACATCCTCCCAGCGGGAATATCGTGTTTATTCGGTCTCTAATTGCCCATCCCATTGTGTCTCTTTCTTCAATGCTTGCTGCAAATTTTTTTCGAGGTTTCCATGATTCGAGATTTTCAGCAATGGTTGAGATTTTTCAAGGGTTAATTTTGGTTTGTTTAAGTTTAGGGCTTGCAAGTTGCAATTTGGGAACCCTAGCGAGGATTTGGGGATTTGTGAATTCTCGTGCAAATCATGTGAGTCTTTGGGCGGGAGATTAATGACAAACTAAGCGACAAAATACCGCTTAAAAAAAAGGGTGTGCGTGTCACATGATGGAATCCCGGTGGAATATTCCATCGTCGGTGTGTATTAGGTTGCACTTCTACAAATTCGTTTAGTTTAGGTACTACTTTCAAAAAAAATAGTCCAGTGCGAAACTAATGACCTATAGTACAAAAAGTTGCAAAAAATCAATAACCCGTTCCTTTATGTGCTTCATTAAGGAATAATTTTTCTTTTTCAAAATATTGATTTACAACTAAAAAAATTAGGATTAGTCTCCTATCGGGCGGTCGATGGATCCATTCGGTTAGATGGAGCCCCAACAATGAATGCGGTCTAACTAAAAAATATAAAAATTACGCAAATCTTCACTTAGTTCGAAGATCTCGGCAAGGGCATCGTCATCTCTCTTTCACCCAAGCATTGTCCCGCCACAAGCGGTGGTACCACCGATGACCAAAAGAGTTAAGATGGAATTATTTCCACTTGTACTATTAATGTTCTTTGAAAATTATATTTAGAGTTTGAGGTCTCTGAACAAATACCTTTATTTCGATAATTTGCATTGCCCACCTAATTGTTTCGATCGATTCTCTTGTAAATGGCCGCCAACGTTGCCGTTTGATGAATTAAAATTTTAAGGGCTAGATTAAAGTTGTGACACATTGTTAATTAGCTTGAACTTAAGCATGGTGGACATAGAGTGGAAAGGGGAGAGAGGGAAATATGTTAGAATTTTGGTGTGGTGCTTGGGAATGAAGTGGAGAAAATCTATCACCGTGCTATTAATATTTTTTAGGGGCTACTAATACCTTTTGGGAGGACTACTAATACTTTCAATGGAAAAACCTAATATTTTTAAGGGGAATACTAAATATTTTTTTAGGAGATTACGATACTTTTGCGGGGAGAACTAATATTTTTATAGGGAACTACTAATACTTTTTATGAGAAAAACTAATATTTACAAGGAGAATTACTAGATTACATTTATCGAAAAATATAATACTTTTCAATGGGGTTTTAATTAATAGAATATTGTAGATATGGGAAATTATTACTCGGATATAGTGAATTTTAGGGTTATTAATTTTATAAGTATGGTCGTTGGTCCCATAAGCGACTAAAGCTTACTCGTTGATGTGATCAACAACCTGGACTAAAAAAATTAAAACCCGGTTGTGGAAATTTTTATTTTTTTAAAAAATTGATCCAGGCGTTACTTTAAGTAACGACCGGCAAGTGAAAATCTCAAAAAATATGTATCCGTCGTGGGTTGTCAAATCCATTGACAAAGGCTGAAAATATTTGCGGTCGTGATTGGCAATCACGATTGGGAGCATTTTAAAAAAATTCAACGAGATATTTGCCTATAAATTGGGGATACCTTCTTCAACAATTGCTCCTCCTTCTAAACTCTCTGCAGATTACACAAACACACACACAACAACTACTCTCCCCTCAACTCCCACACACCAACACATACATTTGTGCACATTCGAATTTTGTTGGGCTTTGGGATGCCCAGAACAAATGATCGGTGATAAAGGCGGAGACGGGGCAATGCATTTTTACGGGTAAATTTGTCATGTAATATTTTTTAAAGCTAATTTTATGTTTTTCTTAACAACATGAAAATTTGAATTTTTGCATGAAATTATTATATGAGGCTTGTTTTCTATTTTATCACGAATTTTTGTTATATTTTGCATGTTTGTTATATTGTAAGTGAGTTAGTATTATTTTGCTAATTTAGGGTTGTATGTGTATTTTTGAAGATATGTCAAATTCAAATTTTGTCATGTAATATTTCTTAAAGCTAATTTTATGTTTTTCTCAATAACATGAAAATTTAAATTTTGCATGAAATTATTATATGTGGCTTGTTTTCTATTTTATACGTAAATTTTGTTATATTTTGCATGTTTGTTATATTGTAAGTGAGTTAGTATTATTTTGCTTAATTATGGTTGTATGTGTATTTTTTAAGATATGTCAAATTCAGATAAAAATGGAGTGATTGTTCATTACGGGGGTCAAATATTAATTGAAAATGTCTATCAAGTAGCATATAGTCGTCCTGCTATTGAGCCACAAGAATTTCCCGAGCGACAAATTTGGACAATTTGATATCTATCTTTTGCATGATATTGGGTTTGGATAGAAATGGTTATTTGTTAAAACTATCCAGTAAATCTTTGTGATAACAACATGTCACGAGTCATTGCAATTAATACCAACCGAGGGCTTGTGGTTTTTCTTTGATCCGTAGGCCGAAAAATAGAAGCGTAGATATCTTTATTGAGACGGAAGAAGTGCATCATAATGTCGTATCGATATCCCTTTAGAAAATGAATATCATCAATACGTATCTTACCTTATGGGGACAACACACTTGAAGCTCTGTTACGATTCAAAAAACTAATAATGTTGTTGTTAATGATTTGAACACACGACCTTCTGAATCCGATCAGCCCAATGTTGATAGATTATTGCTTGAATCTAACTTTCGATGATCACGGGGATCGTGAGGTTTCTAATTCTTAACCAAGCGAAGTTGGGACGGATGATGAAAATCACAAAGATGATGATGAAGATGAACATGGTGATACTTCTACACACGACTCACAACTTTATTGGGCGTGGCAATAAATCACAACATGTCATGGATTCGTCGTGCATCATATAGAGACATACCTTTTTTAATTCATCTTTCGAGGAATTCAATATTGATTCAATTGGCGTTCCTCATCCGGCATTGTACTATGACACGAGATAAAGGTGTGTTAAAAAGAGGTATGGTTTTCAAAGATAAAAACATGTTCAATCTTTGTTAAAGATTTTTCGATTCGCCACGCAAAAAACGTGAGTATTGAGTTGTTGAGAGTACTCCAACTTATTGGGAATTAATTTTTAGATTTTGATGAATGCTATGTAAAACTTAGAATAGAAAGTTGGCACCCCATTTTTGTTGTAAATTGCATTGTAATAGATAGGGCTGGTCGGTGAGTTAAGTCGGCTATGCCCTGAACATGCAAGAAGTCAACTGGAGACTAAAATGAAGACTCATTGTGAGGCGGTGAGTGTGGCAATGAAGAGAAGACGGGAACTCGATCAAGGTGCGGTGAGATGCAGGTGAGTAAAATGTCGATCAAGTCAACTCAAGATAGCCAAGTCTCAAGTTGAATTGACGGATGAGTCATCCAATGATTGGAAGGCGACTCGGGAAGTCACACAGGAAGTCAAGGAAATGCAGTCAAGTCGAGACAATGAAGAGATTCGTTTCGTAAGTCAAGAAATTACTTAAATAAGTAATACTTCCATCTTGCCTTTCTTAAAGTGCTCGATCCCAGAAGCGTGCAAAAGGAATAAACCAATGGGAAGCTCTGCACTGTGTCGAGAACTCGAAAAGTCAAGAATCATTCATACGAGGAAATGTCAATTCAAGGATCGCAACAAGACAAACCAGCGACCACAAGTATCTTTTGAAAACTATCCTATCTCTTCAACGGGCAAATTTTCAAAAGAACACTATAAAAGGCCGAGAATCTATTTGAGAGAATGTTGGTTACCCTTGACAATTAGAAAACAAATACGAGCAAGAAAAGCAATATACGTAACCTTAAATATTCTCAAATCATTCAAGTTCAATCCTCAAGCCTACATTCTGAAGCAAATCTATCCAACACTCACCCGTGAAGGAAAGACGACTTCAATCAGTTGAATAGGAAACATTTTAAGAATCAAAGGGGTCTACATTCCACGGAAGATTGTAGAAAGGTTCAAGGTCGAACTAGTCTCAAGTTTTGGAGGGCTTCGTGATCAAATCCAAGAAGCTTGAGCAAGTGGGCTGTAGTAGCAAAGCATTGCCAGCCAGAAGAAGGCGAGTCGTGAGAAGCAGTTGTGTGACCAAGGCATCTCGGGGCGAGTTCAAAGGATCAAGTCGGTTGTGTGATCAAGACTTGTTGGGAAATTATTTTGTAGATTTTGATGAATGCCATGTAAAACCTAGAATAGGAAGTTGGTACCCCATTTTTGTTGTAAACGCATTGTAATAGATAGAGCTGGTCGAGTGAGGTAAGTCGGCTATGCCTAAACATGCAAGAAGACAAGCTGGAGACTAGAAGGAAGACTCATTGCAAGGCGGTGAGTATAAAAAAGAAGAAGACGGGAACTCGTGAAGGTGCGGTGAGATGCGGTGAGTAAAGCATCAGATCAAGTCAACTCAAGACAACCAAGTCTCAAGGTTGAAGTGACATGAGAGTCATCAAATGATTGGAAGGCGACTCGAATTCACCTGGGGATGTTAAGAAAATGCGGTCAAGTCAAGACCAAAAGAGATCCGTTGCCTGAGAAATTAAGAGAATTACTTAAACAAGTAATACCTCCATCTTGCCTTTCTTGAAGTGCTCGAGTCCCAGAAGCGTGCAAGAGGAATAAACCAATGGGAAGCATTGCACTTGGGTCGAGAACTGCGAAAAGCGAAAGAATCATTCATACGAGGAAGTGGCAATTTCAAGGGCGCAACAAGACAAGCCAACGACCACAAGTGAATTTAAAAAATAAGCATATCTCTTCAACGGCAGATTTTTGAAAGATCACTATAAAAAAGTGAGGGAATAACTCACGAGAGAAGGTTACCCGAACCACGAACATTCAAGCAAACATTTGAATCAGAATCAAAAATATTCTCAAATCATCCAAGATCAATTCTCAAGCTGCATTACGAAGGAAATCAATCCAACACTCACTTTGTGAAGGAAAGATAACTTCAATCAGTTGAAGAGGAAATTTTGAAGAATCAAGGGTCTACATTCCACGAGGGATTGTAGAAAGGTTTAAGGTCGAACCAAGCTTAACCTAGTTGGAGGCTTCGTGATCAAATCCAAGGAACTTAAGCAAGTGGGATGTAGTAGCAAAGCGGTGCCCTGAAGAAAGGCGAGTTGTGCGAGAAGCCACTTGGTTGTGTGACCAAGGCATCTCAGGTGAGTCCCAAGGATCAAGTCACCATTTGTGTGATCAAGACTTGTATACGGGACTGTTAACCACTCTTATATTGATCAATACTTAGTGGATTCCTCCGGGAGTTGGAGAAGAGAGGAGTAGAAGAATTACCCCATCTTGAACCTCTATAAAAACTTATTGTGTCATTTACATTTTCAGCACTTTAATTTCCACATCTTATTTTTATATCTCATTTGATAAACTTGCTATTCAATTGATAATCAATCGAGTGCTAAAACCAAGTATTAAAACATACTTAACCAAAGTCTTCCGGCAAAACCAATCACACCGAGTTAAGTCTTTAGTCAAAAGCAATTGAGTTATTCTATCAACGGCTCGGTCAGTGTTGAGTGACTAACTCTGCAGATTAACTAACTTAGTTGTCCATCGAGGACACGGTTGTGAAGTATTAACTCGAATATTTAAAAGGACTAATTGGAAAAGTTGGTAAGGTTTATTCAACCCCTTCTAAACCTTACACTCACACCCCTTGGGACTACAAGTGGTATCGGAGCGGTTGGTTCATTGAGCCTTCCGCCTTTGTTCTTGAACTAGATCTCCAAATTCTTCATAGTGCTTTAGTACTTGATCTTTCAAAACTCTTTTTACCAAAGAAAAAGTTATTATCATGGAAGCAAATTTGACATGCATCCCTATGTTCACAATTGAAGAATTTGATGATTGGAAAATTCGTATGTAGGCTCATTTATCAGCATTACGATGAGATGTGGATAGTGATAGAGGATGGGCCACTGCAAATTTTAAAAGTGAACACAATGTAAGGAGAGCTGCACTGAAGGTGAAGAGGATGTTGCTCCCAGGACGATCATGGTTGAAAAACCAAGAGTTTGAATGGACAAATGATGAGAAAAAGATATAACTTGGACAATGTGGCCAAGGACATTCTTTACAAAACCTTGGATAAAGCCATGTTCAATAAAGTCAATCATGCAAAACGGCTAAAGAAATGCAGGACAAGCTAACATTGATTTGTGAAGGCTCGAAGCAAATCAAGGAAAATAAACTATCTCAAGGCTTTGTAAAAAATTTGAAAATTTTAAAATGCTTGCAGGAGAGACCTTGGATCACCGGATGCTCGGTTCACGAAATTACCAACGAGCTATACGCACTTGGAAAAGAATATACGACGAAAGAAAATGTGTATGAAGATTCTAAGAAGTCTCCAGGTGAATGGGAAATGAAGGTCATGGCACTAAGACATTCCATGGACCTATCCAAGACATCCAACCATGAGCTATTCTCGGATCTCAAAGCCCTACGAATTTGGTGAGAAGAAAAAGACCAGGAGGACAGTGTGCCCAAAACAGTGCTCTAATTGTTAAGGATGGCAAGAGAGCCGAGGTCAAAGGAATCATTGACCAAGAGGAGATTGCCCGATGGTTAAAGATTCAACAAGTTCTTCAATAAGAACTACAAAAGAAGAAAGGTGAATCCTCCGGAAGACACTCGGACCTCCAAGTCTAGGGAAGATAGATCAAGAGAGCGAGCATCAAAAGTGGAATATCAAAGGGTGACAATCCAAGAATGGAAAGAGCGGATCAAAAGGTTGAAAATCTATCTTTTTGAGCTATGGCAACCAGTCACTATGCCATTGATTGCCCATATCCTGTAGTCGACAAAAATACGGGAATGAAGAAGAAAGAAAGGTCTTGAGAGAAAGAAGAAGAAAAAAGAAAAGAAAAAGGCAATGTTGGGCTGCGATCGGAAATTGTTTGAGATAGTCAAGCCAAGACCACGGTGATTGAGTAGTGGTTGACTACTCAAGTGACTCACGAAGAAGAAGCCTTGATCTTTTGATGGCCAAGGAACAAGACAAACCGACCGGAAGATGAGTACACTCTAATTCATCACACTCGATTCTAGTGATAGTGGTCGTGACACACACACTTCATCACCCACTGATCTTTATGATTCATTAAGCAAAATGATGAAAGACTTTGAACACATTAAATCCTCTCACACACTACTAAATGAGGAAAACATCATACTCAAGAACCAAAACTCACACGGTGACTAAGGAGGTTTGAGTACTCTAAGTCAAATAGGCGATGAGAATGAAAGTCTAAAAATTTGAAAATGCTTAAGCTAATAGCGAGAGATAGGCTTTGCTATAGAAAAGAGGAAAATGACCTCAAAAATGTGATTGCCTCATTCACTTTAAGGCATCTAAATCATTGGATGATCTTATTATGAGCCAAAGAGAATGTGGAGACAAAACAGGCTTAGGATTTAATTCCTCCGCTATGTCAAGCTCCAAAAGTGATTTTGGAAAAAGGATCTTCAAGCAATGAAGTATCTCTAAAATCCAAAACTCAAATGGTGCACACACTTTTATTCCAAAAGCACAATCACAAGCAAAGCGGCCTTGGCTATAAAGGAAAAGAGAAACGGCCCATTGAGTGTCTTTGAGAGGGCAGTGAAGAAAATCCGGCCAAGTTCCTCGGAAACTCCAAGCAGGAAACACTCTGTAAAGAAGAAACAGAGTGCCAAAAACCCCAGAAGTTCTATATATAAAAGAAACACATATGATGGGAATGGTAGAAAGTACCCAAGCAGTGATTGGGATAATGTGAACTTTCGGCAAAGACCTATGGAATATAAGTCTAAGTGGCAAAGGCCATTCCAAAGGTATAAGAGCTTTCATCGACACACATATGCACCTAGGCACTACACTCGGAGATATCACAACTACCCCAAAGAAGACAATTGCTAAAACACATACACGGCATACTCAGACAAAAAGAGACAATAGTATGAACCTAGAACCCCCAAGCAATTTGCCAAAATTAATTATGATTATGGCGATAGATGGCAACCCCTTAGAGTCAAATCATTTGGCTATAGGTTGGTTGGATCATTTTACAATACTAACCCCTCGGGACCCGAGGCAAGTATGGGTACCTAAAAAACTTAATTTCCTTGATTGCGGGTTCAAGGAAGCGGTGAGTTCAAGGAACTGGTACATGGATAGTGGTACATTCCCCGAGGCACATGATGAGTAACAAGAAAAATCTATCAAAATTCAGGAAGTCGAGAGGTGCAAAAGTCATATTTGGAGGAAATGAAGCTCGGGAGAAATAAGAGGCATTGGATCCATCAAGAAAAATGGATTAGAAATCACGGATGTTGCATATGTTGAAGGACTCAAATTCAATCTAAGTATTAGTCAACTCTGTGACAAAGGCTACAATGTTGGATTCAACATGGGTATATGCCAAATCAAGGACACCTGAATCCAATGAGGTTGTCTTTGCAAGGATGCAGAAAAAAGAACATGTATGTGGTAGATTGGTCAATCGCAACACCAAGCACTTGTCTACTAGCAAAACAATTTGAATCAAGTTGTTTGTGGCACAAAAAGTGAGTCACCTAAATTTTAAAACAATTAACAAGCTTGTCGAAAGCGATCTTGTAGAAGGACTTCCCAGGACTCGGTATACAAGAAGGAAAGTGTATGTGATGCATGTCGGATGGGAAAGCAAATCAAATCATCATTCAAAAAAAAGATATGTCCATCTTCAACAAGAATATTACACTGCTACATATGGATCTATTTGGTCCGTTGAACCAACTAGCATAAGTGGGAAGAAATACACCTTGGTGGTAGTAGATGACTACTCAAGATATACATGGACAATATTCATGTGTAAGAAGAAAGAAACTCTGAAAAACTACCCGATTGATGAAATGAATCCAAAATGAGAAGAGTCAAACCATTATCAAAATAAGATCTGACAGAGAAACTGGTTTGTCAATAGTATAATCACTCGATCTTGTATTGAAAATGGTATTGGTCATGAATTATCTGCGGCTAGGACTCCACAACAAAATGGAGTTGCGAAAGAAGGAGCAGAACTCTTAAAAAAGCGACAAGGACCATGTTAGGCAAGCGGGGCTACCTAAAAGAGTTTGGTGAAATTTGCAATAAACACAAAGATCTTTATACTCAAAATAGATGCATGATAAATGATAGTGACAAAGACTCCCTGAGATTTGGACGGGGAGAAAGCCAAATGTTGCATATTTTAGAATATTTGGATGCAAATGCTTCATCCATAACAATGGCAAAGATAATTTAAAGGCTTTTGATGCTAAAGTTGATGAAGGTATCTTCTTGGGATACTCGGTGAAAGCAAAGCCTCTAGTACTCAACAAGAGGACTATGGTTACGGAAGAATCCATTCATGTGGTGTTTGATGAGCGAAATGTAAATAGAAGACATAGAAGAGTCGGTGATAAAATTGAATCAACCAACCATGCTTGAGAATAGTCCATATGTTGAAGTCAAGTTGGAATTATAAACCCCGGATGAAGATGAGATAGGCGAGTCTCAAAAGCAGTTGGAAAATCTGCGGCTAAGTGATGATGAGAAAGATGGTCAAAGCAACACGGCGCAAGGCAGTGAATCGGCTAACTTACTCCAACTCGATGTAAGATGGCTGAGAGACCATCCACGAAATTAGTCATTGGAGATGTAATAGAAGGTGTCAAAACGAGATCGAGCTCAACAAGAGCAATGTTCAAATGCTTTATCTCACAAATAGAGCCTAAAGATGTGTCACAAGCATTGGATGACACATATTGGATTCAAGCCATGCAAGAAGAAATGAATCGATTTGAAAGAAATAAAGTGTGGGAACTGGTTCAAAGACCTACCCATCAAAATGTTATTGGCACTAAATGGTATTCGAAACAAGATGAATGAGGAAGGTTATGGTAAGAAACAAAGCAAGATTGGTAGCCAAAGGATTTTGCCAGAAGAAGGGATAGATTTTGATGAAACATTTGCTCATGTGGCAAGATTGGAAGCCATAAGGATGTTTCTTGCCTATGCGACTCACAAGAACTTTATTGTATATCAAATGGATGTAAAAAGTGCATTTCTTAATGGTTTATTGGAAGAAGAAGTGTATGTTGAACAACCTCCGATTTGAAAGCGAGAAGACTCTTGGAGATAAAGTATACAAACTCAAGAAAGCTCTATATGGGTTGAAACAGCACCTAGAGCATGGTATGATACATTGTCACAATTCTTGAATGGGAACGGATTCACAAAAGGCAAAGTGGATGAGAACACTCTTGAGAATTCAAGATAGGAAGAGTATATTGCTTGTTCAAATATATGTGGATGTGTTAGGAATTTTATTGTTTAGATTTTGATGAATGCCATGTAAAACTTAGAATAGAAAGTTGGCACCCCAATTTTTGTTGTAAAATGCATTGTAATGAATAGAAGTGGCCAAAAATTTGAGTTAAGTCGACCTACGCCTAACATGCAAGAAGACAATCAAGATTTGGAAGGAAAACTTCTGTGAGAGGCAATTTGAGTATGGCAAAAGAAAGAGTAGACGGGAACTCTCATCGAAGAAGCGGTGAGATCAGCTGAGTGGAGCATCGGTCAAGTCATCTCAAGAAAAGCCAAGTCTCAAGTTGAAAATGAGAAAGTCATCCAATGATTGGAAGGCGACTCTGAAGTCACCAGGGAAAGCGAGGAAATGCGATCAAGTCGAGATAAGCGCAAAAGAACCGTTGCCGAAAATCAAGAGATTTACTTAAACAAGTAATATCTCCATACCACCTTTCTCGGAGTGCTCGGTCGAGAAGCGTGCAAAAGGAATGAACCAATGGGAAGCACTACTGTGTCGAACTCTACGAAAGGTGAAAGAACAATTCATACGAGGAAAGCGGCAATTCCAAGAAGCGCAAGCCATGCAGCGCAAAGTGACTTTCAAAAATAAGCCTATCTCTTCAACAGGCAAATTGTTGAAAGTTCACTATAAAAGTGAGGAGTTTGTTTGAGAAGAAGTATGACACACACGTGAGATAAACAAGCATATTAGAAAAAGCGAAACATTCTCATTCCTCAAGCTGCATTACGAAGTACATCAATCCAACACTTACACCGTGAAGGAAAGAGAACTTCAATCAGTTGAAGAGGAAACTTTTGAAAACAAAGGGTCTACATTCCGGAAGGTTTGTAGAAAGGTTCAAGGTTGAACCAAGTCTTAAGCTTTTGGAGGGCTTCGTGATCAAATCCAAAGAGCTTGAGCAAGTGGTCTGTAGTAGCAAAGCTGCATTTGCCCTGTGAAGAAAGGTGAGTCATACGAGAAGCCGGTGAGTGATCAAGCGTCTCAGGTGGCGAGTCCCTAAGGATCAAGTCAAATTGTTGTGATCAAGACTTGTATACGGGTATTACCACTTTGTAAAGCGATCATTCTTCGTGGATTATCCGGGAGTTGGAGAAGAGAGGAGTAGAAGAATTACCCCATCTTGAACCTCTATAAAAACTTTCTTTGTGTCATTTACATTTCAACATTTAAATTCCTGCACTTTTAAAAAAACTGCTTATATCTCTTTGATAAATTTGCTATCCATTTGATAATTTATAAGTACTAAATCAAGCTCTAAAATCTTGCTTAATCAAACTTAAGGGTGTTAAGTCTTCCGGCCGAAAATAAAACCACGAGTTGAGTTAAATTATAGCCAGCAGTGAGTTACTCCATCAATGCTCGGTTGATGCATTCCAGAGATTAACTCTCTTGAGTGACTAATTCGTATCCATCAAGGACACGGTGTGTAGAATCAACTCTGTAGATTTAAAAGGACTAAATCGAAAATTTGGTAAGGTTTATTCAACCCCCTCTTCTAAACCTTACAACACCCTTGGGACCTACAAGTGGTATCGGGCGGTTGGTTCATTGAACCCTCCGCCTTTGAGTTCTTGAACTAGATCTCCAAACTTTTCAAAGTCTGCTTTAGTACTTAAACCTTCAAAACTCTTTTTTAAAAGTCATTATCATGGAAGCAAATTTGACACGCATCCCTATGTTTACTATTGAAGAATTTGATGATTGGAAAATTCGTATCCGAGCTCATCTATCGGTATTACATGATGAGATGTGGATAGTGATAGAAAGATGGGCCTCTGCAAATATTAAAGGTGAACACATTTATGCGAAGAGTTGCGGTTTGAAGGAGAAAGATCTTTAACTCCCGGACGTCATGGTTGAAAAACCAAGAAGCTGAGTGGACAAATGATGATGAGAAAAAGATACAACACGGACAATGTAGCCAAGGACATCATCTACAAAACCTTGGACAAAGCCATATTCAACAAAGTCAAATCATGCAAAACGGCTAAAGAAATGCAGGACAAGTGACATTGATTTGTGAAGGCTCGAGCAAATCAAAGAAAACAAATTATCGTGTGGTCTGAGAAATTTGAGAACTTCAAAATGATCTCGAGGAGAGAACACGGATCAACTAGACGCTCAGTTCATTGAAATCACAAATGAGTTATGCACTTGGAAAGGAATATACACGAAGAAATGTGTATGAAAATCCTAAAAGTCTTCGGTGAATGGGAGATGAAGGTCGTAGCACTGAGACACTCCATGGACCTATCAAAGACATCCAATCATGAGTTATTCTCGGACCTCAAAGCCTACGAGTTTGGTGAAGAAAAGACCGAGGAAAGGCAATTTGTACCCCAAAACACTGCTCTAATTATTAAAGATGGGAAGAGAGTCGAGGGTCAAAGAGGTCATTGACCCGGAAAAATATCACGATGGTTAAAAGATTTAACAAGTTCTTTAACAAGAACTACAAGAGAGGAAAGGGTGAATCTTCGAGGAAGACACTCGGCTCCTCCAAATCAAGGAAGACAGGCCAACCAAGAGACAGGAGATCATCAAAAGTTGAGTATCAAAAAGTGACAACTCAAGAATAGAAAGAGGCTGATCAAAAATTGAATATCTATGTTGGACCCCTAGACAACCAGGTCACTATGCCATTATTGCTCATATCCTGTAGTCAACAAATGCTGGGATGAAGAAAAGAAAGATCTTGAGAGAAAGAAGGCAAAAAAGGAAAAAGCGATGATGGCTGCGAGAGGCTAGCTTAAACTTGCCAAGTCAAGGGGAGACAAAATGATTGAAAGAGCTTGATGAAGCGACTATTCAAGTGACTACGAAGAAGAAGCCCTGATGCAGCTTGATGGCCAAAGAACAAGATCAACACGATCAAGAAGATGAGGTACAATCTAACTCAACAAACTCGGACACTAGTGATAGTGATCATGACACAACCACTTCATCACCCGGATCTTTATGATTCATTAGGCAAAATGATGAAAGATTTTGAACACATTAAATCCTCACACACACTATTGAATGAGGAAAACGGCCTTACTCAAAAGTCAAAACTCAAAGGCGACTAAGGAGGTATCTTTCTAAGTCAAATAGTTGTTGAGAATGAAAGGTTAAAAGTGAAAATGCTAAATTAATAGCGAGAAATTGCTTTGCTATAGAAAAGAGGGAGAATGACCTCAAGAATGTTATTGCTTCATTCACTAAGGCATCTAAATCGTTGGATGATCTTATTATGAGTCAAAGAGAATGTGGAGACAAGACAAAGCTTAGGATTTAACTCCTACGTGCTATGTCAAACCTCAAGAGTAGTGGAAAAAGGATCTTCAAGTCATGAAGAGTCCGAAAAATCAAAACTCTAAAATGATGCACACACATTCACTCCAAAGCACAATACTAAGCAAAGCGCCTTGGTTACAAAGGAAAAGGAAAAACGACCGATTGAGTGTCTTTGAAAGGACCGATTGAGAAAAGATTGAGAGTCATCGGCAAACTCTAGCAAAATACTCGTAAAAAGAAGCGAGCTACCAAAAACCCCGAAAATCCATAAAAGAAATACATATGATGGGAATGGTAGAAAATATCAAGCCAGTGATTGGAATAATGTGAACTACGGCATAGACATGGAATATAAGCTGGATGGCAAAGGCACTAGAACTTCAAAAGGCCATTCCAAAAGTATAAGAGCTATCATCGGCACACATATGCACCTAGGCACTTCACTCAAAAACACCACAATTACGGGAAGGCAATTGCTAAAACACGTATGCGAGCATACGAGACAAAAAGAGCAATTTTGTATGAACACAGAATCCCCCAAATTTGTCGGGGATTGATTATGATTATGGCAGCGATAGATGGCAACCCCTTAGAGTCAAAACATTTGGCTATAGGTTGGTTGGATCATCTTACAACTCTAACCCCTCGGGACCCGGACAAGTATGGGTACCTAAAACTTAATTTCCTTGATTGCGAGTTCAAGAGCAGTGAGTGCGGGAACTGGTACATGGATAGTGGTATTCCCGGACACATACATGACGGAAATAAGAGAAATCTGTCAAAATTCAAGGAAGTCAAAGGAGCAAAAGTCATATTTGGGGAAATGAAGCTCTGGTGAAATAAGAGGCATTGGATCCATCAAGAGGAATGGATTAGAAATCACGAGATGTTGCATATGTTGAAGGACTCAACTTCAACTTGCAGTATCGATCAACTGTGACAAGGGCTACAATGTTGGATTCAACATGGGTATATGCCAAATCAAAGAAATTGAATCAAATGAAGTGGTCTTTGCAAAGATGTAGACGAGAAAAATATGTATGTAGTGGATTGGTCAACTTGCAACACCCGGCCAAAGACTTGTCTACTAGCAAAAATGCAATTTGAATCAAGTTGGGTTATGGCACAAAAAGCAGAAGTCACCTGAATTTCAAAACAATTAACAAGGCAGCAAGAAGTCATCTTGTAGAAGGACTTCGGACTCGATATCTGAAGAAGAGTATATGTGATGCATGTCGAAGGGTAAGCAAATCAAGTCATCATTCAAAGAAAAGACATGCCCATCCTCAACAGAATATTGCATCTACTTCATATGGATCTATTTGGCCCATGGAACCGGCTAGCATAAGTGGAAAGAAATACACCTTGGTGGTAGTAGATGACTACTCAAGATATACATGGACAATATTTATGTGCAAAGAAGAAGAAACTCTACAAAAACTACCCACGGTGATGAAGAGGATTCAAAATGAGAAGAAGTCAAACCATTATCAAAATAAGATCAGGATAGAAGGCCGGTTTGTCAATGGAATAATAACTTCAATCTTGTAATGAGAATGGTATTAGTCATGAACTATCGGCAGCTGAAAGAGACTCCCCACCAATTAGAGAATGGAGTTGCGAGAAAGAAGAAACAGAACCCTCAAAAGAAGCGGCAAGGACCATGTTAGGAAAGAAGGGTTACTGCAAAGAGATTTTGGGTGAAGCAATTAACACGCGAAACTACCCAAAAATGTATGATAAATAGCGGTGACAAAGACTCCCTGAGATCTGGATTGGAAGAAAACCAAATGTTGCATATTTGAGAATATTTGGATGTAAATGCTTAATCCAACAATAGCAAAGACAACTTTAAAGGCTTTTGATGCTAAAGGCGATGAGGTATCTTCTTAGGATACTGGTGAAAGCAAAGCCTCTGATACTCAACAAAAGAACTATGGTTATGAGAGGAATCCATTCATGTAGTATTGATGAGCGAATGTAAATGGAGAAGACATTGAAGAATCGGTGATAAAAATTGAATCATCCAACCATCGAAGAAGAGTCCATCTTTTGGAAAATCAAGCTTTGGAATTATCAATTGAGAAGAAGATGAGATAGTTGAATCTCAAAAACAGTTGGAAAATTTGCGGATAAGTGATAACGAGAGAGGACCACACCAACCACATGCAAGTCGATTTGAATCGGCTAACTTACTCAACGATGTAAGATGGGAGAGACCATCACGAGAACTTGTCATTGGAAATATAAGAGAAGGTGTCAAAACAAGATCGAGAACTCAACAAGAAGCTATGTTCACATGCTTCATCTCGCAAATAGAGCGAAAAGATGTGTCACAAGCATTGGATGACACACATTGGATTCAAGCTATGCAAGAAGAGCTAAATCGAGTTTGAAAGAAATAAAGTGTAGAATTAGTGCAAAGACCCATGCATCAAAATGTTATTGGCACCAAATGGGTATTAAATAAAATAAACGAGAAGGCTCTGTGGTAAAACAAGCAAAGATAGTAGCGAAAGGATATTGCCAAGAAGAAGGGATAGATTTTGATGAAACATTTGCCCACAGAAAGCAAGATTGGAAGCTATGAGGATGTTTCTTGCCTATCGACTCACAAGAATTTCATTGTATATCGGATGGATGTAAAAGTGCATTCTAAATGGTTTATTGGAAGAAGAAGTGTATGTTGAACAACCTCCGGGATTTGAGCGGAAGACTCTTGGAGACAAGGTATACAAACTCAAGAAAGCCTGTATGGATTGAAGCAGGCACCCAGGCATGGTATGATACCTGTCACAATTCCTAAAATGGATTCACAAAAGGAAAAGTAGATAGAACACTCTTGAATTCAAGACAAGAAGAGTATCTTTACGCTTGTTCAAATATATGTGGATGACATCATTTTGGATCCACTAACAAAGAAGTTTGTGTGAAAAATTTTCAAACCTCATGCAAAGTAAGTTTGAAATGAGCATGATGGGAGAGTGACATTCTTCCTTGGACTCAAGTGAAGCAGTGAAGGATGGAATCTTCATAAGTCAAACAAAATATACGGAGATTTAATGAAGAAGTTTGGTATGGAAGAGAAGTCTTCTAAAAATACCAATGAACACATCGATGAAAATGGACATGGATGCGGATGGCAAACACAGCGTAGATCAAACAAGATCTGAGCACTTATTGGATCAACTGCTCATCTCACCAAATGAGCCGGACATCACCTTTCTTTGTAGGTGTATGTGCAAGATTTCAATCTGCTCAAAAGAGAGCCACATGACTAAAGAGAATATTGAGATACGAAAGGAAGCCAAGAAGGCCTATGGTATCGAAAGGAAGGTGGATTCAAGCTAATTGGCTATTGATTCTGGTATTTATCTTTGGATCTGAGGTGGACGGGAAAAGCACTTGAGGCACATGTCAAATCTTTGAAACAAACTAATTTCCTGGTTTAGCAAGAAGCAAAACTCAATAGCCACCTCTGGTGAGGCGAGAATACATAGGCTGCGGGCGAGCAAGTTGTGCCCAAGTCCTATGGATGAGGCAGAGAGACTATGAAGTGGAAGAAAAAGAAATTCCAATCATGTGTGATAACACAAAAGTCACGATAGCTATCACTCAAAATCGGGTGTTGCACTCGAGAACAAAACATATTGATGTCGGATATCACTTCATAAGAGACCATGTTGAAAAGAAGGACATCATCACGGAATATATCTCAACCGATAAACAACTAGCCGATATCTTCACAAAACCATTATGTGAGTCAAGATTTGAAGAACTCAAACATGAGTTGGGATTAATTGAACTAATGACACTCAGACGAATTAAAAAGAGAAATGGAACAAAAAGGGGAAAAGGAGTCAAAAGCAATCATTTCGATGCGTATTGTCGGAAAAGTCGGTATAGGTGTCAATCGATGTTGAGAAAGCTATGAATCGTAAAGTTAAATCGGCTAAGAGATAAAATTTGAACAACTTATGAGCAAAGTGACAAAAACGCGTCGTTTGACTTAAGCGGGAATGTTTTAAGTTAAACACGTCGAAAGATAATGATGATGTGTACTGACATAAAGCTGCACCAAGCTTATGATTGGATATAAATCTTGCCGCGTGACAAATCTGGAGCGTGAAATGCTCAATAGGCGTGCGAAATCAAGCCGTTGATTTGATCACAATTCAAAACCTTTGCCGCGTCCTTTCAAAACCATATTTAAACCATTTTAAATCCGTTTCTCTCTCACACTTCTAAAATTGTTCATCTCTTTCCCTCAAAAGCAAAGGCAAAAATACTCTCGAAACCTATCAACTTTCAAATCAATTTGAGTTTTTCCTTGATATAATCCCGAAAATGGCACCAACTTATGACTTTACCAAGTTAGGAAAGCAAATTCACACGGTTCGACGGTGGATTTAGACGGAATGGTGAAGCGGGTCAAACGACACCCTGGTGAAGAAAATCGTAGGAAGTTGGAAGCGTCGGATTAAAACCGTTTCTAACGCTAGAATATCCGATGACCTATGTGGAGGAGTCGCGCAATTCTCGTGAATCTTGAGATTCACGATGAAGGAATCAAGTCATCGTTCATTCCTGGAAGCGGTGACTATCATCACAAGATTTGTCAATATTGCTTACTACCGGCATGACGAAGCAGATTAAAGAAGTGATGTAAACCTGGGCCGACGCCTTTGGAAAAGAAATAACCAAGTCCCGACTTTCTTGATAAAATTATATACAATAAAGAAACAAGAGATGCAGAAGGAGGATTATCACAAGTTGTTGGACATAGTTGCCAAATGTATCGACATCAAATTTGGCGGCTTGACCACCTATCAAAGGCAAAGCGGTTGTAAATGGCATTATGATCATCGAAGAAAAAGAAGATAACCCGGCTGAGTTTGTCTACGACCGGACTCGCGAGCGTGAGGAACAAATCCTTCAAAGAAGATGGCACATTTGGAGATCCTAGGATATGGCACAGTGATTGGCGGTTATTGGAGTTGAAAGAGTCCCTCTTGACATGGGAAGGCTTTCCATGTTAACAAGAAGGATGTTCGAGCTAACCTCTCTGGTCGAGAAGCGAGCTTACGCTAAGAGAGGCGACACCGATGAGGGGAATCAGGGACCAAAAGATACATCTCGCTTCCTCTCCTCCCAAGAAGAAAGCCCTGCGGTACCCAAGAAAATCTTTGCTCTGCAAAGAAAACAACATGCTCACTGCCCCTGCCGCAGCGAGATCACCTGCCCAGTAGTGTCTCCTGCCCCTGCGGCGGTCGAAGGACTCACAAATACCTTCTCCGATCGTCAAAAGGAGGAGAACTGACAAGCCAAGATGGCCAGCTCCTCGAAACAAACACCGGCCCCCGGCCCCGCCGCCCAAGACTCGGGAGGACACCGCTGGGAACAGTCCCAGGTACAAACTAGGAGGCAGAAGAAGGCTCAATCAGCGAAATCAATCTTGGAGAAACCAGCCGAGTCGGTTACTTTCGGCCTAGCACAAATCCGGAGACTACTTGGAGAAGTAGAGTCTCGATCATGGGGCCGATAAACGCTTCCAATCTGAAGCGTCGACCAGAGGCAAATTAAGACACGCAGAATTCGCTAACTCAATGGTGAAGCACAAAGAACACGAGCGAAGAACGGTGATGTAATGATCCTATCTCCACCTTACCTGACATCCAAAATCGTCTGCGTGAGTGGAGGAAATGGAAGTTGAGCAAGTCGAGAGCATTCCAACGGCTGAGTTCATAGAAGAAGAAGAAGAGCTGCTAAATTTCCTTGGACTAACTAATGTGCTCCGGCCAAGACTTGATGAAGACAAATGCTTAGACATCCTGCAGATCTACAAGGACGAGGAGAAGAAAAGCAAAAGTCAAGAAGCCAAAGCACGTGAGAAGGCAAGCATCGCCCAATCTCGGCACCCACAGAACACACATATCCTCTCCTTGATGTCTTCTCGGCGGTGGCGAGATCGAGAGAATGCTTATTGCCCGCGAAGGGTTGCAACTCAATGGCATTGCGAATCAAAATCCTTCACGAGCAAAAATTGATGGAGGGACCCGGGAGAGTCATCCAGAACACCGAAATTGATCCAATGGGAGTGGTTGACAAGAAATCGCCAATGTTGTTCTTCTACCACTTCCCATTTCACTCGGAAGAAAGCGATAAGGGAGTTGGCGTGAAACTGGCTGGTGGGGACCCTATCAGGCAACCCCTATTGAAGGTGTGCTTACCACCGCCCAACGGCCGAACAATCAATCAAGCAGGGGGTTTGGAGAAAAGTGACCCTATTCAAGTCACTCAGGGTGCGCCCCGTGAGAAACTCCACCAGCTGCAGCGGGTCGGAGATCTGCGATGACTCCTGAAAGAAGCGAAGGAAAGCGAAGAGAAATTACAATCACAAAGAACAAAGAAGTTGCCATCAACGAAGCTCGAGGCGATTAAGATTCTCTGTTGAGAGTGTCAGCCCCTCTGAAAAGCTAATAATATTTCTGTGATCACGTCGAGGCCTGAAGAACAGCCACAGGAGTTAACACTCAGGCGATGAAAGTGCAATCCATGGGGTTGAGACTCAATGGATGCCACTGAAGACCCTGAAAAATTGACACTATCGAAAGGGAGGACCAAGGCCTCGTGGCCCGATAGGATGCTAGGAGTAATGAAGGCCCGGGAGGTTGGGAACTTCAGGGTAAAGAAAAGAAGTAAGAACATCCTCTGCTATCATCGACCCACACGAAAGGAGATCGTCACTTGACATGATTCCCAGGGACAACCCAACGATGTCACTTTTAAGGATCGGAAGGAGAAAAGAAGTGATCGTCCCCGACAAATCGAAGACTTCGATTCTGCGGATGTTCCAGGCGCGAGCAATCCCGATCTCAAAAAACTAAATCGTCAAACTTTTAACTGATGATGAGCCACCAATGGAAATCTCATCATCGTCAGATGTAACCACGATAAAGGCGGAGACAAATCTGAAATGGAAAAAATCAGTTGAGACCAGCAGAAGGCATTAAAACATTGAGGGCTCGAAAAAGCGGTCTACTTTACAACAAAACCAGGTGAACCGAGGAGACCACTTTGCTCGGCTCCTCAAGGCTGCTAGTGAGGATCGATTCCCAAAAAAAAACTTCACTAGCGCACCACTCATCGCCGAGGCGGATCCCGGTTGGCGGTGATGAATCTTTGTAGAATCTTTCCCTTTTTCAGAATACGAGAACTCCACGAAGAGTGAAAGCGAACAAGCCGCTATCATGGACCAGCTCCTGTTTTTCACTTTCAGGCACCATTGTTCAAGGCCGATTTTGATTTTGATGTTGTATGGCCGCCAGTACCATGAAGAATCAGGTGAAGTTCAAGTGTTCAAGGCGCTCTTTGCGGGGTTGAAAGGATGGAAGGCATCGAGGCCTCTTTGGACATGCGGCCCGGACAAGAGATGCCAACACTTACAGTGACTTGAGAGGCATCACGATCGGGATAAAGGGAATGGTATGTAGCTGACAATCGATGCGTGTGGAGCAATTGAGATATCTTGAACTTTGTTCAACAAAAATTTCTTGGTGTGGAGAGGTGAAAATCTTGATGCAAAAGCGAAGGTAGAGAACACATTGAGCATATGCATGAAGCTCACTCTGAAATCAAGGCTGGCTGCGTGAGCAAAATAAAATGATCTACAGCGGTTGGAAGAACACATGACAAGAAAAATTCAGCCTCCTCTGTTTGAGATGAAGTGATTTCATGAAATCAACGCTACTCGATCTAAATTCTGTTTGCATACAACGCAGCAGACTTGAAGCGAGAACTCAACCATCAGAAGACTCGATTTCATGCTTGCCGGCATGTTCCCTAGGGTTCCTCTATCCTTTGATGATGCGAAAAGGGAAGAGGAATACGCCCAAAACGACAAAATCTGAAGGAAAAGAAAAGAAGCGGTGAGAAGGAAAATCAAGTTGAAAAATCTTGAACGAGAAGAAAGGAAAGCTTGTTGAGGAAGGATCGTGAGATGACATTAATGATTACAAACCCCTCAACAAAGAGTCTGTCCCGGTGACATTATAAGCGGCAAACTCACGTGAAACTCTGCCACTCCAACACTCTCTGTGTATCTATGGGTGAGAAGAAAAAGCAATTGAAGCGGGGATGAAGGAAGTGGAAGGAAGAATGGATGCGAGTGATGAACATCTCGAAAAGAACACGGAGGCATTCAGTGAAATGACACATATGCCATTTGGTCTGTCGGGAGCCGAACCACGTCGATTGATGAATTCAGCCGCTCGAATAGAAAGAGGATACTTTGCAAATATGTCTAGCTCAAGCTTAGGACTGTCTTTGGGAAAAGGGTCTCACGTTATGTGAAGAGGTTTGTGAGCGGACAAGTGAGACTCTGCTTTATCACTCTGCTAGTCACTCATTTGGGAAGAAGAAGACTGATCGATATCGCCCGGAGGTAGAGGAAGAAGCGAGTAGTGGAGGAAGAAGCTTGAGACCCTGGCCTACCCCAAGAATATTGAATCGGCGATCCAGGAAAGAAAGGAGGGATCTCTTGAAATTTGAAACTTGCCAGTAAGTGGCAAGTTAAAGTCAGCTAAATCTATGCAGAGTATGCAAAAGATTAGAAAGAAAACAAAGAGACAAACTCGGCTATGGCGGAGAGACGGAAGAATAAGAAGAGATGGAAAGGCCGAGGAAAGCATATGAGAGAAAAAAAAAGAAGGCGGTGGCGACGAGAAAAAGAAAGAAGAAAGAAGAAGAAGAGAAGAAGATCTTGATCTAGATGAAAAAGAAGGAAGCGGCGAATGAGATGAAGTGTTCTTTATGACCCTTCGTGTATTTTATCATGTAAATACATCTGATGTAAATCTTATTAATAAAGCTATAAATTCCTATTTTTTTGTGAAGACAATCATATTATATATACACCTTATGTGATTGTGTTAAATACTGAGAATGATATGATCAATAAAAAGATTGATTATAGCATACATTATTGATACGCTATCTGTATGTCTTTGTTATTTACATCTTTGTATGTTTAAGTTTTGGCATCATCAAAAGGAAATTGTTAGGAATTTTATTGTTTAGATTTTGATGAATGCCATATAAAACTTTAGAATAGAAAGTTAGCAATCAATTTTGTTGTAAAATGCATTGTAATGAATTAGAAGTAGCCAAAGTGAGTTAAATCTGGCTTTAACAACATCTGAAGACAAACCGAAGACCTTGGAAGAAAACTCTCTTGAGAGACACCAGTATGGCAAAGAGTAGACAGGAACTCTCTCGAAGAAAGCGGTGAGATGCTGTTGGAGTGGAGCATCGGTCAAGTCAACTTCAAGAAAAGCCAGTCTCAGTTAGCGGAGGAAGAGTCATCGATGATTGGGAAGGCGACTCTAAGTCACCTGGGAAAGCAAGGAAATGCAGTCAAAAGTCGAGATATCGTAAAGAACCGTTGCAGAAATCAAGAGATTTACTTAAACAAGTAATATCTCCATACCACCTTTCTCAGTGCTCGGTCCCCAGCGTGCAAAGGAATGAACCAATGGGAAGCACTACACCGTGTCGAATACGAAAAGGTGAAAGAACAATTCATACGAGGAAATGGCAATTCCAAGAACCCGCAAGCCAACGATCGCAAAGTGACTTTCAAAAATAAAGCATATCTCTTCAACACGGGCAAATTTTTGAAAGTTCATATAAAAGGAAGTTTGTTTGAGAAAGAGAGTATGACACACACGTGAATAAACAAGCATATTAGAAAAAGCCAAAACATTCTCATTCCTCAAGCCTACATTCACGTTTGTACATCAATCAACACTTGCCTTGAAGGAAGGGCTTCTCGATTGAAGAGGAAACTTTTGAAAACAAAGGAGTGCATTCGGAAGGTTTGTAGAAAGGTTCAAGAGTTGAACCAAGTCTTAAGCACTTTTAGGAGGCCCGTGATCAAATCGAAGAGCTTGAGCAAGTGAGTATTAGTAGCAAAGAAGCCATGCCATGAAGAAGTGAAGTCACGAGGAAGCAACTGAGTGATCAAAGGCGTCTCCAGACTGAGTCCCCAAGGATCAAGTCGGCTGTTGTGATCAAGACTTGTATCTGTGGACTATTTACCACTTTGTAAACTGATCATTACTTAGTGGATTCCTCCGAGGAGTTGGAGAAGAAGAGGAGTAGAAGAATTACCCGTGTAGAACCTCTATAAAAACTTCTTCATGTCATTTACATT